>JAUTXW010002626.1:0-477975 GCA_030620095.1 Kuschelorhynchus macadamiae
TGATCCGATCAAATACTTGATATAAACAAGCTGTTCCCACCAACTAGTAAATACAGAGCGACTTTTCGTTCCCACACAGCAACTCCTGCAACGGTCCCGCATTGGTTTGGAAGGACCTTTAGGTGATTTTAAGGTGCTGTATATCAGCCGCAAAGAAAAATTACTTTAAAAGATTGAATTCGAAAAAATCGTTAAAAAAGACTACTATTATTAACTGATATGGAAAGTTGAGTCCAAAATATTAAAAGTTTGAGAAATGCTAATTTAAATCAAAATAATTTATACTTCACTACGGGAGAAGATGCACACGAATAATGTGTCAAGGCCCAGGGGAAGTCTTTAGCTGCTTTGTTATTTAAAAAAAAAATTCAGATAATTATAATTAGACTTTGTCTATTTGTTTAATTATTTTCAGCTAAAGAGTGATTTCATTGTTCTGTCTCTGTGTTAACTATACTCTTATTAAATTGTTCCCGATTCTCTTCTATTACTTCTAAGTGAATAAAGTAATTGTATATTTTATTAAAAGCTTAGAATATGGCGTATTCCGCGCGAGTGAGTGAAGTTTGTCACCCGAATCGAAGGCGCGCATCATATTGCGCCTTTATCACGTTCTTTTTGTTCCATAGTGATAAGGAGTGTTAATGGCTTGTAAAGCATCGGCAGATAGGTCAATGATCGACACTTGATAGGATTTTGAGTATGTTGTTGATATATTAGTAAGAGATGTATTGCTCCTTATGTAAGCAATAAAGACATTTTTATGTAAATGAAATATTAAATTATTATTGACCAGAATAAAGCTACTAATAGGTGGTGCATGTAATGTGATGTCTTCTAATTATGCGGATTTCGTAGCGGAAACTTTCTGTTTTATAAATGGCGTGTGTGGCATTCGGTCCTACTCCTGGCATTCTTGAACCAATTTTTTTTATCTAGCCAGAGTTAATGTTGCAGGGTTCTGGTGGTGCCAGTTGGTTTCGCCAAAAGTTGAGTGGGTACCTATTTTCTGAAGAACTGGTAATAATTTTTAGATGCATGTATAAGTTTTTCTCCAGACTCAAGAAAAGTTTTTTGTTCTAGTTAAGGCTATTATTGGTCCTGTATCTTCGCACATTCCCTGAAAAAAAGTGTTTGTCTTACGGTCTTTTAAGCACTGTTGGGTGTCTGATTTATTGGTTCTTGCTGCAAGTGTTGACGGAACTGTCCCATTATTTTATCTGCTCGTCTCTGAATCTTAATCGCTCTCACTCCGCCGGTATATTCTGACAGATACCATAGGTTTTTTTCTTGCTTTTCAGACAAGTTTATTTGGTTTCTTGCTTGGATAGTTCTAATCGCTTTCATCGCTAGTAATTTACACATACACTAGCAGGATCATTTTGTTTAGAGTATTTAGTACGACTGCAAGAATCTTGGAGCAGTTTAGCCTTGGTGGCCTGAACAATTGATTGGCTCCTTCATACTGAGTTTGTGCTTTTCGAATTTCTATCAATCGCACTTATTGTTTAGCAACATTTTGTGGTTCTTCGTTCGATTATCCAGTCTTAGGTACTTCGCCGTTGAGACTCTTCGTGTTGGTAAGTGTGTGGTAAGGGTTACTTTAATGTTAATTGATATCATTATTATTTTCCTTGTTACTTACAAATTTGTTACTGATTTTTTAAGATTTTTTTTAGAAAATTTGATACTGGTGTAAACGGGGATTGAATGCATGAGACAATTGGCCGTAATGGGATATTTTCTTTGTGTAGTTTAGGCAATCCGTAAATTTTGGGTGGTACACTATTGCGGATTCTTAGTTTTTTAGCAGTGTCGGGTGATATAAAAAGATTTTTTTCCCAAGAGTTAACTAATTCATTATTTCTTTTTTGATACTGGTTTGTGGGATCTTGTTTAATTTTTTTATATGTTTTAGTGTCATTTAATATTTCATTTCATTTTTATGTTGTAGTTAGCAGAACTCATTAACACTGTTTTGTTTGTTTTATCGGCTTTTAGAACCTTTATAGAAGGGTTATTTTTTAAAAAACTTATAGTTTTTTAAAAAATACTGAGTTTGTGCTTTTCTAATTTCTATCAATCGCACTTATTGTTTAGCAACATTTTGTGGTTCTTCGTTCGATTATCCAGTCTTAGGTACTTCGCCGTTGAGACTCTTCGTGTTGGTAAGTGTGTGGTAAGGGTTACTTTAATGTTAATTGATATCATTATTATTTTCCTTGTTACTTTTTTTTTGTTACTGATTTTGCATCAAGTCGCTCTGTATTTACTAGTTGGTCGGAACAGCTTATTTATGTCAAGTATTTGTTCGGATCACCTAGTTATTATACATTATTATCAGATCATGAAGCTCCTTTATTGTTAGCAGAACTAGTTAGTAACAAATTTGAAAGTATATATATATATATATATATATATATATATATATATATATATATATATATATATATATATATATATATATATTTATCCTAATTTTTCTTGGTTTGAGGTCAATACATTAACAACAGAATTAGTACATATTTTTAAACATATATTTCGTTTCTAAGGTGACGTTTCGACCATAGTTTTGGTCTTTTTCAAACCTAAAATTTGTTTAGCACTATTTTTTTAAGTTTATAAAGTATTAAAATTTAGGACTTACCATAGAACGTAAAATAGTTGAATAAAAAGTATACATAATCCACATATCTGACATATACTACACATATTTAATTTACATTTTAAAAATATTGCGGACGTTTATTACAGACAAATTACAAGCGACTGAGCGAACACTGTTACAGTAAAGATATATACAATTTAGTTAGGTTGTTTATGTCTTTTTTGTCATTTACGGCGTTTTTGTTTTTTTTTGAATTTCAGCCATCTCAAAAAATTCTCTTTTTTTCAACTGAGGTTCGGATTTTAATACTTTCACTTGTTCGTAGTTGAAAGTATGTTTTTTGGACATCTCATGGTGTGTTAATGCGGTGCTGTTCTTTTTATCATATTTGTGACTTTTCAGTCTATTTTCGAAGTATTGGCTTGTTTGTCCAATATAAACACCGTTACAATTATTGCAAGGGATCTGATAGACTATATTGCTTTTTTTATTAATTGGCGTTTTCGATTTTAAGTTGCTGAAGTTCTTTGATAATAAGTTATAGGCTTTGTGACTTGTGATGTTATATTTTTTAAAAAGGTTTTGAAATTGCTGGGATAAACCATTTATGAAAGGCAGAGAAATGTATTTTGTTTTAGGTAGATTTGATGTAATAATGGCATTTTCAGAATTGTAATATTTATGTATTCTGCTTTGGAATAATTTATTTACTAATTTTTTAGGGTACTGATTTAGATTTAATGCTGCTTTAGCCTTTTTAATTGCTCCTTCTCTGAATTCAGAGTCGGACAGCTTAATTGCCCGATCTGCCAGACCAACAATTACAGATTTTTTTTAAGACATTGGGTGACAGGAGCTGAAATTTAGGTATCGAGAGGACCAAGTTGGTTTTGTGTACCATTCCGTTTTAATTTTATTTCCTATATGATGTAATGTTAGGTCTAAATAATTGATTTTGTTGTTCTCTTCACTTTCAATTGTAAATTGTACTCTTTTATGGTATTGATTAAATTGCTTTAAAATAATTTCTGTTTGGCCAGATGGGATTGCAGTAATACAATCATCGACATAACGATAAAAAATGGTGTATTAAATTCCACATTACTTAGAACAGTTTCCTCTAAATCTTCCATAACTATTTGGGCAACGACGCTTGATATAGATGCTCCCATAGCACAGCCTTCTATTTGTTTATATAACTGATCTTCGTATATAAAATATGTAGAATTTAGTGTTAATTCTACTGCTTTAAGAAATTCATCTTGAGTAACATCTGTGTATTTTTTTATTTCAGACCATTTCTTTTTAATTATTCTGGTAGTCAATGAGATTGGAACGCTGGTATACAGGGAAACAACATCAAGCGATATCAGTTGGTAATTTTCCGGAATTTATAACTGTTTTAATTTTTCTTTAAATTGATAGGAGTCCTTGATATAGTAATTATTTTTATGTACAATATTTTTTAAGATTTTTTTTAGAAAATTTGATAGTGGTGTAAACGGGGATTGAATGCATGAGACAATTGGCCGTAATGGGATATTTTCTTTATGTAGTTTAGGCAATCCGTAAATTTTGGGTGGTACACTATTGCGGATTTTTAGTTTTTTAGCAGTGTCGGGTGATATAAAAAGATTTTTTTCCCAAGAGTTAACTAATTAATTATTTCTTTTTTGATACTGGTTTGTGGGATCTTGTTTAATTTTTTTATATGTTTTAGTATCATTTAATATTTCATTTCATTTTTATGTTGTAGTTAGCAGAACTCATTAAAACTGTTTTGTTTGTTTTATCGGCTTTTAGAACCTTTATAGAAGGGTTATTTTTTAAAAAACTTTTAGTTTTTGTTAAGTTTATTGAGTGGTTTTTATTTTTCTATTTGTTCGATTTTTCAGTTTAGTTTTAAAATTTGTTAATATATTACAAGATTTTGCTCTAATTTCGTCTTTCTCTCCACCTCTCAAATGATTTATACCGTTTTCAATGTTACATAGTATATCGGTAGTTGGCACCGCATTAACACACCATGAGATGTCCAAAAAACATACTTTCAACTACGAACAAGTGAAAGTATTAAAATCCGAACCTCAGTTGAAAAAAAGAGAATTTTTTGAGATGGCTAAAATTCAAAAAAACAAAAACGCCATAAATGACAAAAAAGACATAAACAACCTAAATAAATTGTATATATCTTTACTGTAACAGTGTTCGCTCAGTCGCCTGTAATTTGTCTGTAATAAACGTCCACAATATTTTTAAAATGTAAATTAAATATGTGTAGTATATGTCAGCTATGTGGATTATGTATACTTTTTATTCAACTATTTTACGTTCTATGGTAAGTCCTAAATTTTAATACTTTATAAACTTAAAAAAATAGTGCTAAACAAATTTTAGGTTTAAAAAAGACCAAAACTATGATCGAAACGTCACCTTAGAAACGAAATATATATTTAAAAATATGTACTAATTTTGTTGTTAATGTATTGACCTCAAACCAAGAAAAATTAGGATAAATATATATTGAAAAAAAAAAAAAAGGTCAAAGAAACAAAGCAAAAAAAAAAAAAAAATATATATATATATATATATATATATATATATATATATATATATATATATATATATATATATATATATATATATATATATATATATATATATATATATATATATATATATATATATATATATATATATATATATATATATATATATATATATATATATATATATATATATATATATATATATATATATATATATATATATATATATATATATATATATATATATATATATATATATATATATATATATATATATATATATACATATATATCTATATATGTTGATTTTTAGTCCTTCACGGATGGAAAAATACAATGTGTTTTCATTCCGGGTGTACATCCGTTCACTACTGTCGTTCTGAAAAGAACAGTTTTGCTGACGTTTCGCCAAAATCACATTTGGCATTTTCGAAGCTTTGTTTCTCGCGTCCGAATAGTCTCTAGTCTCTCAGTTTCTATTCGGACGCGAGAAAGAAAGTTTCGAAAATGGCAAATGTGATTTTGGCGAAACGTCAGCAAAACTGTTCTTTTCGGAACGACAGTAGTGAACTGATGTACACCCGGAATAAAAACACATTATAAATATATATATATATATATATATATATATATATATATATATATATATATATATATATATATGCAGTTTCTAATATAAATTTACAAATATTAGTATTATTATTGTTAAATATTATAATTTCTATCCAAGAATATTCCCTCTTCACGATCTTTTCATTTTACACCCCACATATATAAGCAAATAAATATATATTGCTGTGAGTTGGTATAACGACGTCCAACAGTGTTATTTTTCTGAATAGTTTATCGAAATCGATAATGCGGTATTAGTAGTTTTAGCTTGCTTGCAAGACTTAGTGATTATTCTTAGACCCCGAATAATGCCATTCCTTGTAGGCCGTTCGAGCAAACTTGGTAACTTACTAAACTAAGTGAATAAATTATTAGCTGCTTACAATAAAGGGTCGTTCTCGAAAATTTCTGCTTATTGTGACCTAAAGACTTGTATACACTAAAAAAATAACTCAAAAGTTATGAAAATGCATCATTTAAAAACTAATTTTTATGGATCATCGACGCCCATGATTTTACATTTTATCAATGATCCTGTGTGTATGTTTTGATGTAATGGACATATAAGGAGGATACTTTATCCTTTTGGCAAAATCTTATGTTTATTGGTGGTAATATAATGCCCAGCTTTTTATTTAAACTTTTTTTTGCCCTCAGCCAAGGACTATCTCCTTTTTTTTTAGTAATTGGCTTTAAACATTGTATATTTTTATGTGATTAAATACATATTTCGTTGGCAAAATTGAAAATTCTGTTTACAAAATAGTATTACTCTCCCCCAATATTTTCTCTTTTCCGCCATCGTGTGTAAATAACAACTAAGAGGTAAGTCGATATCCAGCAGTGGATGAAAAAGGCTGATAATGACTATAAAATTTAGTTAATTGCTAAGTTCTCTACAATATAAGCTCCAAAATTTTTCAAACGATTCTTGATGTAGCAACTTTAAGTTTAAATTTTATATGTACTTTTATTTTCTATAGGGATTTAGTCAGATCTATAAAAGGGCGGCAAAGGGAGACAAATCACGACTATTATCGGGGTAGCTATGAACACAGTTATGATTTTTTTTATTTAAAACTTTGGATTCATCTAAATGTAATAAATTTTGCAATTAAACAATATTAGCTAAAAGTGTTATTGTTATTGTTTTTTTGTGATATCTAATTATTTATTATATTGACTGTCGATTATTTTGGAACTTGAATTTTTGCCCTAATAATCATGTCATGTTCTATTACTATGCCTTTATTAAGCCGTAACCTAAATATTCATATTCAAAAAGGATATTTCAGGTCTACTAGTTAGGTTTTCAGCCCCCCATAAACTACTAGTTATTTTACCAATATTCCAATGTGATTTTATCTGATACTAACTTCTTCTATTTGGGTACTTAATAATGGATAATCAATAATATATTTTTTCATTTGATAAAATGCTATTATAAAAGAAGTTGCATTTTAGTTTACCTAATTATATAGTTGAGATTCTACAAGTCAGTAATATCTTAAAAGAATGGAATTTAAAAGCCCTACACATGTTACGATATGTGGTAATGCGGCTTTAACTGAAGGTCATTTCTTTAAATCATACGGTTTTTTTATCGTATTCAAGTAAAATTTGAATAATAGAATCGTATACGGAAACAAAATTCTATTCTTGAATTTTCAAAATTAAACAAGAAACTGCGGCAACATTGCAATTCTGTTTCCATCACCAAAATATGAGAGAAAAGAAGATATCGGCTGAATAGTCCTGGTGGCTGAGGCTGATAATCTTAAAAGAAGAAGAAAGAATAAAAGAAGAAAAGAAGAGATTTCTATAACATAGCCTTGCATTTTTAGAACTTTCTCTTTTCGTTTAAATTTTATTTGCGAAGGATGTTTTCTCTTTTTTTTAATTAGTTTTTTCTAAACTTCAACTAGCTTCAAAGTTGTTTGTGGTATAATGACTACATTTGTAAATCAAGAACTGATATCTTTCGTTCAAAAAAAAAATTAAGCTTAGTTCATGTAGCAAACTAGCAAAATTTAGCGTTTGCAATAACTTTTTACAACAGTTTAAGATAAAACTAAATGCTTTTTACATGAACCACCTGTCACGTGCCTTCCATGCTTTGATGTTCTTCTATTCGGACGAAGAATATCTGAGGATGGCCGTGATTAAAGGTTGGTGGCTTCAAATTTTCAAACCTCGTTAACAATAAACTGTCGTAATTCTTTTACGGCAATAGCGCGACTAGCTAAATTAGCCAGAGAGTGGGAGGGTAAAATGTAAATAAAAAAAATATAACAATAAGCGCCACCTGTTTTAGGCCCTAAAAGTCAAGAATTCGACGATGCTCTATAAAAAAAGGAAACTTAGAATTAATATTACACTGTTGGAATGAAACGCCTTGATTTATTCACCAAATTCTATTCAATTATCAAGAATCATTGGTCTTTTAACAGAATGTTAAGTGATGAGACCCAGGCGTTACCATACATTATATTATGAACTGCCACACAGCTGTTAAATAAACGTGAGTCAGCTTTGAAAGTGAGAATTAACCTATCTTTTTGGCTATTCTATAATTGTATTTTTGAGATTTTATGTGTATATTTATCAAGATAAATAAGGGATTAATTAAACTAGATTACCGAGAGTGCGGTATTACAGTATTACCGAAGGTTTAGATACAATATGTGCGTGCTAGCAATTAATTATTACCTAGCATATACGTATATACTTGGTGTACATTTAGGTAAAATGGCTAAATATCCACTCTAATTCAAACAATAGTACCTTTTCAGTGAAATAAATAAATATGCAATTTACACAAATTATTATGAAACAGTGAGTTTGTGTGACATACCTGTACCGGTTATCAAACCTTAACTACAAGAGCGTTCCAATTGATCTGACTACAACTGTATTTAATGGGGTCAGTGGCGATGTCAGCAACGATGTCAGCAACCAATCTTAGTTGGATTGCCATTTCAGCGCTCGGTCAGTGGGTCAGCATACAACTACAGTATACGGTGCAAATTTTCTAGAGGTAACTGCGAACTCATACCAAGCCAAGCTGTACCAAGCAGTAAGCTCTAATAAGCCCCAATACTTCATAAGAACTGTACCAATTTACAGAAGGACAAAAAAGGCTTAAAAGGAATGCCTAGACATACAATTATGCGCTCTCTTGGAATGAACCAGCAGAAATGGTAAGTAAATATAATAATTAAGTATATTTTTTTATTTTACGCATACAAATAATTAGGAAATGGAAATGCAAATTGAATAATCATGTATTTAGTAAAATTAAACAAATAAAGACTCACCAGTAGATGTTAGGTTCGCCTTTTTAATTTAAGAAGTCTTTGAAAAACGATCTGACAATATTTAACTTCACCAATATTTGACAATAATATTTTTTATCACTATTACACATAATTACGAAATTGTAGTGGCGTATTCATGATGTAAAACTATTTTTTGGGTTTTTCGCCTTAATAAAATTTGAAATTTACCTGGTAAAATCAATAGGCAGTCTTAAGTTCTAGGTCTACTATAAAGGTACCCGAGGAACGGCACTGAAAAATGTTTGTATTCTGGACGTTTCGGGGGAAAGTTTACCCCCGTCTTCAGCAAACCTACAAATTAAAAACTAAAAGCAGAATATTTATTATGTTTAGTATCAGAAATATAACCAGAATGTCTAATCTCTGACAAAATGTCAATTAATGTCAATTTAAAGGTGTTATTTTTAATTGTTAGAATAAGGTGGGAAATATGTGTACCTAGAGTATGTTCATTTTAATTTATTGTATTTTAAGGTGTCCTTTTTTACTTCAATATTTAGCAAATTTAACCATGTGTTATTAAAACTAACGGAACAAGATGATACACAATTATTTTTATTTAATAATATTAAGGCACTTTCTTTTATTTTACGTTTTTTGGAACATGGTTCTTTTGCTAAAATACCAGAAGCATTCCAATTAATTTTATGATTGTTATCTAGTGCATGTTGGCAAATGTTTGATTTTTGAAATGCCCTATTTTTTATGTATGTTTGGTGTTCTTTAATTCTTTTGGCTAATGGCCTAGAGGTTCCACCTACGTAAAATTTATTGCACTGACAGTATACAGTGCTAGTTTTCGAGAGGTAACAGCGAACTAATACCAAGCCAAGCTATACCAAACAGTAAGGTCTAATAAGCAATGATCAAAATTTTATTAAAGAAAAAAAATTTATAAAAGATGTTTTAAATCAAAACAATTATCCTAATGATTTCGTTGAAAAATGTTTTTATGAATTTGAGAATCCAAAAGACAAAAAAATCCAAAATAGACCAATTACAAACCTCTTTATACCATGCATACTTAATTTATCAGATAAAATAAAACGAATAGGTAAACGTTTTAACAACGATCTTTAAAACACAAAATACACTTAAAAGCAAACTTACAAAAAACGTGTCAATGCAATAAATTTTATATAGATGAAACCTCTAGGCCATTAGCTAAAAGAATTAAAGAACACCAAATATACATAAAAAATAGGAATTTCAAATATCAAACATTTGCCAACATGCACTAGATAACAATCATAAAATTAATTGGAATGCTTCTAGTATTTTAGCAAAGGAACCATGTTCCAAAAAACGTAAAATAAAAGAAAGTGCCTTAATATTATTAAATAAAGATAATTGTGTAGCATCTTGTTCCGTTAGTCTTAATAACACGTGGTTTAATTTGCTAAATACTGAAGTAAAAAAGGACACCTCAAAATACAATAAATTAAAATAAACATACTCTAAAAACACATATTTCCCACCTTATTCTAACAGTTAAAAATAACACCTTTAAATTGAAATTTTGTCAAAGATAAGCCACTTTGGTTATATTTCTGATACTAAACATAAGAAATATTCTGCTTTTAGTTTTTTATTTGTAGGTTTGCTGAAGACGGAGGTAAACTTTTTCCCGAAACGTCCAGAAAACAAACATTTTTCAGTGTGGTTCCTCGGGTACCTTCATAGTAGACCCAGAACTTAAGACTGCCTATTGATTTTATCAGGTAAATAATTTCTTTTAATTTCAAATTTTATTAAGGCGAAAAACCCAAAAAATAGTTTTAAACTATTTACTCATATAATAGCTGCTAAGAAGTGAATAATATGCCTAGTTTCCACAATCCCATCTGCAAAAATGCTTTCCAGACATTCACATTAGCTCTCTCAGCCAAAATGTGTTGGCACAAATGAATGTGGACTCTTAAAACTGGGTTCCTGTTTTGCTACATTAACCTTTAGAGGTCATACAAGAACTCTATGTGCCAATCAACCAAATATGATACAACTTTTATGAGTAATTTAGTACAATCATTACCTATTATCAATTCTGAGTTTTGACATATAAATATACATTTGTGAATCTTTAGGTTTAATTAAAAATATTTAGATAAAACTAAGTCCAATTGTTTTATTTGTTTTCAGGTTCTCGATACTCTGGGGAAAATGTTTCAACTTTAACCCTGCAAGAAATAGGGTAAACCTGTTAATAATGTTATTGCACCTAAAATGAACTGAAAACTGAACGGCAGGAAGGTATTTAATTTTTTTTCCAAATATAAGTTGATATTGTTAGTTTATAACTTAAGAAATTCATATTAAAGTATGTTTATTTGTTTCAGGAATCCTCTGAAATATGAATAGAGATTAGCATTATCGGAATATGATATTGCAATCTAAGTATTATGATGTACACAGCTTATACCATTAAACTTTTTTTTAGATAATAGTGACTTATTTTTTGCCAATCATGAGCCTGTCAAGGTTAGATTTATTTGTTTATCTAATAATTAAAGATTTTTGGGGTGGAAAAAATAAACAAGTAACACAAAGTAACACATTTATACAAAAATACCCGCAATGAAAATCTGAGATGTTTAGTCTAATTTTTACCTATAAAAAAATCAAAGATCTGTCAAGACTTGGCCAAAATGAATTGCAGTCCCAGGCTCCAACTAAGTTAGGTTAAGTTAAGCTTATCCATATTCGAAATATCAAATCCACCCGCTTTTGCACACGATGTAGATTCACACAAAAACACATACGAAATTTCAAAAATATCGCTAGTGCAGCCCCCTGCAATCGTATATGATATCGCTAGGTTCGCGGTACTTCTAATAGCCTACCCAGGTTATGATATGTCATACATTATACCTATGGATTACACTGAAAGTTTTTCACGATATCGTATTTTATATCATTAAGCTGGCAGTATGCCTCGCAGTATTCTAAACACCCCAAACAAGGTACGATTATCATTAAGACAGCAGTTTCACCTCATGCTTTACTGCATATAGTACCACAAAATCGTGTGTACGACGCTTAAACATATTACCTCTTTATAAAAGTTGTAACTGAGCAAGCAATAGAACAGCATACATTAAATCATTCGGCCAATTTAAAAACAAATGAAACAGGAAATAAAACGAAGATTATTAAGTTTAAGTATAAATTGTTGACCTATCACTAGCTTAACCAAAGCCCTTGTCGTCTCTTGTTTCGAAGTTGAAGATGAAGCAATAAAACAAGATACATTAAATAATTTGGTCAATTTAAAAACAAATAATATAGCAAATATTAGGAATATTGTTAAGTTTGAGTATAAGAAATCTGAAGTTCAAGATAATAATGAAATTTAAAACCATTAGAAAATACTCCTCAACTTTCTCACCAAGACTTTTATTTGTATCTCTATGAATAACAAACATGTTAGGCCACTTAAGTTTACTAAAATATGGCAGTCTATACTTTATTTGTTTAAATAAATTCACCCACAGGGTGATATTGCGACATTTTTTCCGGATCATGTGTCTTCTGGCAGTTAACAGCCGTACTATATTAGTTATTTTAATTGAACTGGTTATTAGAACATTCCATTAGAGTTATTTATTCAAGAATATTTTAGTTTAAACTAACGAAGCGGCATCATTTTGATATTAATTTTTAAATATATCCTTAAACCAAACATAGCAAATAAAACAGTGCCGATCCTATTACCAGTGGCAAAAAAGTTCCCCAAATTGAAAATTATTAAATATATTATGGGGCAGCAAAGACTTTTACATTTATTCGTTGACCTAACTTTTGATGTTTGTAGTTCTGGTTTTTTACCATTACCATTTTGCCATTATTATTGATATTTTTGTTTTTCTTGTGCATCTTTTAAGAAAGGCAATTTATAAAATAAATAAATCTAACTTAGCCACCCTTAAAAATAATGATTTTTTTATTTTAGGATTATAATGTAAGTACTGTACATATATTTGCTTCGATTTTTTCAAAATTAATAACAATATTTTATTAATAAAATTAATTAAAATTTTGAATAATTATAAGTAACTCAAATAGCGTATATAGTTAAAAAATACTAATAGAGTCGGTATATGTTCTAAATTTATATAATTAAAACAGAAGGACGCTAAAATAATCTTGCACGCGCACGCGGGCAACAACTACTCCAGAAAGAGCCTTGCATAATTTAAACCGAAGGGGTGCCAACAATGGCTCGCGAGCGGCATACGGCTATTTTATGCTATTTTCTGGGGCACGTCTTAAACATTAATTGTTTTGCATGGATCAGAAAGTGTAGATATACACAGAGGATAATCACTTAAGGCAAATTTATACCACCTTGAATATATACCGGATGAATCAACCACAGTGAAAGGTATAAACATTTTTGTTAGAACAAAGTTAGGGAATAGTATTCACTTTATTGTTTTAAATGGAACACCCTGTATAATATTGTTTGTTACCTTTATATCTTAAGATAACGTATAAAATCGACAAAAACCTTTTAGCGATAAATGTTAAGTAAATGCCACTTATGGCAGGATTTTTATTAATTTTCTCGGCTATCTATAAAGATAGGCGAGAACCTATATTATACAGGTTGTTACATTTAAAAATAATAAAGTTCGAAAAATAAGATATTTATAAATGAGTTAATATCAACGTTTTTTTGCATTTAAAATATACACATTGTTGTTCTACTTCAAAGCTTCCATCGTGGTCAAGGTACATAATTCTCGTTACTACTACTAGTTTTATTCTTTATAAATGACGTATGTAAAAAATTAGATTAATATAAAGCACTTACACTTTTAAAACAAGTTCCTGTAGCAAGTTCATTAAGAGTGAGTTGAAATTTTAGTTTTACAGATAGTGCAGGTCTAAGAAATAAGTGCTTTTGCTGCATTAAACGGCCCACATTTTCCTAATCGAGCCTCACTCATTCTTAAAGGAGTCCGATTCGTTTCAGAATCTGCAAGTTCCAACTCCATCGACGTTTGTTCCTTGCTTCAATTATTTCTCGATATTCTTTTAATAAGCTCAAACTTAACAATTTGACACTAGCACTCACAATAATATTCGTCTTTTTTTTTAAACAATGGCACATTCAGTAGTGCTGATGTAACTTGTTCTACTACTTATTTTTCACTTTCACTACATATTTATCTTCCAGAGTATGCATACAAAGGAAATAACTGTAAATTTACGTTTATAGAATTCACTAAACGTTATTTAATCTAATTCAGTTGAACGATGACTTCTCAACCGCACATTGAGGATTTTCGTTTCTCTTTGGCCAGTTTGACCCTATTACCCCTCTACCCTGTTGGTTCTTCGAATGAAGGCGTGTTTCTACTTTCCTTTTTTTTTGTTCGTACATCGACAGTACTAGTTCCACCACGACTATGGTTTGTAACTCACTCACTCAACCTATTACATCTCAAATGCTGTTTCAATTTCGCTTTTTATTGCGACTCTAAACCTATTTTATTTTTCTAAAATGAGCAGCTCTACTTTAAACCAGTATATTTGGGAGGGGGCCCAAATTTGCTGCGCTTAGAGGCCGTAAATGTTTCAATCTACCATGCGGATCTTTACTTTGTGGTCAAATTTGTGTATTGCAAATTTATCTTTATCCTTTCCTCTATCTTTCTTCTAATTTGTTTAGTTTTTAATATTGCCCAAAATAGAGTTGGTTTGTTTGTCGTTATTTATTTCTGCTACAAAATTCGGACGTAAACTTAAAAGTTCCAAGGGGTAAAGAAAAATTTATATTCCAGTATGTGTTTTCTGATTATTAATAATTTGTTTTAAAATGAAGTTTTCAGTTTTATTGTTTTCAATGTATTTTTTTTTCAAACTTAAAACGAGTTCTTTTGACTATTTTGTAATATCATTTTTATTTTATAACTGTTTATTCAATAAATTACTCAAACTATGATTTTGTAATGTAATTTTTAATTTATTTATGAAAATTGTCATCCCTCCCCATATATATATATATATATATATATATATATATATATATATATATATATATATATATATATATATATATATATATATATATATATATATATATATATATATATATATATATATATATATATATATATATATATATATATATATATATATATATATATATATATATATATATATATATATATATATATATATATATATATATATATATATATATATATATATATATATATATATATATATATATATATATATATATATATATATATATATATATATATATATATATATATATATATATATATATATATATATATGTATAGTATCTTAATAACTAACGAGGAATATTATGAATAGTCTAGCATTGACATTATTATATTATTAAAAATGTAGAATAATAATATTTTTATCCTTGCTACAACATCCACTAAAATATAGTAGTATATATATATATATATATATATATATATATATATATATATATATATATATATATATATATATATATATATATATATATATATATATGTATGTATAGTATCCTAATAACTAACGAGGAATATTATGAATAGTTTAGCACTGACATTATTATATTATTAAAAATGTAGAATAATAATATTTTTATCCTTGCTACAACATCCACTAAAATATAGTTTCTATACTTTATCCATATCACCTTTCAACTTCGTAGTAGGTTAACATTTGTTCGCACATGTCCGTTATAACTTTTATGATTTTTACCCTCAATATTATTTATTTTTTATAATAAAAAATAATTATTTCAATAACTTTATTAGCGTTGAGTTTTCTTAGACCTTCTTTATAAAAAGAATGTTAATATCGCTTAAATATAAAAAATGAATCAACTGAAATCAAACAATTCAATGTTGACTGGTATAAAAGTATACCATTTATGATCTGGGATATGTTGAACACGAAAAAAAATACATCGAAAGAAAATAACACAATATATACATTTCAATACCTAGTTAACTAGTAGTAATACATCCTCCAAGGAGGTACTGGCCGAAAAGTATTGAAAAGGGCTTGGCCAATTCTATGAAAGCATCTCGGTATTTGAAATTGTTTCATTTTTGGCCGCTATCATAAACATAGGGTAAAATAAATTAACCGTATTTCTATAGTAGAACAATTACTACTAAAAATATTTTTTCATTTTTTATTTTGCATTTTAAATGCGTTTCTCCACTAGAGTGGTTTATTAATTTCTAGTATCCACTAGCAAATGCAAATGATAGATTGAGCTGTTTTCTCACCTTCTCTGTTTTTATACATTAGAGGTAATGTCATAATGTTTGCTTTTAGTTCGTTGGTTACTGTGAAATAACTTCCATATTTCTATCACATTTACTAAAACTTTTATGCTTAAAATTTTTTAATATATGATAATATTTCTTTGCTGTAGTTATTGGAGCTAGTTTTATTATGAGATCAGGGTATTTTTTAAGTTGAAGGATTCGACATAAAAACTAAACGACGTTTTCAAATTACCTTTCTTCGATATCTCAAAAATTACGTAATAGTGATCATTCATCCAATAGATCCCTGTGAAAATTATTTAATTAAATGTAATAAAATAAGGTGAAAGGACACCCAAAAAGTGTAGAAGTTTGTCATTCCAGCACAGCATATAAATCGTCAAAGAAGTGATGCAGGACGACTTCTCCATGTCTACCGTAATAACGAATTGGTTGATTTGATATTAGTATAGACCCATTAGTGCAATTTCAGCTACTTTATTACATAATTAAAGATATTACACAAGGATGTATTCAATCAATATCCATTAGTACATTATTTTTGAGAGTTTGAAAAAATTGGTTAGTTTTTCAGTTCTTTGTCGTGTTGCATGGGAAACCCCAACTTAAAAAGATTCCCTGTATAAACCATTTGTTAAAGTGAACCATTTTAGCTTAGTATATTACAGAATTTATAAATTGAAATCCTTTAAATTTATTTTTACTACAGAAGTTGAGATTTCTATGCTCTAGTAAGAAATCACAACAAAAGCTTTGTTAAATATTTTGAATTGTTTTTTTTTTAAGTAGAGAAAACTTAAATATAATAATAATTTAATGCAAGCTGTTTGTCACTCTATTGTATCTATTTGCAGGCCAGAGCCAAATTGCCAAAAAGAAGGAGAAGAGTGCTGCCAGTGGAACAACCAAGAAGAAAAAAACAGGAGATTGTAGGAAATAGGCGAGTAAATGCTATCAAACATCATCATCCTGCTATTATAAAGGACGCTTTTGGAACCCCAAAAACAGGTGAATACTAAAAACATTTTTCGCCACAAATACAATACTAAATTAAAATATGAAATGAAAACTATATTTATTTGCCTTAGAAGTTTAATATGCAGTCTTTAGTTTTCTGGACTTTTAAGTCTACCCCGTCTTCAGAAAAACTAAAAAGAAAAACCAAAAGCAGAATATTATTTGTTTTGTATCAGAAATATAACCAGAACTAAAGACTGAAACTTCTAAGGTAAATAAATATAGTTTTTGTTTCATATTTTAATTTACTATTGTATTTCTGGCCAAAAACCCAAAAATAGTTTAATTATTATTTCTTTTAATGCATGTTGAAAAAAATGTATCGTATGATTTTTTTTGTTTTTCAAAAAAATCAGCTCTTATTTAAAAACTTACGAAATGGTTTATGGCAGAAATTATTATTTTAACATAGGCGTAAATTCATATAAAAAAATTCCTTATTGAATTTAGAGAGTTCTGAAATGTAATAAAATGCATATCATGATGCCTCATTTCTATCTTGATATAGGGCTCCTCTAAATGATTCCAGCTCTCTCTATTCTGGGCTACTTTCTGCCACATCAGACCTGCTTGTCTTGCTAGATTGTCCTTCTGTTGCATCTGAGGTCCACCTCTGAATCTGTTTTCGTGATATAGTCACCATTTGCCAATTTTCTTGTTCCATCTCTTGGCTTTTGTCTTTCTTTGAATTCTAGATTATCTTTTGTTCTTCTTTGAATTGTAGATGTTTTGTCTTTGTTTTTATTTTCTAGACGATCTTTTTCCGAGACATTTTCGTCGTTGTGGCAAACGTACTATTAGTTGCTATATCTTGGAAACGGTTTCAGATAAAATCTTGAAATTGTGTTGAAAGCACACTTGGGGCTCTTGAAAAATTATAAAGTTCAAAAATTAAAATATTCATAGGTACTTATTATTATATTTCTGATCTAGAATTGGGTAAGTCGAAGTTTTTTTTAATATTTGATTTTTTTTGCCCAAAACCAAAGGTCGCTTTAATGCCCTCTGACGCCTAAAGAGTTCGAATTCTGAACGAAACGGAAAGATTCTGGAAAGGCATAGATAAAAAAAATCTTAAAGGTTTTTGTGTTCAAAAAGTCTAAACAAATTACAACTATTGCAGCGTATTTGAAAGAAGCAATTTTTAAAATTTTTGTATTTTGTACATTTCTCGTTGTTTGCCAAAAACTGTTGCTTTAAATTGAACGAGACATAAATAATTGCGAGACACAAAATTGCAAAAAAGGCTCTATCGGATAAAATAAAAAAGTAATGATTATTTGAAATTTTTACTTTTAATAAATCGATACCCTTACTTTGAAGTCGAATATTTCCGAAGCTTTTTCCAAGTTTCCAATTTACTATTGTTTCCACAACATACCGAAATATATCAAAATTTAAATAAGAAATGTGCATACATTTTGACCGTTTTTTGATAAAATTGGAAATTTCAAAAATATCTAGTTTTCTTTAATAAAGCAGCTGCTCCTGTCGGAATGGATAAATGAATATTTACTTATGTTTAATTTTATTGTCTTGAAAACAGTTCTTTCGATATTTTTTAAATTAAACACATGGTTAGAATGACTGCTTAGGAAGACCTTCTTCTAAAATAAAGATAATTTGGCCCAGGTTAGGCGTACAGGGGATTCAGGAGTAGTTCTAATTAATTTGTTTTGCGTATACTTGATATATAAAGTGTTGCTGATTTTGAATAAGATAAAGGTAAAGATCCACCTTTGAAAAAATCAGGGGTCATATACAGGTTTCCTTGTTTGGGATGTCAAAAGGCGTATATTAGACAAACTTCCAGAGTACTAAATGATCGCGTTAGGTCACATAAAAGTGATTGTACAAATCAAAAACAAACTTGCACCCTCGCTCAACATACCTTAGAAACAAATCACATTTTCAACTACAAAGAAACATCAGTACTATTATCTAAAAAAACAACAGAGAAAAAGAGAGTTTCTAGAAATGGTTGAGATTCGACTTGATAACACAGTTATCAATAAAAAAAATTGAAAGATCTCAGTTCAATTTACTCGAACATCTTAGAATATAACAATAAAAATGTACAAGTTAATACAAGTGAAATATAGAGGATTCTTTCTAACATAAGAAAATTATTTTTTTTTTATTAATAGTAAAATGTCTTTTCTTTTGGGCAATTAAAAACAAAACTTATTAATTTAAGCATTTCGAAACTATGTTCAGCATTCTGACACGAATAATGTGAGTTTCTTTGAGTAATAAATATTTTAAAATCAAATAACATAACTATAATTTCTAAAAAAAAATCTCACATATACAACTAGAATAGTTTTAAAAATAGAAGAGTATATATAATAGTAATAACATTGTCTATGGCCACTTAAATTAAAGAAACTAAATTTTTCGTATTATATATTTTTTGTCTTCATTCTAAAATTAAAAATATTTTTCACACCACCACTGACAAAGATATAAGGTGAATATTAAATACTAAAAGATTTACAAATGACATTTGCCTTCTGAAAGGTACGATTGTCATTGTTGTCTGTCCCATCATCTCATTTAACTGTCAATAACAAAACCTTTGGTGTTATTTTCTAATAACAATAATCAATTTAGCTCAGATACGTATTTTAAATATTTTATGCAAATTGCTAGGACCTAGAGAGTTTTAAAAAATGTACCAATTTTAACTATTTCTCATAGATTTATATATTTCATATATTTTTTTAATTTTCCATTAACTCTATATTGTAGCCTTAAAAAAGGCTAGTAGAAGAGAGTCTTCTTTTAACCAGCCATTAATATATATATATATATATATATATATATATATATATATATATATATATATATATATATATATATATATATATATATATATATATATATATATATATATATATATATATATATATATATATATATATATATATATATATATATATATATATATATATATATATATATATATATATATATATATATATATATATATATATATATATATATATATATATATATATATATATATATATATATATATATATATATATATATATATATATATATATATATATATATATATATATATATATATATATATATATATATATATATATATATATATATATATATATATATATATATATATATATATATATATATATATATATATATTTATATATGGATTCCAACCTTATCTAGCCAAAAGTAGTATATTCCGAGACCTTGTCAAGCCTTTTTCATTTTTACGAGGCCCGATTTGGGCTTCATAATTTTTATTGCACAAACAGACGCAGAATGTTCTGCTGATACCATCTGTACCTATTTCGATGAAAACGGGTTGGGCTTCATAAAATTGGATCATCGGATCTGCCGCAAAGTGGCGCATGAGTCGATTTATATATACATTTAAGGTAGTTCCCACATTTTACGAAGCCCACACATTCTGCAGGTAACTATACGAAGCCCGAAAACCTGACAACATTGTAGCTACTGCCGTTAACCGATAGGAAGGTTTGGTTGGGCTTCGTAAGAACTAGATGCATACACATCTTGGGAGAGAAGATAGAGTTAATAAGTAACACAAATTTAAACCACCACGAAGCCAAACAATTTGTGTGACTTTTGTTTACCAATAATTATTATCCGCCCAGAAATACAAAAAAATGTTAATTAACTATAGTATTATAGTCTATCTATTGAGACAACGGAAAAAAGGAGTACGCCGAATTTACTACGCTAAACATACCTATTACATAAATGTATTTTTATTCAGAGGACGAAATTCAATTGGATAAATCTTTGGAGAAATTGATTTAGCAAAAAAACAACAAATATATTCTCATTTTTAACCGACTTCAAAAAAGGAGATTCTCAATTCTTCTACGATGTAAGTATTTTTTAAGTATGTTCACGGATTTCTCCGAAATGCCTTGACAGATTTTAACGTTCTAGGACTCATTTTGTTCGGGAGTTCTCCAGCTGGATCTATTTTTTTACAAAATTTTTGAGACTAGGGGAAAAAAGGGGGTTAGTTAAAAATTACAATTTTTGGAAAATATTCGTCGATTTCTCACGAACGCCTTGATTTTAATTCTAGGGCTCATTTTGTGCAATAGTTCTCCAAGTTGGTCCCATTTTTTTTTGTAGTACGAAATTCTTAAAGGGTGGGGGTTAATTAGTTCAAAAATTGCAATTTCTGGAAAATAATCGGAAAAATGTTCCATTTTAGTTTGCGCAATTTTTGGGTTTTATGATTTGACGTTTTAATAAAAAAAAATGGAGGGGATGAAAGGGATGATAGGGGTAACAAGGGCTAAAAGGTATAAAAACTTGAAAATGTTTGGAAAATATGGAGTTTCATTATATTATCAAAATTTTAGGTCAATCCGTATTTATTTTGTCACATGCAACCAAATCTTAAGGGGAGCGGGAGGGCGGGGGAGTAAGATATAAAATATAATGTTGCAAGTCATTTTATAAGTTTTAAGGCAAAATAAATAATTTTCGGGAATACAATATTAGTATATACCTTTGTTAGGTTTATGTATACAGGGTGACTCAAAAATATGATATGGGGTAAAAAGGGTGATAGGGGGTAAAAAATTGGAAATATTTGAAAAATATGTAGTAAAAATTTCATTATATCATCAAAATTTTAGTTCAATACGTATTTATTTTGTCACATGCAACCCCACCCTTCTTAAGGGTAGTGGAGGGGGGAGTAAAATATAAAATATAATGTTTCATGTCATTTTAAAACATTTTGAGATCAAATAATTCTTTTTCCGGGATACAACATGCGTGTATACCTTTGTTAGCTTTCTGTAGAGAATGATTAAAAAGTATGATTGGGGGTAAAAAGGTCGATAGAGGGCAAAAAATTGGAAATGTTTGGAAAATATGTAGTAAAATACAGTTTCATTATATCATCAAGATTTTAGGTCAATCCGTATTTATTTTGTCACATGCAATCCCCCCCCCTTAAGGGTAGTGGAGGGGGAGTAAAATATAAAATATGTTTCATGCCATTTTAAAACATTTTGAGATCAAATAATTCATTTTCCGGGATACAATATGCGTATATATCTTTGTTAGCTTTCTGTAGAGAGTGATTAAAAATATAATAGGGGGTAAAAAGGGTGATAGAGGGCAAAAAATTGGAAATGTTTGGAAAATATGTAATAAAATACAGTTTCATTATATCATCAAGATTTTAGGTCAATCCGTATTTATTATGTCACATGCAACCCTCCCCCCTAAGGGAAGAGGGAGGGGGTAGTAAATTATAAAATATAATGTTGCATGTCGTTTTATAAGTTTTTGAGGTCAAATAATTCATTTTGGGGATGCATTATGCGTATATACCTTTGTTAGCTTTCTGTAGACAGGGTAATTAAAAAATATTCACCCATTACAATATATATACATACATAAAACCCCCAAAAACCCATTCTCTACAGATTTAGCGACATTCTTTCAAAAACATTTCTGTTTGTTATATTACAAAATTTACTATACTTAGTGATAATGAAAATAAAAAAATCACTAAAATGTTCAAAATAACTTTTTTGATAAAAAATTAACCGCCTTCAAAAAAATAGATAAGCGAAAAAGTAGAAAATAATTTAAACAAAAAATTTTATTTGTTGCTGCAAAATTTCAGCTATATACATCGCCGGCGCGGCAGTCCGATGAGTTTTTTAAAGTCGACGCCAATTCAATCAATACATATTCCTAGTAGAGAAAAATGTATTGTTTTTGCTTCTATTAGGTATGGATATTGATGGAATTGGCGCCGACTTCAAAAATCGCTTCGGCCTAGAGGTAATGTTACAATAGCTGAAATTTTGCAGCAAAAAATAATATTTTTTGCTTAAATTATTTTTTAATTTTTTTTTGAAGGCGATTCATTTTTTAATGAAAAAAATTGTTAACCGAGTCAATTCGCCTGGGAAGTATTTTTTATGTATGTTCGCCGATTTCTCCGGAACGCCTTGACCGATTTTAGTGTTCTAGGGCTCATTTTATGCGGCAGTTCTCCAAGTTGGTACCATTTTTTTTGTACTATGAAATGAATAAAGGGTGATTTCCCAAAGAGGGTTGATTAGTTAAAAATTACAATTTTGGGAAAATAATTGCCAATTTCTCCGGAACGCTATGATCGATTTTCGTGTTAAGTTAATGCTTTTTTTTGTACAACGAAATAAGTAAAGGTTGGGGGTAAAAAAATTTTTGGAGAATAATCGTAAAATTGTCATTTTCAAGATTTTTGGTATGAACCATTTTTGGGTTTTATGATTAGCGTTTTAATAAAAAAAAGGGGGGGATGAAAGCGGTTACAGCGAGTAAAAGTAATCGAAATGTTTGAAAAATGTATAATAATGTACGGTTTCATTATATTATAAGGTTTTAGGCCAATCCGTATTTATTTTTTGACACATGCAACCCGGCTTCAGGGTTGCGAAGGAGAGGGGGATGGATTAAAAAATAATATATAGTATTGGATCTCATTTTGTGAGTTTTTGAGGTCAAATAATGCCTTTTCGGGAATACAATATTCATTTATGCCTGTGTTAGCTTTCTGTATATAGGGTGATTAAAAAATATTTTATTACAATATATATATATATATATATATATATATATATATATATATATATATATATATATATATATATATATATATATATATAGTTACCAAAATCACAGAATTCTTGAACCAGTGTGTTGTATATTGTAGGGTTATTTTCTTGGGAATATGGTTCAGATAGACAATTACGAGTTTATTACAAGGACTTTATATTGTCTGCAGGACGTTTCGGTCGTGGGTACGGCCTTTTTCAACTGCGTTAAGCTAAAATTACATACAAGCCAATATAAAAAAAAAACTAGAAACAAAGAGTCATAACTTACCATAGACAAATAGTCAAACATTACAAAATGACACATAACATAGAAAAAAAATAGACAAGATCGTCACTACATTTGAACATGTACAGGTTAAACAAACTAATTTACATATACAAAACAGTAAACGTATGCGTGTACGGGTGACAAAGAGTACTGAAACGAATTAAAAGTTGTTCCTTCTTTCCACGGCAAATATTTATCTTAAGAATTTGTATTATTGCTGAAATTTGACTATATATGTTACATTAGAATATGGTATATTTTATTTTGAGCTATTTCGGATTTATTATTTATGGCGTTTGGAGTTTTCTTTATGTAAATCATCTTTTTTCCTATTGTGCTGTTCTGTTTTTAAAATTTGGGTATTATTGAAATCGAAAGTATGATTTGTCTCATTTTCGTGTTTTTTTAGGGCGGTGGTATTTTTATGATCATATTTGTGCCCATTTAGTCTATTATGTAGGTACTGGCTTGTTTGTCCTACGTATACAAAAGGGCATTCTTTGCAGGGTACTTGATAGACTACGTGTGTTTTTTTGTTTTTTGGGATTTCACTTTTTAATTTACTGAAACAATTATTAACCAAATTGATGGCCTTATGGCTAACCTTTATGTCATGTTTTCTAAAAAGTTTTTGAAAGTTTTCAGAGAGGTTGGGAATGTACGGAAGAGTTAAAAAGTTATTGGTTTTATTCTTTTTGTCATTTTGTTTAGGAGCATTTTGTAAAATATTTTCATTGGATTTCTTAAAATTTTCCATTCTATTTCTAAAAATCGGGTTAATCATTTTAAGGGGATAGGAGTTAAGTTGGAGTACTTGCTTAGCTTTTTTTATAGAAGATTCCCGGTATTCGGGGCTACTCAATTTAATGGCTCGATCCGCTAGTCCAATTATGACAGCTTTTTTTTGGGAAATATGATGCTGTGAATTATAATTTAGGTACCGTCCCGACCATGTTGGTTTTGTGTACCACTCAGTCTTTATTGTGTTGCTGCAATTGTGCAAGGTCATGTCCAGGAAATTAATTTTATTGTTAGTTTCGATTTCTATGGTAAATTTTAGCTTTTCGTGGTAATTGTTAAATTTTTCCAATACGTATTTTTCACGATTTTGTGGAATGCAAGTTATACAATCATCCACGTATCTGTAAAAAAATGGTAACCGAAAATCCAACGTTGGTATAATGCTGCATTCTAGATCTTCCAGTACAAGCTGGGCAATTATGCTAGAAATCGAGGCACCCATTGCGCAACCATCAATCTGTTTGTAATAAGAGTTTTTATATTTAAAATAAGTTGATGTAAGAGTTAATTTAACAGCTTCTAAAAAATCCTTTAAGGGAATGTCGGTATATTTTTTTATTTTTTCCCATTTTTTCGTGATTACATTTAAAGCGACATTAATTGGAATGTTTGTGTAGAGTGACACAACATCTAGTGAAATCAATCTATGATTTTCCGGGATATGAATGTTACTGATTTTTTCTTTAAAACTCCACGAGTCTTTTATATAATACTCATTTTTGTGTGCAACATTTGACAGAATATTCTTTAAAAATTTAGACAAATTATTAAATGGTGATTGTATACAAGAAACAATCGGTCTTAATGGTATACCAGGTTTATGTAACTTGGGAAGACCATAAATTCGCGGTGGAAGAGAATTTTGAATTAATAAGTTTTTGGCCGTGTTTGGAGATATAAAGTTTTTGTTTTCCCATTTTTTTATTATTTGATTATTATTTTTTTGGTATACATTGGTAGGGTCTGAGGCTAGTATTTTGTAAGTATTATTATCATTAAGGAGTGTATTCATTTTACTGTCATAGTCCGCTTCATTCATAATGACAGTTTTGCTAGATTTATCCGGTTGAAGAATTTTTATTTCCGGATGTTCTTTTAAAAATTGTTTTGTCTTTCGTAATTTGGAATTTAAATTAAGTTTTGTATTTGTGTTTGTAGAGGAAACCCTTGTTTTTTTCTGTTTAAAATTAGTCAAAATATTGCAACACGAGGCTCTTATTTGATCTTTCGTGTCGGAATTTTTATTGTTAATACCTATCTCTATATTGGCTATTATATCAGATATAGGGGCCTCACTTTCATTGTTTATTTGTACTGCAAATTTTGGTCCTAGACTAAGGATGTCACGAAAATGAGACATATCATACTTTCGATTTCAATAATACCCAAATTTTAAAAACAGAACAGCACAATAGGAAACGTGAATTTTTTGAGATGATTTACATAAAGAAAACTCCAAACGCCATAAATAATAAATCCGAAATAGCTCATTTAAATAAAATATATCACAATATTCTAATGTAACATATATAGTCAAATTGTGCCTAGCAATAAATGACCAACCCAAAAAAAACAAAGTCTTAAGATAAATTTTTGCCGTGGAAAGAAGGAACAACTTTTAATTCGTTTCAGTACTCTTTGTCACCCGTACACGCATACGTTTACTGTTTTGTATATGTAAATTAGTTTGTTTAACCTGTACATGTTCAAATGTAGTGACGATCTTGTCTATTTTTTTTCTATGTTATGTGTCATTTTGTAATGTTTGACTATTTGTCTATGATAAGTTATGACTCTTTGTTTCTAGTTTTTTTTTTTTTTATATTGGCTTGTATGTAATTTTAGCTTAACGCAGTTGAAAAAGGCCGTACCCACGACCGAAACGTCCTGCAGACAATATAAAGTCCTTGTAATAAACTCATAATTGTCTATCTGAACCATATTCCCAAGAAAATAACCCTACAATATACAACACACTGGTTCAAGAATTCTGTGATTTTGGTAACAATATATAGCATGGGTGAAATAATGCTTAACTACAACAACATTATTAACAACTATGGAGAAGAAGTCGTTTCTGAAATGAAAAAATACTCCAGCAATAACATTAAACTTGCAAATCAAAAAAACCGTAGAAACTTTCTTTTAAAATATAAATCAGAATATATTATACCACATTTTTTACTTAAAAATACCAGTAATTTAATTTTTGAATCTGTAAACCAGGGACAAAAAATCAAACGTATTTTAAAGAAATTTTATCTCGACACATTGAACATATTGGTTAGTGACACTATCTATAAAATTAAAGAGTTAGAAAGCAATTTAAGAAATATTGGTGATAAATTAAATGGTCTTTTACCTGAAGATTTGACTCAATTATTTGTAAGCAAAGAACAGAAAAAATATGAGAAATGTTTTTTAAATGTCAAACGTAATAATTTAAAAAAAATAAATTCACTTATTTCGGAACAAAAAAATGTTTCCCAACAAATGAAAATTGGATCGAAAACTTAACCAATGTCGAACTTCCTAGTTATGTCTCAGACATCCTTAGTCTAGGTCCAAAATTTGCAGTACAAATAAACAATGAAAGTGAGGCCCCTATACCTGATATAATAGCCAATATAGAGATAGGTATTAACAATAAAAATTCCGACACGAAAGATCAAATAAGAGCCTCGTGTTGCAATATTTTGACTAATTTTAAACAGGAAAAAGCAAGGGTTTCCTCTACAAACACAAATACAAAACTTAATTTAAATTCCAAATTACGAAAGACAAAACAATTTTTAAAAGAACATCCGGAAATAAAAATTCTTCAACCGGATAAATCTAGCAAAACTGTCATTATGAATGAAGCGGACTATGACAGTAAAATGAATACACTCCTTAATGATAATAATACTTACAAAATACTAGCCTCAGACCCTACCAATGTATACCAAAAAAATAATAATCAAATAATAAAAAAATGGGAAAACAAAATCTTTATATCTCCAAACACGGCCAAAAACTTATTAATTCAAAATTCTCTTCCACCCCGAATTTATGGTATTCCCAAGTTACATAAACCTGGTATACCATTAAGACCGATTGTTTCTTGTATACAATCACCATTTAATAATTTGTCTAAATTTTTAAAGAATATTCTGTCAAATGTTGCACACAAAAATGAGTATTATATAAAAGACTCGTGGAGTTTTAAAGAAAAAATAAGTAACATTCATATCCCGGAAAATCATAGATTGATTTCACTAGATGTGTCACTCTACACAAACATTCCAATTAATGTCGCTTTAAATGTAATCACGAAAAAATGGGAAAAAATAAAAAAATATACCGACATTCCCTTAAAGGATTTCTTAGAAGCTGTTAAATTAACTCTTACATCAACTTATTTTAAATATAAAGACTCTTATTACAAACAGATTGATGGTTGCGCAATGGGTGCCTCGATTTCTAGCATAATTGCCCAGCTTGTACTGGAAGATCTAGAATGCAGCATTATACCAACGTTGGATTTTCGGTTACCATTTTTTTACAGATACGTGGATGATTGTATAACTTGCATTCCACAAAATCGTGAAAAATACGTATTGGAAAAATTTAACAATTACCACGAAAAGCTAAAATTTACCATAGAAATCGAAACTAACAATAAAACTAATTTCCTGGGCATGACCTTGCACAATTGCAGCAACACAATAAAGACTGAGTGGTACACAAAACCAACATGGTCGGGACGGTACTTAAATTATAATTCACAACATCATATTTCCCAAAAAAAAGCTGTCATAATTGCACTAGCGGATCGAGCCATTAAATTGAGTAGCCCCGAATACCGGGAATCTTCTATAAAAAAAGCTAAGCAAGTACTCCAACTTAACTCCTATCCCCTTAAAATGATTAACCCGATTTTTAGAAATAGAATGGAAAATTTTAAGAAATCCAATGAAAATATTTTACAAAATGCTCCTAAACAAAATGACAAAAAGAATAAAACCAATAACTTTTTAACTCTTCCGTACATTCCCAACCTCTCTGAAAACTTTCAAAAACTTTTTAGAAAACATGACATAAAGGTTAGCCATAAGGCCATCAATTTGGTTAATAATTGTTTCAGTAAATTAAAAAGTGAAATCCCAAAAAACAGAAAACACACGTAGTCTATCAAGTACCCTGCAAAGAATGCCCTTCTGTATACGTAGGACAAACAAGCCAGTACCTACATAATAGACTAAATGGGCACAAATATAATCATAAAAATACCACCGCCCTAAAAAAACACGAAAATGAGACAAATCATACTTTCGATTTCAATAATACCCAAATTTTAAAAACAGAACAGCACAATAGGAAACGTCAATTTTTTGAGATGATTTACATAAAGAAAACTCCAAACGCCATAAATAATAAATCCGAAATAGCTCATTTAAATAAAATATACCACAATATTCTAATGTAACATATATAGTCAAATTGTGCCTAGCAATAAATGACCAACCCTTTATATTGGCTTGTATGTAATTTTAGCTTAACGCAGTTGAAAAAGGCCGTACCCACGACCGAAACGTCCTGCAGACAATATAAAGTCCTTGTAATAAACTCGTAATTGTCTATCTGAACCATATTCCCAAGAAAATAACCCTACTATATATATATATATATATATATATATATATATATATATATATATATATATATATATATATATATATATAAAATCCCAAAGAAACGTGTTCTGTATAAAAAACATTTTGTCAAAGACATTTCTTTGGTTTCTTTATCATAAACTTTCCTATAATGGGTGATAATAAAAATTATAAATCAACCCACCGCGTTATGGGCAGGAGAGGGGGCGGGGGGAGTAAAATATAATGTTGTATGTCATTTTAGAAGTTGCTGGGGACAAATAATTCATTTTCTAAAAAACAATAAGCATATATACCTTTGTTAGATTTCTGTATACAGTGTGAATAAAAAATATTTTCTCATTACGATATATATACATACATAAAACACTCAATAACACGTTCTACGCAAATTAACTAGCGCTCGGTCAAGGACATTCTTTTGGTTCCTATATCATAACATTTACTATACCTACTGGGTGATAATGAAAATAAAAAATCACTAAAAAGTTAAATATATTTTTTTAATAAAAAATGAACCACCTTCAAAAAATTTCATAAACTAAAGAGTAAAAAATAATTTAATACCATCAACATAATTTGCGGCTGCAAAATTTCAGCTATATACGTCGCCGCCAGGCCGATACGATAAGTTCGGCAATTCAATCAATAGCGACGTATATAGCTCAAATTTTGTAAATGCAAATTGTATTTTATGTTTAAATTATTTTTTACTTTTTAGTCTATAAACCAACTTAAATTTTAATTGATCTGCGATGTATTTTTTAATGATCTGCCCATTTCTCCGGAATACCTTGACCGATTTTAGTGTTCTTAGGCTCGTTTTGTGCGGGAGTTCTCTAAGTTGGTCTCATATCTTTTTTACTCGGAAAATGCCGAAGGGTGGGGTATAAATGGGGTTAATTCGTAAAAAATTACGGTTAAGGGAAATAATCGGAGAATATGCCATTTTAAAGATGTTTCATTTGCGCCATTTTTCTGTTTTGAGATTTGACCTTTTGATAAAAAATTGGAGTTGATAAAAAGGGTGCGAGGGGGTAAAAAGGGTGAAAGGGGTGTAAAAAATTAAAAAGGTGTGAAAAATATGAGTAATATACGATTTCTTTATACTACTAACTTTTTAGTTCAATACGATTTTATTTTTAAATTCAGCGCCAATTCCATCAATAGCTATATACAATTAGGGATAGCGGCAGGGGGAGGCAGTAAAATATACTTTTATTGGCTTTCCGTATACTGGGTGATTAGAAAATATTCGCACTCAATACAATATAATATACTTAGATAAAACTCATAAATAAATAACACTTTCTGTGCAAATTAAAGGGCATTTCTTTCGTTTCTATATCATAAAATTTATTCTACTGGTTGACAATGAAAATAAAAAAGTCTAGAAAGTTAAAAATATTTTTTTTTTAATAAAAAATCAGCCTCCCTCAGATAAAACATAAGCTAAAAAGTAAAAAATAATTTAAACCAAAAATATTGCTGCCAAATTTCAGTTATTTACGTCGCCGCCGGGCGGGTACGTTTTTTGAAGTACCTATTCCTAATAGAGAAAAATGTAGTGGTTTTTCCTATTAAGGATATCTATTGATGGAATTGGGGCCGACTTTAAAAATTGCATCTGTCCAGCGCGGCGACGACATAGTATAGCTTTTGGGATTTCTTAAAAAATATGAACCATTTCAACATCAGGGTTAATTAACTCAAGGCCAAGATCACCGAATGTTGGCAACATTTTTCCGATGATGCTCTTGTCGCATCCATGTCAATTGTAGTAAATTGGCAGAGGGAACTCTAAGAATTGGTCAGCTTTTAATCTAATATATTGTTCTGTGTTATAGAAAAATAATATTGTCAATATTCAAAAAGAATATTTTTTCCTAAATTGGAAAGAGGCAAAAAATGCATTTTTTTACAACCAGCTTGGATTTTTTAAAATCAAGATCTCCTGGGCCACCGAGTAACATTTCAAAATAAATATTTTATTTAGAAATGTGGAATACACCTTTCATCAAAAAATCATTAAAATCGGCTACACACTAAAATGGTGTAAATAAGGGGATACTTTAACTAGGTTGACTGTGTATATCTTAAACTTTAATGTCTCGAAGTTGACGCCAAAATAGGTCTGTATTGTTTATCTAGGTTTGGACAATCAGTTGAAAATGTCCGGAGTTTTTGCCATTTAAAATATATGGTATCTTGTCAGTGATCTTCAGCAAATTACTCTTGTACATAATTATTGTTCTAGTAGAACAGGACAAAGTTGTATTATTATATAGTATATTAGTGTTTAGACAGTTTTACTTGTACCGTAATTTGTATTTGGCAACATTGTTAAACTTGTTGTGCTCAAGCAAAATCTGCCCGCTCGCCGACGCACAGTGAGTTAAATCGGCCGTCTAGCACGACATAAGTCCCAAATGTAATTTTGCAATATTCTTAACATATTCTAAAAATCTATATTTAAGATAGTGTTAATAATAGAAAAATGCAATTGAGAAACAAAATTATAATTACAGTTCTCGGAGGGGAAGCCTTAAAGTTAGTAAATATTTTAAATCTGAAATTAACATGTTTCTATACATCATTTCAAAACAGAAAATATGATACTAAACATAGCAAATGCTTTTCTAATTTCTTACATGACTACTGTTTATAATTAAAGTTTTCTACGGTATCAAAACTTTTTAAATATTAAAGCCCTTACCTCAGAAAATTTGGGTCTTTTTAGGTATTACTATATTTAGGTAGTTTTTTTTAACTTGTAGAGCATGTAAAAAAAGTTTGTTGAAGTTTAGTTTAATTTTTATATAAAAAATAAGAAAAAGGATCCCTTTTAACCAAAAACCAAAAAATTAGCTGCTCATAGATGCCCATTCGGGATTTATATAGCTTTAACTATGGCTCCTTAATTACTACTGACTGCACCAAAAAAAACTGCACGATGTTTATATGACCAGAACTTTGCAAATAATCGTCCGAGTGTAATAACGGTAAACATTTTGCAAAGACTAAGGTACAAAATTTCGGAATTTTGTATTACAGCTGTCATCTTTTTAAAGTTCAAGATGGCGAACCCATTTTAAAAATATGGATATTTTATCCCTCGGTAGAAGTTTTACATGCCACATCGTGTTAAAACTAAATTAACAGTTATAATGCCACATTATTTCCAAGCAAAATGATAACACTTTTAAAATTCGATAAATAACTAAGATATAATTTTATAAAACCACACTCCCTTCAATTCTTTTAATATTAGAAATGAAAATTTCAAATAAAAAACTAATCAATTAGGTAAATTTTAACGACTTTTCTACCTTTACAAAAATAAATCTTAAACGAAGATATCTCCTAAGCTACCAGTTCAGTGCCAGTAATTGGCATTTTTGTAAAGATAATTTCATAAAAATATAAAAATATATAAAGTGCAATATATAAAATAAATACAAAAATAAATATAAAAATATATTAAGTGCAATATCTAAAAAATATCGACTTCATTGTATATGGCAAATAACAAAAACAATTTATTTATCACGAAAAGTATACCTAACTAATTAATTTTTATTTGAATGTTTTATTACCAATATCAAAATAATTAAGGAGTGCTTGGGTGCAGGTGCATACGTAGTGGGCTTTTCTAAAACATTATCTGTTACATATTGTTTAGTCTAAAAGTTCTTCTATTGTTTATGTAATGAATAGAATAGAACTCAATGATATTTTGTACTCACAATTCTACATAACCTAAATAAAGCAATATTTGACAAGACACCTTGTATTCTAATTTTATATGCGTCATATAGCTATTAGTTAATAATAAGTTTAAAGCAATGATTCATGCATTTTGACATCAATTGTGTTTTTAAGTTACACAAAACATTACATTTTTATTAAAAACTGAAGCCATTTTAGTAACCCGCATCTTGTTTACATTTTTTTTTGCAAAACATTTTGTTACCTATCCTAAAAAAGTATTATATGAAATTTAAAAAACGTTAAAACAATGCTTGAATAATTATGTCGTACTACATGGCCGATTTACCACACTGTTCGACGCGACGCACGCGCTTAGCCGCCGCAATAGCTTGTTGACAGTGTTGCAGTACAATCTACGGTAAAACAAGTAAAAAAGGCTAAACGATTATTAGATGTTTTTTAACCTAAATCGGTAAAACAAATACAGGGTGATATAATAAACAGATATGGAAATAATGATTTGATTTGAATCGATTAAAGTAATTCCAAGAACTTCTTTAAAATTTCTTGGATGAAAATAATTCATGTGTACTCCACAAAAATTAAAATTAGGATCTTCTAGTTTTTATATAGTTTTAGACTGGTATATCAACCTATATTAAAATTGTCCATCAAATGGATCTCTTCTATCTGATTATAATTATGAATATACCTCGGAATATACTAACAGGATATCTTGAAACACACCAAAATTTGAAGAAAATCCTGTCTAATTGACTGCTATAAATTAGATCGGAATTTGATGACGGTATACAAAATAGGGTATTACATTTAAAAAATAATAAATTTTCTAGTTATCTTTATATTATTAAGCTTACATAGTATTACCATAACTGTGCATAAGGAATAAAAAGATTGTAGGAGCTTAATTTATTTATAGTGGCAATTTTGAAAGACAAAATAAATTTTAATAACAACAATAGAATATTGTTTAAATGTTGAGGTATTAAAGGAAAACACAGAAATATGTTGAAAAATGGTTTATGTGAAATTTTACAAAATTTCATTTTGCAGCATGCAGCTAATGACAGCAAATGACATTTCTGATTTCACAGAGTCAAAATATATAAGTTCGAATCTGACGTAGAAATTACGGGCCAACATACTCCATTAATGTTTATGTTAGTTCCCTCTGCATTTAATAATTACTGAGTTTTCATTTTCTCTTGTAATAAAATATCATAAAAATTAAAATAAATGATAATTTGATTATAAAGGTACATCCCTACAGATGGATGTCCAGCTAGTGAATGGGTCGAATAAATTCACAACATCGTTTACAAGTAACTTTATTATCGTAGTGTTGGTATTCTCTCGCAGCAAGTTTGATAACTGGTTAGGAAAAAGGACGCCGATTCAATCGAAATGTATGTATTTAGTGTGCCTGTCGGCCATTATAAGTTGCCGTTTGGCTTAACAAATGCACCGGTAATTTTTCCAAGAGTAATAAACGCCGCTACCGGGTAACTTAAAACATATTAAAAACAAATTTCTTTTCTGGCATATTCCCAACTGAATAGAAATCTCTAATTTTAAACTGATTGAAGCCAAAGACAAAAATTGTTTTTAAACCTATAGTACGCAACAGATAATCTAAACACATTTATAAAAACATAATGTCTCTCTAGTTTACATATTTATATCGTGGACAATATTCTGATTCTTTCAGAGAGATTGCTATAACTATTAATGGTGCCAGTTTTTATAGGTATCTGTGTTTAAAATTTTCATTGAGCAGAAATATTTTTTTAGGTTTCGGTCGCGGGTATTCTATGTATAAAGTTAACCTATGAAATGTTATTACAGATTTTGAAGATTCCTATATATAAAGAAATTACGGAACATTTTCAAAAATGCATTATATTAATTTTTTAAATATATCTGGGAAACAAAAATCTCTACACCGCGAGGAAAACATCATTCAACATTTAACCGTTCTCCTACTTTTTATAGTTTTCAAGATATTATTTATTTATTTAAATGACACACGTGACGTAACGTCGACTGGAAAACATATGATTATATATGCGCGCTGACATACCGTGTGTCATCGTTCTGATTATATTAAGTTTAAATGTACCTAATTAAATTTGACTTAAAATATTTAGGATGCAGCGAAAAATGAAAAAGACGAATAATGTCATGCGTATTTTCTTTAAATATTCGTATTTAATATATAAAAACAAATGTCAAGTATAGTTTGACGTACTAATCTTGACCCGCGACGTAAGGGGGAGTTTTGTCAAAAGCAGACCGTTTCCATGGATATGCAAAAATCTAACGTATCAGCTGCGAGGAAAGCAGTGTCTCCATGGATACTCGCATTCTTTTCATAGCTCATGATAAACTTGCCAAACTTTACAAGCTAAATTATAAACCTTAATATTATAACAACAACTGAAATAAATATCAACCTATATATTTCTAAAATAATGAGAAAAAACTATTTTATATAATCGAAAAATGTACAGGTTTAAAAATATGAGGTTGGCTTTCTTTTGACTTTCGATTATTCATTTTCTTATTTTAAAAAGTTTAAAAGACAAACCTGGTAACATCCTACAATTTGTATACTGTGTCAAAATATAATAAATAATCCTGCGAAAAGGCGAAAAGGGTTGTCCTCGGCTAGTATTCAGAAAAACCGGAAGTGACAAAATTTATTCATGAGTAGTAAGTAAGTTCAGTTTTATCCCACAATTTAATTTTTCTCTTGTAATAAACAAGAAAAAAGTATAAGACGAAACACCCTCTAGAATCAATCTGTTCTAATTTTTCCGAAACGGCCGAGTTTAAAGGAAATGATACAATTCGTAATGTTGTTTATACTTTTAGAATTTAATTTTGTCTAATTTGTTAAGCTCCACCCACTGCCTCTGCTATCAGGATTTAGTTGTAAACTACAGTTCTTTGTGAATATATCGTTTATTGCTAGGAGGCAACAACAAAGTCAAAATAAAAATAATCACGGAAGCCATATTTTAAAAATCCAAATAATACTTCGTGTTGATTTTTCTAAATCTTATCATTGTGGCGTTAAACAATTGATCAAGGAATTGTTATTTATTTTGAAAAATGAATTGAAACGCGACTATAAGCAGTGAGACGAGCAGTCGTTTTAAAAAGCTCAGATTATTCCGCGAATAAGGAAGTAAATTTAAAATGGGTATTTAAAACCTCCTCGTCTTTTGTAAGGAAACCTAACGAAACATACTTTTACGCAATATAAATCGTATTTATATGTAAATGTGTGTGATTTCTATACAGTTTTGGAAAAATTGGTATTTGGCAGTGGCGGCACGTGAAGTATAAGAATGGGTGTGCGCCACAAAAAAAATATCACCTGCTTCATCGTGGCCTCGCAAAACTAGTTCAAAAACACTTCAAAACTTTTGCATGATTTATTTAAAATATGTCGATTTTTTTGTGACGGTTTCGGTATGTTTTACAATTTCCATGCGATAGACAGAGTTTAACAAATGTGTTATATTAACTTTACGGAATAACGCAAATTTTGCGAATGGGATTTGGATAATTCATGCCTTTTAATTTTTTCCTGTAAATGATTTGAGTCAGTTACCCCTACGTGGCTCCAGCTTTTATCCATGCTTAAATTTAAGAAAACAAGCATGAAAATAAAAAAGAGTTTTAACGCATCAACAAATCCATTTGTTTTTTTTTTGCAAGTGTGCCTGTAAATATTGGAATAGCGCACGCGCCGCCCTTCAATCGGGCAATATACCGAATACTTCCGACCACCCCAGTTCCCACTTTGGTTAAATAGAAATAGGACATTATGATGACGGTCGACCGACGCACGCAGTGTTAACGGAGGGAATAATTTCGTTTTTTGCATTGATATCGCCCTGTGGTACTTTATAATTATTACAATTTTAATTTAGTTCAATGGTAATAATCATTTGGGTTTTATGGATAAGTCTAATTATGTTAGTTGTATGCTGAAGTTTAATTTAAGTCCCTAACCCGGTAAACTTAATCTTAAACTCTGTAAAATATTTTTAATTTTGCGGTGTTGCTGCTTCTACTTTAAACAAGTGTCAAAATCCGCTATCCAATGTTGTTTCCTATAGCTACATTCATTTGTTTTCGAGAAAACTGGTCTGGAAAATTATAATTTTTGACAAATCTTCACTTACAACAAAATAAATCTCAGTTTTTAGTTACCTATCTGTTGACATCAATTTATAATTTGACAGCAAATGTGAAACTTTGGGACTTCTTGTCAAATCACAAATTGATAATAATTATAAACTAAGACAGAAACTTCAAATCCATTTTGCTGCAAGTTAAGTCGTTTGGTAGGGTCAAAGAGCGAAGAATGTCAGGTGCCATTTTCTCGAAAACAGTTGGATTTAGAAATAGAAAACAACATAGTGTTCAAAACTCGTTTCAGAATATCTAGGGCAATACAAAAATGCAATAATATACAGGGCAACGGATGTTGCCACCGGTTCAATGTAGAAGCGGCAACATCGCACAACTTCCGAATGGAAAAATGTTAAATACTCTAAATGTATAAGTGCAATATATCATTACCTTTGAGACGTCAAGGGATTGTTAAAAATGAAATATAAAATGCAGGTTCGTATTAAAAAAATTAAATATTTCTTCAAAAGCAGCAGCCCAAAAAATTAGAAACAAAATCTTCGTTTTTTCATGGATATCTCCAGGAGTATTCCAATATCCCAAACTCATCATCAAAATATTAATTTACGTTAAAATGCGTAACTTATAAGGAAATAAGGAAAGTTCGAGAACTTTGAACGCGATACAAGAGTGAGAAGATTGTCAAACCCATCTCTACGGGGGTAAAAAGTGGTAAAATATATTTCAATTTGTTTAATATCTTTTTAAACATAGAAGTTTTTAAAACTATGTTTCGAAATTACACCCTTAAATGGGGTGTATTGTATTTTTTTTCGTTCCTACAATATCATCTTAACTAAGTAAGTGTTTAAAACTTACGTCCGTCAACATTTTAAAAACCGACTTTTTTGCAATATCTCTGTAACTAAATGCGTTTTTACAAACACTTTTTTCGTCAATAGCTTTTGAAAATCTTTATATAAAGATTTGTTTCCACCCTTAAGAAGGTGAAATATGTGTTTATTTCTTACAACCCCTATTTGACTAAATGAGTTTTAAGACAATTTTTTCATCAACCTTGACAAAGATTAATTCCTGGATTTCTCGGCACTTCGCCCTTAACGAGGAAAGTGTTAAAATATATTTTTACTTAAAAAATAAGATTGTTAAGTGATTCCAAGATTCTATTTTCAGAGCCAATGAGTTAATGAGTTGAAATATATTTTTCCTTTAATAAAAAATTCATATGAATGTTTGTTTGAAAAAAATCTACTTTCATAAGATATATACATGTTTGCCTCTTCCAGAGTCACAACATGTAACTTACTTATTTAGGTAGAAAATTGGGAGACAAAAAATGTAGTTTGTTAAAAAGCATCAAATTAAATTGTTTCGTATATCCTTAGTATCATTTTTAAATATTAGTTATTGTGACTTAAGGTGTTAAAGGCTTCCAATAAAACAGACCATAACCAATATCAAATATGTTTCTTTAATTTTCTCTTTTTTTTTATCATAAAGGTGTTTTTTCAAACATCGTTTATTCAAATTTTTACTATATGAAGTACCTAATATTTCGTTAGTTTTTTAATCTAGATAAAACCACGTTCATGTTCGAGTTTCAAACCAGTCAGCTATTATCTATTTAATATTTCCATTGAAACCCGGTTTGGTATATCAATACTTGCTATATATTCCATATAATATAATCTATGAGCTATTATACCGGAAAGTAAAATAGAAATGGTATAATACAACACTTATTACAAATATCTACTTGTCTACCTTTGTCTAAATATAAAATCAAATATCAGAAATAATTTTATTTTAGGAAAATCACTCCATTGTTATGTTCTAAAAACCATATCAACGCGACTGCAACAAAAAATCCCATACAATCTCTAAATTTGACGGGCGATGCACTAAAATATTAAAATAATTTAAGTATGGCAGTCGCTAGGAAAAACCTGTTTTTGTAAAATAATATTTAATACGGGTACGGTCACAACGAACGGTTGTGGGAATCGACTAGGCTCAATCTCCCGTCGTGCCTTTTTCAAGGTCCGCTGGCAAAAGTTTTCGAGCCGAGTGGAAGAAATGAGTTTTTAATCGTAATATGTTATTTATAATGTATTTCACCATGGCAACATTGTCGGGCTTCTTAGAATCAGTAGGCTATATACAAAAGATGCACTCGAGCCACGGATAATCCACAGGATTTGCTGGGCCATGTAGTAGCCGTAGTACTTCGGAAGTGTATATACAAATAAGCGTATCCCCTTCACTCCGCAAAACGTGGGCTGCCCCTTGCCCGTAGTATAAACCGGGCATCGTAAAGATTGTTGTCCATGTATATATATATATATATATATATATATATATATATATATATATTTAACCTGAAGTAATAAACAATAATCACTTATATTTAACCTATACCTAAGTTATGTAATTTATAAGCGATCTGGTTTTTTAATTAAATTACATCTTCTAAGCACTCGCGAATCAGAATTATTATTGCTAGCACTTTCACTATTGGTAACATTACCTGTTTTTTTAAATATATATATATATATATATATATATATATATATATATATATATATATATATATATATATATATATATATATATATATATATATATATATATATATATATATATATATATATATATATATATATATATATATATATATATATATATATATATATATATATATATATATATATATATATATATATATATATATATATATATATATATATATATATATATATATATATATATATATATATATATATATATATATATATATATATATATATATATATATATATATATATATATATATATATATATATATATATATATATATATATATATATATATATATATATATATATATATATATATATATATATATATATATATATATATATATATATATATGTTGTATATTATTTAACCTGAAGTAATAAACAATAATCACTTATATTTAACCTATACCTAAGTTATGTAATTTATAAGCGATCTGGTTTTTTAATTAAATTACATCTTCTAAGCACTCGCGAATCAGAATTATTATTGCTAGCACTTTCACTATTGGTAACATTACTTGTTTCTGTAACATTATCACTAGGGGATGAGTCCGTTAAGGTACACCGTGGAAGGATAGAAAGTTATTGTTTTCCGAAAAATATTTTTTTAATTGACTGAGATGACGTTTCCATTTCTGACCATGTTCTACCTCTACCACATAAGTCCTTCTGCCTAATACCTTATGTATAAAAGATTTGCCCCATTTTTTGAATTATCCCGATAATCGCGGGCCCAAACAGTGTCCCCAACCTTGAAAAAAATTCGCGATGCCTAGCCAATTTTTGTTCAATTTTTTGTAACTCGATTTTGCAGTGAAGGAAGCAATAAATCAAATTTGGTTCGTAGGTTATGACCAAATAACAATTTTGCGGGACTGAAATAAAAAGGTATCTAAAATAAAATGTATGTCTTTAATTCCAGCATAGCGAGCCTTAAGAAGTACTTTTTTTTCATGATTTTAACTCCAGATTTGGCTAAACCATTTGTTTCGGGGTGATATGGTGCCCCAGTTTTATGAAATATACCCAGTTGCTTAAGAAATTCTTGACAGTCGCTAGAGGTAAATGCAGTGCCATTGTCAATACATATTTCCTTAGGAATGCCAAAACGGGATATTAGTCGCCTTAAACAGTTTATCATGGTTTGGAAACTCAAATTAGGTAGTAGAAAACACCTTAGCCACTTCGAAGTTGCGTCTTCAATTACCAAAAAATGTTTATTTAGGCAAGGGCCAAAAAAGTCTGCATGCAATCGGGTCCATACTTTATTAGGGTGGTTCATTAATACTAAGGATGGTTTGGGAGGATTCGGTGCATGCATACATACATACAGGGAGGACAATCAAACGATATCCCCACAACAAACAACCTTGTTCTATGGAAATTTCATTTCTTCGTATGAAATAAGGTTTATCATGAGATGGACATCTTTCTGGCCATCCCTGGCGAACAAAAAACAATACCTTACTAAGAATATGGTCACGGGAAGTTTTTCTTATAATTTGAAAGACTAAAAGAAAATCAGATATTTGTATAAAATTAATGTAGGATATTTGATCATGTTTATCATTTTCTAGCAAAAATATCTTATATGCATAATTTTGGTTTGTTTCTCCACTAAGACGTGATAAAAAATCAGCATAATCGTTTTTTGAAGGTACGTATTTTATATCGTAATTAAAAGCAGAAAGGGTATATGCCGATTTGCTGCAAATATTGGTTTGCAAAAAGTGCTAAAAGAGGTTTAGTTTGGTCTGTACAAAAAATAAATATTGATTAAATTTACGAAGGCCGAAAATTATTGCCGCCGCCTCTTTTTCGATTTGTGAATAAGATAATTCGCTATAATGAAATAATCGCAGTTTATACATAGGCTGCAAAATTGTTGAAGCATCCGGTATAAATTTAAAATAATAATTGACCATGCACAAAAAGGATTTTAACTCTGTAATGTTGATAGGCTCCTTGATCTTATTAATAGCTTCAATTCGCTCTTCCGTTTTTTGCAAATCGTGCTGATCTATTTTATGCCCCATGTACGTAACTGAATTTTGCGAAGCCTCAAACCAGATTCCTTCAATTTTTTTAAACACGATTTCAAGCCTATCTAAATGTTCCTAAGAGTTTTTGCCTGTGATTAAAATATCATCTAAAAATGCTACTACTCCAGGCAGATTACTAAATAATTGATCTATAATATTTTGAAATATCGAAGGAGCGCAATGTATTCCAAAAGGGAGCCTTTGATATGAAGATAAACCCTTGTGATTGGATATTGTACCACTTCTGTAGAATCGTTTAAAAGCACTTGCTGATATGCCTCAGAAGGATCAATTCTTGAGAACTTGTAACCTCCTTCCAACTCCAAACAAAATAAATATTCTATCCTAGGGAGGGGATATTGCTGCATTTCTAATTGCGGATGAAGAGTGATTTTAAAATCGCCACAGATTCTCAATCCACCATTTTTCTTAAGAATAGGGACTATTGGGGTAGCCCATTGTTAAAAATCGACAGGTTTTAAAACATTATTTTTGACTAAACGATCGATTTCAATTTCTATTTTAGGTTTAAGATCAATAGAAACCTGACGGGCCTTTATAAAACGCGGCTTCGACTGATCTTTTAATTTTAAAGAAATCTTAAACTTATTGAATTTCCCCAAAGAGCCATTAAAAATTTCCCTATAATTCTGTAACAAATTTTATAGTCTGGCAGAAGAGCTTACATAAAAACTATTATTTAATTTATAAATACCAAAATTGAGCATTTTTAAACCGTTGCGGCCAATTAAGGGTGGCCCACCGTTTTGTATTACATAGGTTTTATATATATTTTTTGTTGAAATGAAATATTTAGGTTTAAAAACCCTAACGGCTTAAAGGTAACCCCAACATAGTCTTTTAAAGCTAAATCTTTTTTGCTTGCTAATGTTTAGAGTATTTTAGGTACATTTTTTCTGAAATTACCGCATGCGCAAAACCAGAATCAATTTCGAAATTTATGGGTATATTTTCAACTAATATTTGAATATAAATAGTTTTAACATTTGTCTCAGAATTATAAGAATCTATATTTAAATCTCTAAAAACATCAAGAAAAAAATTAGAATTTATTAAGGCGCTATCTTTAATATTAAACATATATTCATCGGACATGTTCGAATCAGACCCATTATTATTATTTTCAGTTTCTAAAAAGTTTTGACGATTTGTAGTTTTACATACTTGTACTTACATTCGACTGATCTGTGATTTGAACGGCCACATACTAAACACTTGATTAGAGTATCACTATACATTTTTTTCTGAGGAAGTCCCTGCGCACTATTACAAAACCTCTGACCCTGGGAAGAACCTTCAGCTTGCTGCGTAAAAAGCATATTATCTTCACTTTCACTTTTCACTTGCACGCTATCACTCTGAGAAAACGAGGGTATGTCATTTTGCTCCATCAGGGATGACTCTTTAGCCAGGGCTATTCTGAGGACAGAAGAAAGTGTCATGTTTACTTTTGTAGCATCTTCTTCAAAGATTCTTTCGGATATACGGGTGTTATAAATTCCGACAGTAAATATATCTCTTAGAAGTTGATCCCGAGATAGGCTTGCTGAAAATTCACAATTTGCAGCCAAACTCTTTACTCTGGCTTCCCAGTCGCGAACTTTTTCATCGGACCGTTTTTTTGCATTATAAAACTTAAGCCTTTCACTGAAATAAGACTTTACTTGGGGAAAATATTTGAAAAGGAGCCTGTCCAGTTCATCGTACGAAAAATCGGCAGATGAAATAGCCTTCACTTAACCACTTGTACATTGATTTTTAACACTAAATCCGTGAGTTCATTTTAAAATTCTCGTCGCCACTGTTGTATATTATTTAACCTGAAATAATAAAAACAATCATCACTAATTTATTTTTACTTTTAATAATAAATCCGAGTACCTCGTACGTCGCGATACAGTATACTATCGAACTATAAATATATCTATTGTGTAGCGCTAAACAAGCTACATAAAAAAATGGTAAATACCATCAAAATTCGCATCATAAAATAAACCTAAAATATATGCTTATATATAAAAAAAAAAAAAAAAATATATATATATATATATATATATATATATATATATATAAATTTAGTTAGATTCCACTGAACCCGATCCACAAGATATTGTGTCTATATTTAGAACTATATTTTGCTTTTATGACTTTATATAGAAAGTTCTAAAAGCATTTTCTTTACGAGACTCTGTTTATACATCCTTCAATATGTATCAAGTTTCCAAATTTTCAGTAATTACAGATATTCAAAATCGATGGGGCGAAACTTTATACCGAAATTCCCTTTGAACCTCATTCTATGCTTCTCCACCTGAAGCACTTAAATTTTTAAGGAGGACAGACGTGTTTCAGTTAGTTTTTAGGTATATTTGATAAGAATTTTTTTGTATTTGCTTTCAGTTGACCTATTATAGTTTTCTATGCTAATTCTCCTGATTTTTAGTGCAGGTGCGTTAAATACAATTTTGGTAACAATTAATAAACTTTACCTGATAACTGAAAAATCTATATATTATTATGACAGATAATTACATATTTACACATATAAAAGAAAAATCCACTCGACCATCATATTTCTGAAACCGTTTAAGATAAATGTCCAAATTTTGTAAGGACCTTCTTTGTGATGTAACGTAAAATATTGTTATTTTTTTGAATATTTAGGCATATATTATTTTGCGTGAAAAAGATCAATAAAATATCTCATTTTGTAACAGCTACCGTTTAAGGAAATTTTCAGAAAATGACAAGTTATTGCGTAGCGCTCTGTGTAACAGATTTGTTTGTAGCCCTCTGCATTTACGTCTGCTAGGCCATAAATGCTATACCTAGTGCCAGAGAATACGGAAAATCACAACTCAATAACGTAATTCCTGTTAAAAATAATAAAACTAGAGTTTTATCTAAAAATTAGCATATACTTATTCATCTGTTCAGCAGTTTATTTTTGTTATATTCATATATGTTTTTGTGTAAAATACTATCTAGATTGCTTTGCAAGAATAAGGTCTGTCGGTGATGTAAAGGATTTTTAAAATATGTGTAATTTAATAAGTCTTCATTTGCATCTATTGTTTCCTAAGTTAAAGTTTTCCAGTATAATTACGGTACATGTAAACAGAAGATTTGGTAAATATTGTTTCTTCTGGTTCCATGGCATTTGAATAAATTTATTTTAATAAAATATGTAGCTGAGAAAATAGAAAAGTGAGTTATACAAGAGTTTATTAATTCTTGAAGAGTTTTCCGATTTATTTTAAGTTTTGGATCTGTCTAAACCAACCTTCTTGTCATTGTATTTATAAGTATTTTTCCAGATTTTATAGCTAGTGTTACTTTATACGATAGTTTTAGTTCTAAAGAAAATATACAATTTATATTATTGTGTTTTATTTAATGGCAAATTATATGTTTTTTTCCGAATATAGCTGTTGACAACATTAAGAATTTGAAACATTATATAGTAAACCATTTATGATTTCCCCTTGTTTGGCTTCAGTGAGCGATGATAAATTTGGCTGATCTAGATGGACTGCCTCCTGAAAATACCATACATGTGTCGATGTTGTGTTCGTTGATATTTTTTCTTTAGCTTTTGAATTGGTATTATTGGTACTTTGGTTTATTTAGACTAAAGAACTAGCTAGCGATATGGAGCAATTCGAAGAACCTAACGAGTTCATGAAAGTTAAAGTTAAAGCGTTCTTTCATCTAATCAGCAACATTATGTTTTGGTGGTTAAGTCTTAAATGTTACACAAAAGAAAATCAATACATTTTTTGTATAAGTTTGAAGTCATTTGTATGCATGGTTTAATAAGGGAATACTATTCAGTGTGTCAACGAATGGGGATAACTAATATTTGGAAAAATTCTAATATAAAAGTAAAAATAATCTTCATATACCCAATAACCAGAATAACGTTTAACAAATTCACACTTTAAAAGAGCCATGACAACAGCTAAAAATTCAGATTATCAAGTACTGTGGTAAGCAGCACGCAGACTATCTATATAAAAATGTTTTACCTACATCCTACCTCTTACCACTGCAAAATACAGAATAGCTATAGCTTACATTATAAATTTAGCTGATGTGACTTTGACTTTGATTACATTTAGGACCCTAGCAAAATTTAGTTATGAATACATTTGTTATTTTTATGCGGTCCATATATGACTTCAACATACTATTAAAAACATCAAATGTGTCATAGTAAAATAGTTAAAAAATATTCTATTCCAGCAAATGACCTTAATACTTAAAAAAAATAGCATCCCATATTTAGGGAAAAAAATACTTCACCGAATTTACAAACGAGACAGAAAACGTACCTATCAACATATTTTTGATATCAAAATATACATAGTTTCGACACTAAATGTAACAACTGAATTTTGCTTATTTTTAAATAGATACCGTACGTCGATAGAATAAAATGGTAATGACATATTGCTTCTCAAAGCTTATTTTTGAATAAATTGCACCTGGCAATTCTTACAGACGCTACGACGATATGGATATAAATTTTGAGAGCCATATAAAATATTATCTTACAATTTAAGAACACTCTGTATTCACACATATATCCAGAGTATTTGGAACAAATCTTTATAGACAGTAAAATAAGTCTGATGTTTATAAAAAAACACCTTTTTATGAATTGGTTTTATCTGAAAGGCAAGTTTTGAAAAGCTTTTGTGCTTCAAAATGAAAAATACATTTAAAAGGCTGCTGTTGACGGCGTCTATTATCAGAAGAACACATTGAAAACCGACCTTTCAAATGTGTTCAAGATATTTCTATATACGATCGAAATAATTTTTTAAGATAACATGAAATGTTTAATACTAAACTTTAGCGCTGAGTAAACTTATTGTAGACCATATGTTATGTTTATTACAACGCTTTGTACCAAATCGTATTAAATCAGTTGATAAATTTCAGTTTTAATTATGTTTTAAACAAATATATTTTTCTTTACGAAATTACTTGTTTTCGTACTGCCATCTTCTATTTAGTTTTGTAAACCGGCGTTAGTGTGTTGTTTGATGACTGAACTTGATTAGTTCTGCATTAAATAGTTTAAAGCTACATTAGAAATTTACATCAGGGTTGTCCATCAGTTAGCAAAAAATGGCTTTTAAATTGCATTTTCACCGTAACAAAAACTTTTTTGAAATCCTGCTTGCCTCGTTTTCAAAAAAAAATTTGTGGTGATATAGATGCTCCATCTAGGTACCTGACAAACTACTTACAAACAACGTCGACTGCAAGCATCAGGATTTAAGGGGGCTAAGAATTTACACTGCAGCACAAAAACAAAGTTTAAAGTAAAGTTTAGTTATCAAACGTTATGTCTAGTTTAATTAGAAATTAAAATGAATACAGACTTTCCAATATCAGTGTGGAGGATTTAAACGCCCACAGCGGTACGCCCTTGTCCTAACATATGCTGATATATAAATATTTAAGGTAGATGACGATTTCCTTTAATTAATTCTGTTTCTATCCTACTAGGTAGCCTATATTCTAATAAAAGATTCTGCGTATATTGTAACGGAATTCTAGCGATTTTTTAAATGTCTTCGCTGGTCCTAATATTAATGGTCCAGTTTATTTTGCTTAATATTTATATCATTTATGTAAACTTCAGACTGATTGAGAATAAGATCTCTGATATTTCGTATTTATAAAAAACCGTTGACATAGAAAATAAAAAAATTATCCTATACTTATCGCCAAAAACTCATTACTTGGGTTACAAATTTTTTGATACTTTGAATTTAGAAATACTTAGCCTTTAATAAATCTTGTTTCGAACGTATTTAATAGCCGCGGCATTAAAACCTAATCTAAAAACTTTCTTGCCATTAAGAGTTAAACGAATTTTCAGTCTTCTAGCTATAAGTAAATGAGCATCGCTTTTTTGATATTGTTGTCATCATTTTTACGAGTAATTCTTAAATATACATGTTTTAATATTTAGTCAATTGGACATTGTCTAGGCCGTATGTATTTTGAGAACTAGGTGCAGATAGCTACATAATAATTTATTTTACAAATTTGGCTAAAAATAAGCAAAATCTAAATATTTCAAAAATTATTTTTAAAAATCATATATGATAACGACTATTTTTATTTATCAGACAAACTATAGGCAAACGAATTAAAAAATCGGTAAATTTCCTTTACCCGGAACTTCTCTCTTTATCGATCTTTGTTGTTATTAGGAATAGTGGAGTGTAACCCAATTTAGTTCAGTACATAGTTATTTGGGAACGCATATATATACTGTCTTTTCAAACATTTTTATTGGACGCCATTTTGTTCCAATATATGGGATGCCTATCAATATTTTACCAGTTTCTACCTATAGCACACTTGATTTTAGGCATAATCTAAAATGAATTCAATAAGTAATTTTTACATTGACACACACCGAAATTTTGTTAGGATACGTATGTTGAATTCGCACCAGTTTATCTTTATTTCATTTTTAATTTTTCTCTAAAATTAACAGTCAATTGAATAAGAAAATTATTTTACGTTAATTTTTTTAACATGTTATTTAGCCGCTATTTTGTTCTGCTATCTTGAATTCGTAACAAAACTTTACCAGATTATCTCTATTTCACATTTAATGCTTGCACAAAATTTAAAATTAATCTAATAAGTAGTTTTTTCAGGCTGATTTTTTAAATATTTTTTTAGGTCGACATTTTGTTTTGCTATCTTATATTCATACCAAAATGTTACCAGTTCATTCTTATGTAACACTTTTTTTTGCAAAATTTGAGGTAATTGGATAATTAGTTTTTTTAGTAATAATGTTTTAAAGTTTCACTAGGCTGCCATCTTGTTCCGGCATATTGGATTTTTACCAAAATATTACCAGGTCATCCCCATATGAGTCTTAATTTTTGACTAAAATTTGAAGTCAATCTGATGAGTAGTTTTTAAGCTATGCCGTGAACTGAAAGACAGACAGACAAACCGACAGACGATCCTACAGAATTTATAAAATATATTTTTTTACATCAAGGGACTCTAAAACGCGAAGATATGTTTAACCTGAGGGTGATTTTTTCAGATTACAAACATTTTATTTGGCCTCCATTTTGTTCTGCCATCTTGAATTAATACCGCAGTTTTTCTAGTTCATCTCTATACTACAATTAGTTATAGCACACAATTTGAAATCAGTTGATAAGGTGGGTTTTTTTAAGGCTGGATGATTAATTATTTTATTGAATCGCGATTTTGTTTCGCCATCTTGGATTCGTGCCAAAATTTTACCAGTTATCAATAATACTTGATTTTGTACAAAATTTGATTTATATATATATATATATATATATATATATATATATATATATATATATATATATATATATATATATATATATATATATATATATATATATATATCTTGTTCCGGCATATTGGATACATGTTGATCTCTATATAATACTTGACTTTTGTGCAAAGTTTGAGATAAGTTGGATAAGCACTTTCTTAGTAATAATTTTTTTAACATTTCACTAAGCCGCTATTTTGTTTTGCCATATTGGATTTTTACCAAAATGTTACCAGGTCATCCCCATATGACCCTTAATTTTTGACCAAAATTAGAGGTCAAAAGAGTAAGCAATTTTTTAGATATGCCGCGAACAAACAGACCAACAGAATCGAGAAAACTTGTTTTTCGTCATCTAGGGACCCTGAAACGTAAAGATCTAAAAAAATCTCGAAGGTGATATTTTCATGATTGCAATACTTCCCTTTTAAAAGGGAAGTAAAAATTAAACTTAAAAATAATATTTAATTTTACATCTTTAAAAGTAAAACTACTATTAATTTAAATAAACACCATGCAATACGAGAATTGAAAAATATACCCCTTTAATGTATAAACTTAACAGATTGCATGACAAAAATTTGTATGTTTTAAATTTTTTATATGATACAAAAAAAAAATAAATATGTTTTACCCGATATATAATTAAAATTAAAAACAAATTTACTTTTTTTTAAACTTACTTAATTATTTAAAAAGTGGCACATACAACAAATTAAAAGATTGATTAACTCTCCACCAGTGATGTGCCATATAATTTACGTGTATTCTTTACGTAATTTTTTACGTGTAAAGAATCAATTCTTTACATCAGCATATTTTGACGTAAAGAATGTTAACAATTCAAAACAAAGTAAAAATTACTAAAAATACAAGTTTTTAGATATATTATGATCTCTGAAATCAACAGTATATGCCAAACGATAAATAAGAGAATAAGACATTTACATAAAACAAATATCTTGTTACTTGTTACTCTTTAATATCAACCTACATGTTAGGCATATGTATTACATAACTGACAGAAACAAAACTGTTTAAGGCATTTTTTATTTGTCTCAAAAAGAAATCATTTCGTTTTCGCCTAACCCTAATATTTTCCGAGACAGCCTGTAAAAACATCGAAAATATGACACCCTGTTCAATAACTATTCAGGAGATGTAACTAACATTATAAACTTACCTGTGAGCTTTTAAACTAGAAACTACAGTATTAGCAAAGCTATTTAAGCATATTTCGCATGTTGCAGAATAAATTTTATTGTTTTCTTTGACCAGGATGAACTGTAACTCCTCATAAATATCACTATTTATTTTCATGCCTGCCATATTATGTTATTGGGTTATTAAGAATTTATTCTTTAAATTGTGAAGAACACAAGGTTAAAAAGAGTATTGAAAAACGTTTTAGCTTGTCGCAACTGGCAAGGCAAAGACTACAAACAATTTAAATGATGTCAATACAAAAAAACATCAATGTAAACAAAGTTTACATTCTTTACTAATATTTACATTATTTACGTCTTTACACGTAAAGAATGTAAACAATGAAACATTCATTCTTTACGCGTAAAGGGACATCCCTGCTCTCCACAGCCAGATATGGTCATGAGACTATTATTTTAATGTATATACATAAAAATAAATGCTAGTTTAACAATATTACTAGTAGTATTACGGATTCGATGGATACGTTCTGAGTATAAATAATAATATATAGAGAAATATGACCAAGACTTATATAATATAATACATATTTACTAAAGAATTAGGTAATCAGTATAACTATAATTAGTGCCCTCAAATAAAAAACCTTTTTTCCAGGCAAATAATTTTCTGACTTAAGTTGATTTTACACAATACCTACGCTAATAAAATTTTACTCCAATTAATATTTAGACAGAAAAATGTTTCAAATTTTTCCTCTAATATATCTTTCGAGAAAATTTAATTTTTTGTTTTTAAATATATCTTTTCCTTTTCAAGTTATCCCTATTTTTTCAAAAAATATACATTTTTCAAAAATCCCTATTAGACAATTACTCATAATTTCCACTAAATCATATACTCTATGAAATATTATTCTAAAATAATTCAGTTTTTCTTCGACCCAAGCCTACATTTTTTACCGTGTCTGTGCTCTGATCACATTTTACAGTGGCGTGCATAAAGTTGAAATTCGGTTACCTAATTTATGATACTTTGATTTTATAGACACTTAACTTTTATTAAATCTTGTTTCGAACAGATTTACTTTAATAGCCGCGTCAAATCTAATCCTTGTTACCTCTTAAGCGGTGTATAGATCTGAGCATTCGGGCCGAATGAGCGACTCGAGCGCAAATGAGCATTCGGATGTGGAATTGCGTACATCTAAGCAAGGCACACGAGTGAGACGGTTCCATTCAGACCGCTCCATGAATATTCGTAGTTCGCATTTGTGTTATACAGTTTATTAAAAAAGAAATCGAGGAGATAAAGACGCCGATGGACATCCCAATTATATGCGAAGAGTAGACGTCAAATTTGTATTAACAGCACCTTGTTAATGAATGACTTGTCCGAAAAAGGTACTTTGAAGATGACTTTGATTTTCTTCTGATGGTATAGATCGATTATTTCCAGATATTGTTCTCGTGAGAAATCCATGTCGGATTCCCGTATGTTCAAACTACTAATCACTTACGCTGACCGTCTTTCGTCCACACTCAGCAGGTCTGAGCGCATTCGACGCACGCGCTCACTTTGATGTACCGACAAAATTTGAATCGGGCTGAGCCTGTTCGGCGCACGTTGCTGTTGGGGAATGATATAGTGTTTAAAAGTATTGAAGATCACATTTGTTAGGATGGCTTCCAGCATCTTTGGAATGCATGAAGGAATCGATATTCCACGATAACTCTCGATATATGTCACCTGACTTAAAAATAGGTTGGAAGCTGGAAGCAAAGTGACCATAATCTAAAGATTTCTGATACACTTTACATAATGGGCCTGCTTATTTATACAGGGTGTATAAGAAAATCATGATGTTTTCTCAAATATTCATGATTCGGTTTCTACAAAAATGTTGCAAATTTTTCTTCTAATATATTTTTCGAGAGAGTACAATTTTTAGTTTTTGAATATATCTGTTCCTTTTCGAGTCATCCCGATTTTTTCAAAAAATGTGCATTTTTCAAAAATTCCTTCTAGAAAATGATTCATAATTCGCGTGAAGCAATAATTTCTATTAAATCATATAGTCTTTGAAATATTATTCTAAAATGATTTAGTTTTTCTTCGACCCAAGCCATCATTTCTTACCGTGTGTGTGCTCTGATCACAGCTGTTTTTTAATACAATGAAGCTGATAAATGCTAGTTATCTTCCACAATCTAAATAAATAAATGACCCTCTCTAAATAATTTTGCAACATTTTCAAAACGTTTATAATAGGCATATCTTTATTTAATTAAGAATGTGCATATCATTACGTGAGGCTACTTTATTTTAGAATGTATAAAAATGTAAATACATAAATAGTTACATCTGTACTTTTAAGATGTTATTTTTTATATACAGGATGTTTGCTTTAAGATAGAACACCTTAAGTATGTAATTAAATAGGACGTAAATTAATTTATATCTAAAACTCTTGAAGATGATTTATCTCATAGTTTATATAAACAGGGGTATAATGCTTTACTACGACGTTACTTGCTATTTTAAACAAAGTCAAATTTCCCATTCTAGTCTGAAGCTATTTGGTCTCTTAGAGTAAATTCGATATTTCGGACCGTTTAAAAATTATTTTATGAAATATGCATTTTTCCCATTTCTGGTTTGCATTATGACCATCAAATCAGCTATGTATGTACGGATATTTTCCAAAACAGAATCTATAAGATCAAAAAGCTACAAAACAAAATGAGGAATTTGACTATAAAAATGGTCAGTTACGGCGCACTTGTTGTAGCTTTTTAAAGCGTTTACAACCCCCTATTTATATGAAAATGTTTCTTATTTTTTATGAGATTAATCATATTCTAGAGTTTTAGACAATAATGTATGTTCTATTTTATTAGATAATTAAAGACTTCTCTCTTAAACTGAACATATGTAACCAGGAAAATCGTTCTGAACTTGTAATAATTATTTTTTAGTAATATTTTTATTTAATTGAGAATGTACTTCTTACAAATTCTGAAATAAAATAACCTCATAAAAAACTGCCACCATGCAGATACTCAATTAAATAAATTTATATGGGCGAGCGCGCCACTGTAAAAAATGGGGCCTTGGGTTGAAAACAAACCAAATAATTTTGAAAGAATTTTAGTGGAGTATATGATCTAGTAAAACAAATTGCCTTACGCTAATTATGAAAAATTGTCTAAAAGGGATTTTTAAAAAATTGCAAATTTGGCGATACCTAAATAAAAAATAACGTTATTTTGTAAAAATATTTGATTTTTTAAAGAGACTATGTAATAAACTCAAGATATTTTTATATAAATAATATTACAACCATAGTAACATCTAAATTAGTGTGTTGTTTTCTTTTAACAAAAACGCATATAAACTTTTTATCTAAAAATAATTATTTTTTTATTACCAGTATTAGCGGAATATTTACCACGAATACGCAAATACTAAATTGCAACAAAACACGAACAACATTATTATTGTCATTTTGATTTTTCTGGAACTTTTTGCTTTTAGGCAATTCAAACGCAATTCCCGTGATTAACTTGACAATTCAGGGACCATCTATTCCAAGTATAGCGGTTTTGCCACATAACGGTCCATATAGTATACAAAATCCCCAAGGTAAGATATATATTAGCTGTACTTTTATTTTAGTTGTACTGCGTCAAAAATTGTATTTTTGCTTTTACTGCACTTAAGTGGTCTATTTAAAATATTTTTAATTATAAAATAGAAATCCATGTTTTGTGTTTAATACAAATAGGTATTTTATTAGATAGTGAATCGGTACTTTTTTACTTAACTCCATTGTTTCATTGACTCTTACAGTTTAACTCTGTGTGTTTTAACAACAATGAGCGACCAAATTTTCTATTATATTGGCGTGGTAGAAATTTATGTACATTTTGTCCACTTTTTATACTTCAGGTATAAGGTTCAAGTAACTATAGCAATATTAAATTTAATACTTAGGTTTTCGTTCTTACAATGCCAAATATTTTTCTTAGTCCTGACCTAAACAATAGTAATTTAATAATTAACTTACGGACGACTTTTTTTACGTAGGCGACGCAAGAGCCGAGTTTGGAATATAAACGAGTACTGTAACGAAACCTAATGAACGTGTATCGTATAAAATTTTATTTCATACTCTCTTTATATTCTTTTCCAAAATAAATAAAGAGCTATATTTATTAAAATATAAGTAGTATTAGTTGGCAATCTAACAATTGCATCACTTTAACGATGTTATAGCCATTGTTTTCCATAGCTAATTATGATTGTCTTTTGCTTATCACTGTCAAATAAATAAAACCAAATATTTTATTTCTTATATTTTTAAGTGAGAAAAGGTCAAAGTCAGACCTGAGAAATAATTGCTTTCTAATATCAATAACATGGTAGTGTTGCTCGGCAACACATTATCAGATAATGTAATCTTCGATTTGCTGACCGCAAATCAATACAGGGTAAGTAGATTTACTAGACAATATCAAATAAAGGTTTTGAGTGTATGATATATTTATGAAAATCGTCTTTAAAATTTTCAGTATCTGAACTTTTCGTGATATTTTCCTTATCTAAAGTAAGTAATTTACAAGTATAGTTTGTATATATACATATATATATATATATATATATATATATATATATATATATATATATATATATAAATGATGTCTTTTCATTCCGGGTGTACATGCGTCCACTACTGTCGTTCTGAAATGAACAGTTTTGCCGACGTGTTTGTGTCTAAGGTCTTCATCAGTACAGTCAACTGCTTGAGAGACGAGTATATACATACGTTATAAGAATTTAAAAAAAAACTTTGACGTCAATCGCGTTCCTCGTTCCAGAGATATAGTTTTTTACTCGTAATAAATAGATCTCAACGTCTTGTGCCGAACTGCGAAAAATTATTTGCAAAAACGCGTAAGATGGTGTCGTATAAAGAAAAAAAAACAAATTCGGAGATATGAATGCTCGATTAGGAAACAAACCCGTTAATAAAGTGTTTAGCTGTTAAAGCCTAAACGAAGTGACCCAGTAGACCGTGCTTTAGGTGAGAGATAGATCTTAATTTTCTCCACAGGCTTGTGAAAAAAATTTGAAAAAACATGTAAAATAGCGCTGGAGGAAGCAAGAAACTAAAAAATTGATTAAGAAAAGGACTTGTCTACTGAGGTTCTAAGTAATTACTATTTTAACGGTGTTGTTTACAGCTATCCAACAAATATTTTCATGTTATTGCTCAAAGCAAAAACAAAAAGCGTCGCGGCTACGATTTTTTCAGACGAACACATTCAAAACCACATATTTTGAATCCAAATAGGAAACGCGATAACTGGAAATTATTTCGTAGTAGGTAGAGTTTTCAAAATAGAACACAGTTTTCAAAACAATTATTTAATAAATCATATCGTACATTGACTTTTACTAACATTATATATAGCTTTAGCTAAAAAAATTTCACATGTTATAACAACAATAAGTACATATAAAGTAAAGAAATGCATATATCTAGAGTAATCGAATTCTATAGTCTTAGTCGCTGCAGGACTTTGTACAGTTGGATGCCTCCATATCGCTAATATACATCCAATCTTTATTTTCTAAAAAATACCATTTTGGAAACGAATTCTGAACATATACTGATAAAATTTACAAACTTAATCTAGAAGCTCTAACTTTGAAAACTAAAATTGTATTGTTATGAATTCGTTCATAATATGGAACCATCCAATGATCATTAGTGGAGTAGCTACTTGCTTTTAACTGCACATAATCATTCGTTATTTGCGGAGGTATAAGTAGATAAAACACATTTTTCGCTACGTAGTTTGAAGCTACCAAGGCATTGTTAAAAGTATAATGATTTAAAAATCATCACCTCGCTGTTTTTAAGCAAAATGGGCATCTGCTTTGCGAGGTAAGAGGTTGATCCACATGGATTCTCCAATCTGGACGATTATAATACACAAACCATGGTAATCTTATTTGTAAGTTAAAATATTGTCTATTTTCTATAGGAATTCTACTCCATATTAATAAAAGCACACAAGTTCTAGTACATATTAATAAAATTCTAAAGTATTTAATTTACAACGATTTTTTATACTTCCTATACAACCATCAAGGTTTATAAGCGTATTACTTAGATAATGCAAAATATTGTAATAATATACTTTAAAAATTACCTTTTTTAATAGATTTAATTGCAATCAACAATCATAAGCTAAATATTCAAAAGGTTACATATATCTCCACCGCAAAAACATACGGTAACATTTAATTTAACAGTACCTATCATTCTCTCATTCAACAAATGGGCATTGGAAACTTGAAATGTCGCAATTTCCATCGTTTTCACACCTTGTCTCTGGTCAAGGAAAGCGGGAATGTCTATAAATTCTGTTCATTTATCTCCACAAAAAGAAACCGATATACTTGCTGGTAGTAGGTTTACTCGTTTGCTAGCTGTTTAGCATTGGGAACCATATATCAAGTGACTCTTAACCCAAAAATAACACAGAAATTAATGGTTTCATAATAGGTTTTAGCTAGATATTTGCCTTCTCTTTAATTTACTGTATTCTGGAGATATCAGAGAAAAATCAATATATGATCAGTCATTTGAATCTGAATTACTTATATCAGCATCCATGTCAGTGACGAAAAACTATAAGTTAACACGATTTAGACGATTGCAACTTGCAGACAGGATCTTTTTAATGTTTCCAGTATTTATAGAATCCTCCATCCACACTACATTAGCGGTTTATATTTGTTAATATTTAACTCAAAAATCAGGAGGTTAGACAAAGAACATCCACTATCGCTTTCCTGAAATTCAGTTGTCTTGTTACTAAGACTTTTTTAAACCTATCAAATATTTCTTTAAGGTCAGTGTTCGAAGAAATGATGTGTAAGCGGCAATTAAAAGATTTAATATCTTGATTTTCTTATCATAGTAGTAAATACAATCCATTCAGATGTAAGTATGAAAATAAATAATATATTATTAATCTGTTTTTTTAGACTATTTTTACAATTTGAACACGAGGTTCTATATCGACGCAGCATTTTTCTCTATGTTTATTACTCTAATGTCTATGAATATAAGAAGAAAAATATTCACCAGTCTTCACAGGTAGACGTTATATTTAAGAATGCTTAATCAGCTTAAACTATATCCTCGTTTGTACCGATTCGCTATTATGTGATTTATCAAATCCTAACCATTTAACAAAAATCTTATTCCTATTCTTCTTTATTACCTTTTCTACGAGAAAAATATCTGACTGTTTTATTTTCTGTAATTCTTCCTCGTAAAAACATTCGCTTACAGCACAATTTTCTAATTGATTTAATACATATGTGGTTGTATTAGTAATTTTAACTTCAGCTTTTTAAAAACCATTTTTATGTTTACTTTTTCGAATAAAATCACCTACTTCACAATAGTTCTATTTCTCGAATTATAATACGCATCTGTAACTTGTTCTAGCAAGTACTAGCTTGTATTTAATAGTTACAACGACTTGTTCTGTATTAGATTCTTTTAAGACACTAGAAGTACTATAGTGATAGATTTCGTATTTTTTAATTAGATTTTGATACTATGAGTAATAATATTTTATAAGATTCGCAGAAATAAGCTTCTTTGGAATTTATTGTGAAGTTTGCGGTATATTTTCCATGACTTTAGCCACTTCGTTAGCAGATTTTCATTTTATAGATCTAGTCCAAAGATATTTTGAACAGTCAATCACTACTACAATACATTTAAACTCCTTATTTTCGCGAAAATATTGATCGAATTGAGCGAGATCTGTAGCAAAAGTATCCTCAAACTCATACTAAATAAAACTTGTCCGTTTAAATTTACGACGGGCTAATCTATGGAGCTTCTAACAACTTGTTCTATGGCTTTCGTAACCCTAAACATGTATAATGACATCTAATACTAATTGAGTAATACAACCGTTTATATAGTGTTAGTTTTATTTTAAATTAAGTTAAGTGAATATAATATATTTTTGAATAAATGCATCCAATTTGTAAAAGCTTTCATTAAGCTTTTTTAAGTCAGACTCCATTTTCTCCCTGATTTTATTAACTGAGGCATTAAAATATTTGTTTCCTATACTATTGTTTTTTGACAAAGGTATGAGCTGTATAATCAACATGAGTTCTCTTAGCATTGAATCATTATTATATTAGATTTGTCTTCGTGACTTTTCTCCATTTCCTCGCTGAGAGAAAAACATTTATTATTCACAATTTCCACAGTTTTCTGTAATTGTTCTACCAATGAATCAACGTATTGCTTGTTTACAGTATTATTTCCCTCGATAGGTGCTTTAATATTACATCGTTTACGGTTGTCATTATTAGAACTTCCATCGCTTATGAAGGTTATTATCCACTCAGTTCAAAAGATTTCAATAGTTTTACGTGTAGAAGACAATAAACGTCCGAACTTGTTCATGGTTACAATAGTAATGAAAAAGGATCTATCTAGTAGTCTATTAACTCGATCACTCCAACTCTTCGAGATTGCTCGTCACCTCATTTATATGATTTCCATTTCCATCTTGTTGCGATGTATCTAATTTAACGAATCTGTCTACTAGCTTAATTGTTTTTATTGTATTCCATCACTAAAGCAGATCCTGATTTTAGTGGAGCTTGAATACATTTTAAATTTAACAGCTTCCGCGGTAAAGGAGGTGGCAGCAGCGGAAAGAGATCTATTAAAAGTCAATGCAGCTCCTGGTTTGTGTAATGGCTTTACCTATAATTTATATTTTTTTAACCCAGTACCTTTTATTTATCCTTTTGGTTCATGTTTCTTATAGCTGCATTAGTTTTTGTTAAAATATCTTAAAAATATATCATGTCTTTATCTTTAGGGTGAGAATGTTTTAAGAATAATTATTCATACAATCTTCGTGTTCCAGGATATTTGACAACTATCATCTATCTCGATATCACATTCTTGTGTAAAAAAAATCTTTTCGAATCTATAGACCAAGCATCAATTGCTTTATCCTGATTTACATACAAGTAATCTATTTTATGTGACTTTTCGATATATTGAGTCACACATTCTCTCGTTATCTCCGGATACTGTTCTAAATAATCTTTTGAGGAGATTTTATTTAGACTTTCTTCATCATCCGAATCATTTGTACTTTCGCTGGCTATATTTTTACTCGGCTGAAAACTAATATTGCACTCTGATTCAATTTTTAAAACTTCTACTCTAAACTTAGCTTGTTTATGGTTCACTAGGTTTTTAGATTTTCTTTTAGCAGCTTCTACAAGCTTATTTAAAAATTATGTTTTAGGATTTAATATATTGTGAACAAAACGTTCCAACTTTAAGGATAAATACTTTTTTCTAATAGATCTGACGGCATCTATATTATTTACAACTTTGAAACGGTTTTACTGATTTTAAGAGCAACTATTTGTACAGCTTAACTGCTTTTAGAACAGGTCTGTTTAGGAAAAAACAGCTTTAAACGGCTTTTAGAACGAGTCTGGTTTAGGAGAATCTAACTAAATGGTAGCGGAGTGGAGGTGTCTGTATTAAGGCTTTCTGAATACTGAGCGGCCTAAGCTAGTTATGGAATTATATAAGTATCAAACTCGCTTCGTTATCTACCTTTGTTAATGTCATCATCTATTTCATCATTAACTATTACCAGAAATTTGTATTTATCTTTCCAGCTCCTTGAACAAAAGTCTCTAAATACATCGATATTCACGTGGTCATCACACGTATGCTTGGGCCGTAAATCATCCTGTTTAAATAAGGTCAGCATGTGAGCGTTATCACGAATTAGATGTTTAGGAATTTTCCAGTTTGTTTGACAAAAATAAAAAGAGTCTATGGCATTATGCTGACCATTGCAAAAGTAGTCTCTAATCTTATGCTGTTTCTCACAGGCGACATCATCAAGTATAAACACTTTTCTGGTCGTTCGCGTTCTCGATCATTCACAGTATTATTATTGCTATATTCATAATACTTAACTCTTTTAACTGGTCTTAATACTTGTCTTAGGGATATGTACTTATCTTGATAAAGAGACTTATTATTTATTACTATACATACACGTTCCGAAATTTAAGTCTATTTAAATTATTTAAAAGGCTAAGCATCAAATTCCTTTTCCCTCAACTCGAATAGTATTTGGCAAAAGCGTATTTTGTCTTTTCATAGTACTCATCTTCTTTATATCAAAATGATTGATTTTAATATTTAGTTTCTGTTTTTCTTTCCGCATCTTATATAGACAGTGTCTACTCTAGTACAGACTCATTCGTAATGAGAAAGTCGAAAGGCGCAAGTCTCTTTATTATCTTAATCAAGAAGCTTCCGTTTGAATTATAACTGCTAGGTTAATCATAATGTGGTACAGGAACCAAACTCCAAGAAAGATTAGCTCTTGGTGATCAACCTATCAAGCAGTTAGATAGTCACTGCAAAAAACACGATATCAAATATTTTTAAAAAAGACCTCTAGCAGATAAGGTGCTGGCGGAAAGAAGCTGGGAGGCAGTTAACGCTAAGAATTCTAGGTTTGGTGAAAAAAGCGCGGCTTAGTTTGTTACAAACGGAATAATAGCAAAGATGAATCTGGGAATGGGTACTAAAACATTCAAATCATCAATCGTTAACAAGAATTAGAAATTTGTGAGCGGAAAAGTATCGAAATCTGACATCAGATTAGCTATAAAAGCTACTCGAATGGCTGGTAAACAGGTCGAGGGTGTAAGAAAATAGTGAGTCTTAAGAGTCATTGGTGTACTGAATTGGAAGTATTTTTCTCCTTATTCCCAGATTTACATTATCGGGAAGCGTAGCCGTTGACACCAAGGCCACGGTAGTGGTCTGTTTTTGACAAAACACAAAACTGGATATGATTTATTTTTGAAGGAAATACGAAAAAGCTCCCAATAAAGCTACCGAAACTACCATTCACAGATCGAGACATTGAAGGATTTGCACATTGTTTAAAATTGCCTAATTTCAGAGGAGTGTTATACGCAATATTTTATCAAATATTCCTAGAAAAAATGTAATGTGACTCGGTTAATTTAGACTAGAATAGCTGGAACACACTGGGTGGAAGTGAAGAAAACAGAAAATAAAGGTCAGTATTTTGATAGTTTGGGTAAACTAAATGCGCCAAAAAACTTGTTCACTATTTAAAAAACTGTAAAATTCTCTTTAATCATGATCAATACCAGATATATAACAAACATAACTGTGGACGTCTTGTACTATCTTTTCTTTATGATAAATCCATATTAAGCAAATGTTTGTTTAAGTTTCCATCAGACATGTATCAGACGTTTACATTGAAAGGTCGATCCCACTGTTTAAGCGTAGATATTGATCCGTTAATAGAATTAAATCCTAAATACAGTTATTCTCTTGCCTGATTTCGCTTAGCACTTGGAACTATATTCCAAATATCGAACTTGGACAAAACAATTTTATTACAATGTTAGTGCTAAAGAAGAAATAGTAGATCATTCGAGGTTACCGATATCGAATCATATCTACAAAAACATTTAGCTGGTGATAGCAAACAGACTTTTAATACTCTAAACCTAATAATAAGCTAAAATGTGAATTAAAAAGTATGTATGATATAAATTTAAAACCAAAAGATAGTGTTGGAAATCTGTTAGGACATTTGTAAAAACTATTAAGGGCTAATTTACTTCAAGAGTCTGATCTCCCAGTAGAAATACTACAAGGGGTTAGCATTAGAATCTAGTCTAATGGTATTTCTGGTTCTTATTAAACTAGTAATTTTTCGTATTTGTTGTACGAGTTTACTCCATTTGTGGATACGGGATATAGCATAATCATAGAACCTAGAAGCTTAATTTATCTTCCAGTTAATAGAAGCAATATCAGAAATATTACCATAAATATATTAGATCGAGGATCCGATAATTTCAGAAACTTCCCTACCACTCCATCAATTAGCACCCGGATGTTAAAACAGACACTTGTATACAAATCTCTAATTCGATTAAATTCTCTCTCCTACAAATATGTCTTTCATATCAGAAAAACTGCAGATATTTCAACCGCTTAACGTCGATGAGTCTATAATTCAAGAAAAATAGCAGTCATATCACCCGTCTGCAAAATCATTTAATTACAGTGGCGAGATTGAAATCGTTATTAGCCAATCTGAGCTTTACATAGAAGCAGAGTTTAGTGAAGAAGCAAGCAAAATAGGAACTTGTACGATGCCTAATAATGCAGCTGGTTTTTTTTGTAGTCAGTCAATTATAAATTAAATAGTAAAGAGTTTGAGATTTTGGTCTTATTAGCAGTGTTAAAACTCTTGTATGTCTTAACGATCACGAAAGCAAAACTATCGATGTTAAATCTCATGAATCGAATAACAACAACTTTAATGCTCTAATACCGCCAAACTTTCTGGTAGGTATATTTCCCGACTACAAGAACGCGGTTAAAGGAAAATATAAAATTAAACTGGTACGTGCTAGAAACGATAATAACGGTAACTCACAAGGAGATGAGAAAGCTACGATAGAAATGGCTATTATCGAGATGAGAATAAAGCGTATTTATCCAATGACTTTTTAAAACACTTTTTGAGAAAATGCGATTTTCTCAAAAAGAATAAAATTGTATCTAAATTCTAAAGTTTACCCATACGAATCTATGAATTTGAATTTTAAAATCAGACAATATGCAGAAGCTTATATTATGTAGGTATACTGAATAACAAAAAAATATGGAGAAATCTAATAGCAAACCATTACTACACTTCACTGCGTTTTCGAGTCGATGTATATTTCTAATTGAATGAGGCTCTAAACAAGATGAAGCTCCAAAGAATAATACAATTGATGTAAATTTAGAGTTTCAAAGTTCTGGAAACTTATTATATTAGAAACTTGATGTAATTAGTTCCTGTCAAAATGAAGTACGTAGTTCTAAATGCTCAAGGTTATCCTATTGTCGAATTTCAAGTTAAAATTATCTATATGCGAGGGGAAAGAGTTAAACATTTGGATTTCTTATACCTAAATATCTAATAAGTGACTTGATCGATTCACAAAAGAAAAATATGATTTACTTTTTTTATAATCTTTATGGGATTCATTATGCTACTGGTCCTAAGGATTATATTATCAGCTGTATCAATTACTTACCTAAGGTTTAAGAGATGTCGACCCCGTTTTTGTGAAGGACTATTTAAAAAGACATTTTTTGCTTAAAGTATATTCTGATATAAAATTAGAAGCTTATCATACTATTAATATGGAATTTTCTTTTGGTTCTATACCTAAATTAGAACGTAGTATTACTGATTGTGTTCATCATAAAATTAATATTGGTTCATGTAGTAGTAAGAATTAGTACTCGTATATACTGTATACTACTACATTGTAAGTCTTTTATTTAAGTAAACATTTTATCACTGTTTTTTATTTCTAATGAATTTACGCCAATATTTTTAAAGATATCAAATTATAACTACATACACAAACGAATATGCGAAAGTCACTGGTTACTAACTTTGCGAGTCTTAACTTTGTGTGTAACATCTTAGATGGGATAAAGTTTTACATCTCCAAGATTCGCAAATCAGGCTAGGTCCAGTCAAATAATTACTCCTATACTTGCTTACGATATTGATAATATTACAAAAATAAAATATAATGATACAAAAGGTATTAATCTTAAAACATAATGATGCCTCTATAAAACTTATCTACGACCATATGGAGTTTTTGGAGTTCCTCGGCATAGATGATTTTTTCTGTGGCGCTAATGAAATTTGTAATATAATAATAAAACTAAGTAAAGACTAACTTAAAAAAATAATTTAGTAAAATATGTTAAATACTTAAAAGTAAAGCTTAAAAATAGCTCATAAATATAAAATAATAATTACGATAATAATCTAAAACTAACACTTTAAAATAGAGAGTATAAAATACAATTAAAAACATAATACCGAATAGCCCATCCCTCTTAAAGCATAATTACAGGGAAAGAAAGCTGTCAAGAGGAATGTCCCAAAGCAAGCGGATATAACGTAACGTTTGTCGTTCGCGAGATGTGTGACATCCAGTTCAAGCACCCGGTTATACACCCATCATCATCTCAAGCTGACATTATTCGGACCTGCAACTATAGCATATTGTCTACTCTGCAAATATTTAAGCAATGGAAACTAATTATTATTCAATTGCAGTTAAACTTCGAGCATTTGCATGTAGTTATTCTATTAGTCAAACTGTTTTAATTGCTTATTTTTGATTAAATTGTATTTAAGAAGTGGTTTTCAAAATGATATTAGTTAACTGCGCAGTCGTAATTATAGAATCTCAAAAGACCTTTGGGCAGTGTTAGCCGTGTGCCTGAAGCCCTGATCCAGAAGATCGTCAGTTTTAACTGCTTGCTGACATTCAAGAACCTCCAGGAAGAAAAACCCACATTTGTTATCCTACAAAACAGCGTTTCATAAGTGAGCTTTCCTTTTGTCTCTCCATTTTTTATACATTGTTGTGTGTCGATTATTAAATTTTTTATTAAAATTAAGTTTGAATGTCAGACTCTGAAATCGAAAATATAATTTCTGATATTTCTAATATAACTACAACCTACTCTGCCGCAAAAGAAATTGACCATACTGATAGAAGCGAACATTTAGAATTTTTTATAGGTAGGGTAGATAGGTTTTACAAGAGATCTCATGAGGGCACCTCAGATAAATCTCTAAATAAAATCATTTGTTTTTGAATTCATATGTTCTAAAACAGTTGACGAAGCACGTGATTTTTCTTCCCTCGCAGGAAGTATTGTAATCGTGAAAAAATCACCCTCACAAGTTCTTACAGATCTTCACGTTTTAAGATTCCTTGAGGTCAAAAAAACTTGTTTTCCTAATTCCGTCGGTCTGTCTGTACGCGACATAGCTCAAAAACTACTTATCCGATTGACTTAAAATTTTGATTAAAAATCAAGGGACGTAAGGAAATGAAATCGTTATATTTTTTACCTACTGTACAAATTACCAAAGAATATCATCTAGCGAAATAAGTGCACTGTTCACACCGACCCGAGTAATTCGTCTATATTTCCCTACGTATATGGATAACATACGTGAAACTATTGCTCAGTTACCTAAGTTGAAGTCAGTAGAAACAGATGTAGATGATGCAGTCATAAGAATAAATAGACAACCTGTAATTTTCAAAAAACTTTCCCGACAGAGAGCAGTAAACCTTCAAAAAAACCAAAAAAACTAGTAGTTGCCTACGGTAATACTATCATATTCATCAATTTTTAACTTTAGAATTTTGTACACTAACAACAATTCTTTAAAAACAAAAATGAATGAATTGAGGACAATAATTTGCTCCGCTAAGCCTTTATTATAATGCTTACTGAAACGTGGTTCAATTCTAGCTATCCAGACTCACTAATTACATTAAATATTAACCTCTTTAGATGCGACCGACAAGTGACCAGAGGAGGAGGTGTATGCATCTACACAAGACAGAGAATAGAAGGACGTTATCAAAGACAAACCTATAGAGTGTTTTAACTTTCCTATTGGGATGGATGCGACCCTGTTGGAGGTTTTTATAGACAAAACAAAAGTTATAATGGGCTGCATCTACAAACCACCAGGTCCTTCTCAGGAAAACCAAAATCAGCTGATCAGTATTCTTAATGATTTTCAAAACCAATACTTTTACGATAATACTAGGATACTTTAATTTTCCAGAAATAAACTGGTCCACCATCACTCTATCCAGACCTAGCATAACCGCTGAAAAATTTGAATCCTATATCATCTGGCGGATAGAACTACTAACTGATTTCTCAACAAGATATAGGAATGACAGTTCCTCATTACTCGACCTTATTTTTACCAATGATAGCAAAATTGTTGCGTCGTTACAAGAAAATTCTCCAATTTGGCTAAGTGATCATTTAGTTATTATGGCTAATATTCAACTTAAAATAGAATCAAGACAAAAGTCATAGACTAAGAAACAGTAGCTTCTAGAAAGCTAACTACGAAAATATTAACAACTTCATTGAATCTCAAGACATTCTTAACAGCATTTCAATCGAACCGTTATGCCTAAGATGGAAAACCATTATCGAACTTGCTGTTTCCAATTTTATTCTAGAAAGGTCAACAAAAATGAACAAAGAGAAACCATGAATAAATTATCACATACACAGGGAAATAAAATAGAAAAGGCAGCTCAGGGATACGGGAACAAAAAGGATCAACGGAAACTACCAATATTATCAACATCAAAACAATAAACTAAAAACTATTCCTCGGAAAGCTAGGAAAAAATATGAATTGAGCATTCTTGAACAATCAGACAAAGCTTCTTTAAATATGTAAAACGATCGCTCAAGTCTAATTTTGGAATCATGGTTCTAAAAAATAAAGAAACTCAAAGGCTAGTTAGATACCCAAAAATCTGTGCAACAATGCTCGCTCAACAGTTCAATAAAACATTCACGACAAAAACAGCCAGAAAGTAAAAGATGTCCGCCAATCTTTCTTCAAAAAACCCAAGACACTTTAAATCCCTACCTTGCACGTATCATGGAGGAGACTCTAGAAAATGGAAAACTCTCTAGGGAATGGAAGGAAGCACATATACAACCAATTTTCAAAAAAGGTAACTAGTATGAACCAGTTAATTATCGGCCCATAAGCCTGATTTGCATCGTGTGCAAATATATAGAGAAAATAATAGCCAAAGATTTGACAATTTTCTTTCTTGAGAATAGAATAATTCCAGATTCACAACATGGGTTCTTATCAGCTAGATCCACCACCTCTAATCTGCTTTTGACTCAACAAATTGACAGCAATGACCCAATCTTATATTTAGATGATACGAAAGCATTTGACAAGGTACCCTTTAAGCGCTTACTGCTAAATTGGAACATTTTCGAGTTAGCATTTCGGAGAGCACCCCGCTCTATTGTCATGGATCAAAGACTTTTTGCTAGAAAGAACTTATAAAGTTAAGGTTGGACAAAATCTATAAGATTCATTAAAAGTTATTATTTGAGGTCCCCAAGGCTCTGTTCTTGAACCACTGTTCTTTGTATTAGCGATTTATCACGAGAATTCAATTCCCACATTTCATTTTTTGCAGATGACACCAAACTATTTGTCGACACCTTCGTGGCTTATGATTCACTAACAACAAATCTTTAAAGACTAGAAGTGTGGACAAAGAAAGGGCAACTACGCCTAAATGAAGGTAAACGCATGGTTACGCACATGGCCACTAAAAATCCAAGCCTACCCTATTTCATAAATAATGTCAGTTTGGGGCATACTATGGAATGCTCAAATAACACTCAAATAACATGTTAGGCCCATTCGAGAATATGGTCATAGCATATGGAGCTTATACTTTATCAAAGATATTGAGGCTTTAAATTTTTAAATCTCTCTTCGCTTTATGAAAGAAGGAGAGGTGATCTTATTGAAACCTACAATATTCTTCATAATCGTTATTCAGTCCCTCTCAGCCTATTCACACCCAACACCAATAATAATCTCCGAGGATACTCTTTGAAACTTGCGAAAGAGAGGTGATCTAAACTGCACCGTAAGAGCTTCATAACCAATAGAACGGTCTAGTTGTGGAACTCTCTTAATCAAGGTACTATCGAGGCACCCAGCATCAACTCCTTCAAAAACAAACTTTGCGAGCTAAACAGCACACGTATGCACTATATGTAAATTTACCTGTTAATGAATGTTTATGATAAAATAGCGATAATTCCAAAGTAGTCTCATCGACTATTGCCGTCAAGTACTCTCTAAATAAATAATTTAAAAATAAAATCCAAAATGGTGGAACAAAAGGCGGCCTGGTGAAATGTTAAAAAAAATATTACTCTAAATTTTACGTAAAAATCATCTGGTAAAATTTTGATATGAATCCAAAAAGGCGAAACAAAATGGCGGCCTGGTGAAATTTTAAAAAAATATTACTAAAAAACTACTCACCCAATTTACCTGAAATTTTGCACAAAAATCATGTATTACCTAAAAATCAACTAGTAAAATTTTGGTGCGAATCCAAGATGGCGAAACAAAATGGCGGGTTAATAAAATATTTAAAAAACACAGCTTGAAAAAACCACTTATTAGAATAATTTCAAATTTGGTTCAAGAATTAAGGATGATGTAGAGATGAAATGGTAAAATTGTGATACAAATTCAAGATGGCGGAAAAAAATGGCGGCCAAGTAAAAATGTTTGATATCCTCTCCAAGGTTTTACATAGCTTTAAGTTGTAGCATTTTTAGATGCCCAAAAACATTTTGTTCGTCTGTCTATCTGTCAAGTTGGAGCATAGCTAAAAACTACTTACCAGATTGACAAATTTTGGTCAAAAGTGAATGGAGATGACCTGGTAATATTTTAATATATATCCAATATGGCGGGACACAGAGCGGGCTTGGTGAAGTGTTAAAAAAAATTATCACTAAGAAACTAATCTTCCAAATTACCTCATATTTGGCACAAAAATCAAGTGTTACATAGAAATAAACTCCCGATATATATATATATATATATATATATATATATATATATATATACACATTATATATAAAGCTTATAACACCGCATTACTAACTTTAATTGACAGTTTTTTTTTAATTAGGACCAGCATATCCTTTACTAACTCAGTAGAGTAACAAAGTATGTTTCACCATAAAATATCGACCATAACCTCAAACCTTAGAATGCCGCTCGTTTTCAGGGTGTTGGCTGGCGTAGTGTGTGACGTCACGTAAGCGCGCAGATGTGTTGTGTTGAACATGCGCATAGTGATTGGGGGGCCCCAAGCTGTTCGTAGATGGTTTGTATGTCCGATGCATGAGAGTGTATGAGCGGGTGTGTGTGGGGAGCGCAGGCCCACTCCCGCGATGACGCGCTCCGGGGGCCCCGCACCGTGGGGCCCCGCGCCGCAGGCGCCTGTAACGCTGGATCCCCGCGTCCCCGCGCTCTGGGGCCCCGCGGCGCTGGCATATGGGCACCTGCAACGCCGGATCTTTGGGGCGCGCGCGCGCCCCCTGGGTGAAGGGGTGATGGTTGTTGGTTGTAGATATTTTGTTTGAAGGATATGGGGATGTGGATAAAAATAATTTTATGGTTTTTAGTTTTTATTAAAGATTAATGTACACTGACTCTTATATATATGATGAATTAAATTAAGTATTAAAAGTATGCATGAAACAGTAATAAACCATAATAATGTTATAGCAGTGTCATTATTCTCGGTGAAATTTGTTGTTGCCGTGCGGTTTTCGGTATAGGTTGTATTTTTTGGTTCGTGTAAAACTAGGAACATCCAATCAGATGTGTCTCCATATGATCTGTTATGGAAGATAAATCGTAGTTTATATTTGATTACATTTAGGTAAAAATTATTTGGAATCTGATACTGAAATAGATATCCATAATATGTTGTTGTGTGATTAAAAGTCAATCTGTTCCATTTGGAGGGCCAACTGTCATTTTTAAATCCATCATCGTCTATACAAATAAATCCTTCCTCAACTCCCGTGAGAACATTAAAGTAAATGGTGTTTTGTAGAAGGGCACAAAAAATAATGAAGTTACTCGCTAGGAAAGCCATACTGAAATGAATATAGTTATATGGGGGGCAAATAGTTTTATCCCTACATAAGTGAACAAAGAAAGGTTTTTTGCAAGATATTTCTAAATATTGATTGAATATAGAGAGTGGGGGAAACTTAGTTTTAAGCGTAATGAGACACTCTACTTTGAGTAATAGTTGAATGGAAGTTGTGAAGTGCGGGAGGGTGCACTACCAGCTGAAAATATAAAAATATGAATTATTCCTGTAAAGTAAAAATTCAGTTAACAGACTATCGATTTGGTGAAGTGCATGAGCTGACGTCAAAATTGTTGAATTTAATTCCAAATAATGAAATTAACATAACAGACGTGCCAACTACTGTTAAGTATTTGGATATCGATGGATATGGTGATTATCCTAAAGAGCTAGGACCGGCGCACACTGGTCGATTTTTACGGAAACGTGGCAAAAAACAGAAAAATTAAAAATATTGCTGAGAACAATGAGAACTTATTTAATAATGATAGTTTAAAATATTTTTTACGGGATATAATAATGTTTCGTGGAGTATCTTGGACTCTGGGACTACAAAGACCATTTAGAAAATGTAAAAAATAAAGACTAAATTTTGAAATGTATCCCCATCCTTAGTTTTAAGTAGCTGTTCTAGTGAATCATTACCTCTTTATTTATAGTTATTTACGCTTATGTATATTATTTGTGATTTTAAAAAATTGTTAAAATCCACATTTATATACAGGGTGTAGTCACAAGATCATTATTAAAGACATAAATTAAATATACTTATATATGTCTACTGTCTAGTTATGTCTATCCCTAAAGTGAAAGTTTAATTTCTAAACATTAGTCTCCATTGTGCAAAATTGATCCAAGATGCAAATCTACAGGGTGTAGTCACAAAATAAGAATTAAAAGTATAAAACCAAAATACCTACTTACTTATGTCTAGTTATGCCTATACCCAAAATAAAAAAAAGGATGTCTTAATCTTTTTTGTGGTAGTTTTCTTAACCTCGAAATGCAAGGATCCGAGGAGACAAGAACTCGATTTATTACATCTTTTAAATTTTTAAATTATCAGTTCTCGAAGTCTTCCGGGAAAAATCTTCCCTATATTTTTTTGCCTTTATTCCGAGCTTCTTGTGCCTCCTCGGATAATTATATCTGTATTAATATCAAATCCTGACGACAGAGTTTGCAATACCACATGAAATTTTGTAATTATATTAATATTAATTTTAGTTATTTCTGCTACGATTTCTGCACCCTCAAAAAATCTCTGCGCTGTGTTTCCATTATTGTAACTACCGAAACCTGGCTTCGGTTTGTCTACAATTAGCCCCATCTGAGAACGAAGAAGCTCCTGAATACGCTTCTTTGATTCTAAACTTTTAACTTATCTTCCGCACCTCTAGCTTGACACTTGGAAATGCTCATTTTATAAGCTAAATGTAAAAGACATTCAAAGAAACGTATCCAGGCGTGTAATGTTGAGAGTCCATATTTCAAATTATTATCAGCAGTCGACCTTTGAATACAGCATTAATATTATTGAAGTCCCTGGATTTGGCCCCGCAAATATAACATTTTTGAGTTGAACTATTTGATGTTAGAGCATTGCAAACTTTGCCGTTAGTCATTGTGAGATGTAGTTCAAAATGTACCGTTATTGTTTTATTATAAAGAATATACTTAAAAGGAACAAATTTATTTTTGATCATCCATATTTTTCTTTTCCTGCATAGTCATTTGTATTGTTTCACGGGCGAATTGTAACTTATGTGGCCTACAAAATCGAGGAGATGAAGATCTTGGATTTTGCCAGATGAAGGATCCAAAGTTTCTGGGCTCGTTGCATGCCAGTTTAATAGGCACTAAAGATGTTAAAAATAGACTATTGTCCAATTTTTCTACACTCTCAAATATATTCGGATTGGCCAGACGATCCATCGAACCCTCACTCAGCTCATATCGATATCCATTTCTTTAAGACCTTGAAGAACTGATTCTTGAAGATGAATTAGTCTTTTACTTCTATGATTTAGCAGAGACTGCAGCATAAGTTCAACTTCGGTGTCAGATTAAATATAGTAATTTCTGCAGGATAGCATCGCTTTTTTGCTTCCAGAATTTCATCGTATGCAGGAAACACGTCACAGTTTTTTTCTTTAACCTGATTTCTGATTAAATTATATTGACTCTTGCTCAACTTTGCTTCTATTATCAATGACAGAGCTTCATCACTAGTTAATTTAGAATGAGATATTTTATTATTACTTAACGCAGTGCAATATTTCTCAGCTTTATGTGGCACGTTACTTATATCTTTTAATATTTTGGAAGCCATAATATTTCTCTCTGAACGGAAACTCATTTGCGTTGCATATGCAAGTTCTTGTGTACTGGTTACATTGCGAAGGTGGGCAGTTTTTAAAAGTTTTGTTCGCTCGCTGCTATACTGAAAACTGACCATAAGGCGTCTCTTATGTCTAATAATATTTTTTAGAAACCTAATAGTAAGATCTAACCACTTAACATATTTGTTTATCAAAGCCTCCTTCGTCCGATGAACCGCTGCCCTTTTACTTAAAAATTAACTTTTAAAACGTCAAATTTTAATTTGTAAACTTTTCGATATAGTTTCATGATTTGTAAGCTGTAATATACGAGCATGTAACTACGAAAATCTTGACTCGACTTTTTTTTTAGGACTTTGCAGTATATTAAATACGTCTCTATGAGTCAAAACCACATGTTCCTCCATATCTGTAAAAAATTTAAGTAGGTAGATAATAAAATGTTGAAAAAAAGTAATATTTGAATTTTTAAATTAAAGAATTTGTTTATTTTAAAAAATTATAGCAGCCAGTTCAAAACTTCTTAGATTTTTGCATATGCGTAAAATACGGATTTTATTGAATTATATTCATTACAATTTTTTTTTCTCTACGTTTTTGGACTTTTTGACAAATTAGTTGGACATCCTGTACAGAGGTATTTGGCTTGATTTCGTTTTTAACATCAATTTATTGTATTTAACAAACAAATACAGCGAAACATTCTATAACTAACGATAAATCTTGCATGACATCATTTAAACACACATGTTAATGCAAAGTTTGATTTTTAGACCCAACACGCAATTTAATTTTAAATTTTATAGAAAAAACTGCAAATATCTGCAAAATTTTGTTTTTGGATAATTACGATAAGTAATCACAGAAGTTAAAAAAATACATTAGAAACCGGGATCTGAGGAGGAATATAAACAAAAAGCTTTCTATAATATAGGTTCCTTTAAAAAAGTTGCATTTTTCAGACATTAAGATTTATGACTTAAGTTTCCACTAATATCCTATTTATATCTAAAACTTATACATATTTTGTAACTACATACCTCAAGATTTAACATCCACCGAAAATAAGTATCGATCCAGGTAATAACGTTTTTGTAGTAACTATTAAAATTTTACACTTTTTTCATATTACAATCTCACAAAGCATTACCTGCTGACATATTTCTGTTTTGATGTGTGCTGTGAGTGAACGACAAATGCTGGAAAGAATTTTTTCACAGCCAACCTGTTATTTGTATTATTGACTTTAAATTTAGGACATTTTTGGTCATGTTGAGACAACTAAATTTTATGCATTTATGCCGTGATTCCAGGCAAATCGACCAGTGTGCGGCGATGTGTTTATGTATGGTCCAAATCAAAAATATGAGGCACATGCGATAGGTCCCGAAGAAGACAAGATAAATATTCATTCTTATTATAATATGTATTATAACAGTGAAATTCGAATTAAATTTTGGTTTCCAAAAATTGGCGACTATGAATCCAGATGCCAAAATCCGCATGTAATTAAGTTTAGCAAATTAAATGGAGCACGAAATTTGCCTAAGAAATATGTACATGTAGGGGATGATGTAGTGGGCTAAAAAACATTGAATAAATATATGAGAATTTTGTTAAAAATTACTATTACAATAAATTATTAATTTGCTAAGCGTGTTTTATTTTTATCGAAAATTTATGCAGTCATGCACTTGTGCATGTAATCAACACATGCAGGCTACCGCTATATCCGTATGCATTAGTTTGAAACAAATAAAAATAGACGCGGGTTTGCGATTTCCCGCCGCGTGATACCGCAATATCCTTAAAAAATGCACTGCTATTCGCAATATTTGCGCATTGATATGGAAAACATTTAAATATTAAGTAATCCACAGCAGCTGAATTAGTGCTTCGTCAACGAGCGTTCAGACATCATCATAATCGCCCCTGCAGAACAACGTGCCACCATTCTCTAAATGTAAGTACCTATCACAAATATACTTTTTTCTGGTATTTTTATTAAGCTGTGAAGAAACGAGAGCACTTAACAAGATCTTCTCATTCTTTTTGTTAACATATTTAGGTTTCATATATTACTTTTTTATATTCGTTAGAACCTTCTAAGTTTGAAATAAAATAAGACAAAGTGAATTTTTAAAAATTTCGAAAAAGAAATGTTTGCCGCAGATGTGATTAATAAATCAAATGATTCAGTTAGGACGTTTCATAAAATTAAAAATGTTTATTTCGATAAAATATATTTATTCGCTTAAGTCAGTTTTTTACTTATTTTTTTTTTTTAATTTATTTTTTATTTTACGCCTTTTATTGAATTGATGGTACGTATTTTTTTTTTCTTTTTGATATAGATGGATTTAAAACAAATAAATTCTGCTTGCCATGCAGAAGTGGAGATAGACGAGAGAAAACCTATCACCAAATTAAGAGAATTTCCAATCGATCAACCCCAAAGGATTCTCAGCGCAAAAGCGGTGGTAAGCAGATTTGGGGTCTGCATCCTACTCGAGCTAGAGGAAAGCGTCGTCTTCCTGCCAAAAAGGGTGACGGAGGCATTTGAACCATATCTAGACCACTTCACTGGAGGGAAGTACGCTCTCATTTTCAAAGGGGAGAAGGACGTGGGGCAGCCTAATCCTCTTTTACAGTTCGAAATTATAGAATACAAGGAGTAGAAGAACAGTAAAAGCGAGAGAGAGAAGGTGAGTGTTTTAATTAATAAATCATTTAATAGTCAAAAATGATTAAAAAAATTTTTTTTTTATCAAAAACAGCTTTTCTACTCTTTTTTCCTTATCCAAATTCGATTGACACTGTTTTAATTCACCATCATTTATATAGATCAGATTAATTAAATTTGATATGTTGTTTTTTAAATCAAAAATTTCTTCTTTATGATTTGATAATAAAGATAAACCTAAAATATATATATATATTTTTTTCCTCACATAGGCAAAAATGATCAAAAAAAAAAACTATTTATTTGAATATGTTTAAAATTTTAAGAGACTAAAGATGTTAATATTACCATTATTATTACTACCTCCTTAAATTTATTATTTTTGATAATTTAATAATAATATTATTATTATTTTCAGAACACCTGTGTAACATAAAAAGAAATCAATTCCGTTTGTCTTGCAGAAGTGGAGTTAGATGAGAGAAAACCTATTACCAAATTAAGGGAATTTCCTATCAATCAGCCTCAAAAGATTCTCAGCGCAAAAGCGGTGGTGAGCAGATTTGGGGACCTGTATCCTACTCGAGTTAGAAGAAAGCATCGTGTTCCTACCGAAAAGGGTGACGGAGACATTTGAACCATACCTAGACCACTTCACTGAAGGGAAGTACGCTCTTATTTTTAAAGGGTAAGCTACAAATTTATTTTCTTTTTACGTGTGGAACAACCAAATAATAATAATAAGTGGAAGCTTCACTTTTTCTATATATACATATGTTATGGAATATGAATTTTTGAAAATTTCAAAAAAGAAATGTTTGCCGCAGATGTGATTAATAAATCAAATGATTTAGTTAGGATGTTTCATAAAATTAAAAATATTTATTTCGATAAAATATCATTAAGAGATGTAGAAATTTGGATAAAAAGAATTCAGAAAAAAATTATTTCTTGCAATAAAGTTTTACGTAAAGGACCTTTGCATACTGGTACCAAACGGCGAATCCAAACAATTTTAGGACATCTTAAAACAATAAAAAAAACAATTCTAAACACACATGTGGGGTCGGGGGTCGGAGTAAAAAATATTAAAATTAAAAACAGAATCGTGTGGGAGAATGTAATTTCTTGTTTTGAAGGGAGGGTAAGAACTGGTGTTATAATTAATTTGTTACACAAAGATGTAAACGAATTTTTAAATGAATGTTTTATTTTATTTAAACAAAAAATTAAGAAAATATTAAAAACAATTCCGATACTGAAAGTAAATGCAACCTTTTGTGGGGAATTTATTAAAAAATCTGACACAACTGTCAGCGATATAAAATATTTTAATACTAAAAATGCAATAATAGATGTGAGTATAGATTTACAAAGTCGGTTTTTTGAAAATGTTTGTGATATAATCCTAAATAAATTATCTGAATTTCAAGAACGTGATTCTGGGTTTGCTTTACATAGAATAATTAATTTGGAAATAAATATTAATAAACTAGAAATGGGTAATGGTTCGTCTTATATTAGGCTACCGCAATACATTTTGAAGAAAAAAGCTTGCATTAATGTAAAAAATAATGACCAGGCATGTTTTTACTGGTCTATTATAAGCCCTCTTTTCCCTGCTCATACTAATCAAGAACACCCTTCTTCATATCCATATTACAAAACAGTTTTAATTACGGAGAATTTACAATCGCCAATGACATTAAACGGAATAACAAAATTCGAGAAAGTCAACCAGATTTCAATTAACGTATACGCTTTGGAACTGGATAATAAAGCAGGCTATGTCGTGGTTCCAGCTCGGTTAACAAAAGAAAAATTGCTTAGCCATGTTAATTTGCTACTAATTCAAGACAAATATTACCCAAAATTAAATGATTATGAAGCTTTACCTGCAGATTAGCAAATTAATGCCTCTGAAATCAAATACCATTATTATCGGATTAAAAACCTTTCTGCTCTCGTTTCTTCACAGCTTAATAAAAATACCAGAAAAAAGTATATTTGTGATAGGTGCCTAAATTATTTTTATTCTCAAGAACGATTAAATGATCATGAGTCATTATGTGCAAAATTAAATGCATACAAAATGTCCTTTCCTAAGTACGAATTTGTTCAGTTAAAAAATTACACTTATAAACAAAGAAACCCTTTTATAATTTATGCAGATTTTGAAAGTATGCTAAAACCAGTTTACTCTGAAATAAGCAAAAATACGAGAAAATATCAAAAGCATATAGCATACAGTGCGGGATTTTATCTTAAATGTTCATATGATGATTCATTTTCACATTTTAAAAGTTATCGAGGAAGGGACTGCATGAAGTGGTTTGTTAATGAAATGCCAAACTTGTCTGATATAATTCATTCAAAAATAAAAACAATTAATCCAATGACAGAAAAGCCTAAACTATGTTATGCAAAACAGTGTCATATATGTGAAAAATCGTTTAAAGTAAATGACGAAATAGTAAGAGATCATGATCATTTTACATCTCTTTTCAGGGGGTTTGGTCATAAAGATTGTAATCTTAATTTTAAGAAATTGTTTGTGGTACCTGTGGTTTTCCATAACTTATCTGGATATGATATTAATTTTATAGTTAAACATCTTGCTATGGAAGGTAATGTTAGTGTTCGCCCATGTAACAAAGAAAAATTTATTTCTTTTACTCATTTTGTTAGTAAAAATAATATTAAATTTAGGTATATTGATTCATTAAGGTTTATGGGAGAATCCTTGGATAATTTAATGTCTACCATGAAAACAGATGATTTTAAAATATTAAGAACCGATTTTTTTTATTTAGATGAGGAAAAATTTAAGTTATTAACGCGAAAGAGGGTCTTCTGTTACGATTATATCGATGATTTGAAAAAATGGATGAAACATCTCTTCCCTCCATTCAGAATTTTCACAATAAATTAGAGGGTATAGATATTAACAAAAAACAATATTTGCATGCTCAAAATATTTGGAATAAATTTAATATTCAAAATCTGGGGGAATATTCGGACTTGTATATTCAGACATATTAGGACTGGCTGATATTTTTGAAAAATTTAGAAATAGCTGTATGGCATCACATGTGTTAGATCCGGCATGGTATCATACTATGCCTCAATATACGTGGGATTGCATGCAAAAATATACAGGGTGCAAATTGCAGCTGTTGCGTGATATTGATCAAATTATGTTTATAGAAGAAGGAATACGTGGTGGCATTTCTACATGCATTAATCGTTATTCAGAATCAAATAATAAATATATGGAGAATTATGATCCTAACAAACCTTCTAAATATCTTCTTTATCTTGACGTTAATAATCTCTATGGTAGGGCGATGACCGAACCTTTACCTCATAAAAATTTTGTGTGGGTAGATGATTTTAAAAAGTAATGAAGTTTGAACAGTCGTGTTGGCTTAAGCCTTATATTGAATTAAATAATCGTTTACGAACTAATGCTACAACCACATTTGAAAAAAATTTATTTAAATTATACAATAACGCGGTATTTGGAAAAACTATGGAAAATATAACAAAACACAGGGTAATAAAATTTGTTAAGTCATGGGGAGGTCGTTATGGGGCTAAAAATCTAATAGCTAGCCACAGATTTCTAAATCGAACAGTTCTTGATGATAATCTAATGATTATCGAATTAAAGAAAACTGAATTAATAATTAACAGACCTTTATATATCGGAATGGCAATTCTAGATATTTCAAAATTATTTATGTACAGTTTCCACTATGAGTACATGTTACCTAAAATGGGCATTGAACGTTGCAAGCTTATGTATACAGATACAGATAGTTTTATTTACGAACTTAAATGTAATGACGTCTATGAAGAAGTTATAAAAACTGATTTAAATAAATTTGATACATCGGAATATCCCATTAATAATCCTTATAATATTCCATTAGTTAATAAAAAGATTCTGGGTCTCATGAAAGATGAGACTTGTGGTAAAATTATTACTCATTTCGTTGGTTTAAGATAAAAAATGTATAGTTTTAAAATTCAAAATGAACAAAAAGTAGTTAAGAGAGCGAAGGGAACAAAATATAACATTGTGTCTAATAAATTAACTTTTAAGGATTATTTAAATTGTTTGAAAAAAATTTACACAAATTTTATCGTAACTCAACGTTCAATTCGTTCCTTCAACCATGAAGTTTTTAGCATAGAGCAGACAAAAATCGCTTTAAGTTCTCAAGATGACAAAAGACATTCTTTACCACATACTTTTGATACTCTCCCCTTCGGGCACTATAGCCTCAATCATGAATAAAAAGTAATTCAATTAATGTCTATTTTCTTTCTTTTATAGATGAAATCACTAAAAGACCTTTGCATAAAATCGATTTGTGAAAGGATAACGAATGCTGCAGATTTTTTAACAGAATCCCCATTACCATGGACTCTAACCATAGAAATTTTTAAAAAGTTTCCTAAATATAAATGGGAATATATAAATAGAATAGCTTTAAATGATCAATCACGATATCTAAAATGTTTAGAATTTGTACATTGTCAAAAAACTATGTCACCTTCAGTGAGAAATGCAGTGCTCGCAACAAATGATTGGGGGAAAAATTTTGAGGAAGAAGATAAATACTGCTTGTGGGTAAATTATTATATTATAAAGAAATATAATTTATTTGTTTGTAAATCATGTCATGATACTATTAAAAATGTTCGAAAATATTTTAATAAACATCGAAATATTTGATGAGGAGAGTTGTAATTTAAGACTTCACTCAACATCAGACCTCACAAAAAAAAATCGTTTTATAGGTCATTATGATAGCGATTCGGATATTGATCATTTTCAATTAGAATAAAACTATAAATTAATATATAGGTGAAGCTTACCGCTTATTATTTTTTTAGTTTATGTTTATATAAAAAAAAATAAATACATTTTTGTAATTTATATTTGTAACTATTGTTCTTCTCTTTCTCCTTGTATGTAAAGGATAGATTACGTTAATTTATATCATTAATATTGTATTTTAGTTAAGTTTATTTATCAAATATGTCATTTATGTAATGCAAATATTTGTTTTTACAATTTTTCTCTCTCTCTTGTATCCATTTGTAATTTAAGGTTAGTAATAAATAAAATTCTTAAATGATATTTTTGTATGTTTTATTTCCTATTTTTAATTATTAGTCTTATAACTAGTAAAATATTACTTCAATCAAAAAAAAATTATATTGAATCAGTCTGCACCTGCGTTTTTTGTTTTATTTTTCTGTTGTTTTTTCTACACGTAGTTAATCTCAATACATATTTATCTTTTTGTTCTTGAAGTAGTTCTTCTCGCTCCAAATATGCATTTAAGTTATCAAAAACAGCTTTTCTACTCTTTCTTTGTTTATCCAAATTCGATTGGCACTGTTTTAATTCACCATCATTTATATAGATATGATTAATTAAATTTGATATGTTGTTTTTTAATTCAAAAATTTCATCTTTATGATCTGATAATAAAGATAAACCTAAAATATTTTTTTCCTCACATTTTTGTTTTTGCTTTGTAATTGACAGTAATGCCGATTCTAGCTCAATATTTTCTCGTTTTGTTAAAACCAGACTTGTATAATTTACAGAGTTAGTTAAGTTTGTGGTAATATTTTCGCATTCAATTATTTTTCCCATTAGAGTGTCAGTCATCTGCATTTCATTTTCATATAAATCCATATAATAGTCAACTTGTTTTGCACACTCTGTATACAAAGTTAAACTTGTATTATATAAAATTTCATAATCTTCCGGTAGAAAAGAAACATCATGTTTACACTGGTTAACATTTGTTGCACTGGGAATCACAAAGGTTATATGACTAACTAAAGCTAGCAAAATGTAGTATTTACAAAACATTGCGCAATATAACCTTTATTAAGTAAGTAAAGGTGCTACTCCAATGGGTTACTTATGTAGAATAAATAAAAACTAAATATTGTTTTATTATATAGCTTTTATTCAATATGATTTAATATGGTGTCTCTATAAAAATACATATATTCATTCAGAGCCTTAATTAATAATATATTTTTATTGCATGCTCTATATAATAACTTAAACATTTCTTCTAATTTTGAGAATGAGTCACTGGAATCATTCCAGGAATTTATAACATTTATTACATTATTGTAAAGTGTACTAAAATCCAAACTTTCCAGTAAAGTTAGTTGCTGAGACAACAAATTTAAATTAGCGTGTATAATTTGGAGAATGTCTTCTTCACATAGATAGAAACTAACACCCAGTTTCGAAACTTCAAGCACCTTCACGTCACCATCTTCGTACGTCATTTGTGTCACTTTAACAAAATCACCACACGTAAAAGCCACACAATCTGAGGTTATTGATGGATTATTGAAAAAGTCACAAATTTTTTCTTGAAAGAGGTTTATTAACATATTCCATTCACTACTGTTAAAGGATATTTTAGATGGATTATGAGGTTTAGAGAAAATAATCGCTGCACTAAACATTCTGGCAGGACTTAGACCACACCCAATTTGAAATCCTCCCAACAGGTACGTTGTATGTAATAAGTAATGCTGTTCCGTATAAGCTGCAATTTCGAATTCCATTAGCCATTTATCTAACTGATGATTATAATTCTCGATTGTGAAGTTTGTATTAGAGTCACAACTACCACTTTCCTCGTGCATAATTGTAATGTGTACCCCAGTGTACTTTACTCACAATACTAATATTACTAATGCTAGCATCACCCTTTATGTTCACAACTTAGCTACACATGCGCATACTTTAACAATCTACAGATATCATGGGGATGAGGAGGAGGAAAATAGTGAATATGAGTTCACATGATGTGTTTATCGTCAATCCAACTGTTATGTGTTTTATCAAACCCTAACCATTTTACATACATTCTATTTCTTTTCTTGCGTAATACTTCCTCAATCAGATAAACTTCTGGCTGTTTAGTAGGCTGCAATTCATTTTCATAAAATCTTCCCTTAATGGGACGTCCCTGCATGTCTTCCAACAAATATGTAGTTGGACTTGTAATATTAATTTTTACTATTTTAAAAAGCTCAGTTGTCCAATTTGGAATATATCCCTTTTGAAATACATGTTTAAGTTTGCTTATTCGTACTATTTCACCCATTTTAAATTTTGGTTTAGAAAAAACCTTGATATTTCCATAAACAGTACTTAACAAGATCTTCTCATTCTTTTTGTTAACATATTTAGGTTTCATGCCAATAGTTCTATGTTTCGTATCGTTATATGTATCTGTAACTTGTTCCAACAAGTTTATCCACTTATGATTACCATTTAATGTAAATAATTTAAATATTTTTTCCTTAATAGTGCGGATAACTCGTTCTGCAATTGAGGCTTTTAACTTACTAAATGTGCTGTAGTGATGTATTCCATTTTTTCCATTAATTTCTGAAAGTGTGTATTGTAGTATTCCTTTCCGTGATCTGAAACTAGTTTTTTTGGAACTCTATTTGAGCGTTTAAATATTGTCGCCATGGCTTTGGTAACATCTTGAGCGGACTTTGATTTTATAGGTTCTGTCCATAGATATTTTGAAAAACAATCGATTACAACCAAAATATACTTATATCCTTTATTTTCCTTTGAATATCGGTCAAATTGTGCAAGGTCAGTGGCAAAAGTATCATCTAAACTGTATTGTATAAATCTCCTTCGCCTAAATTTAGATATAGCTGGTCTATGTAATTCTTTTACTACTTTTACTCTAGCTTCGGTAATTTTAGGTTTGGGTGACATATGTTTCCGCATTTTTGCTTTCATTTACGTTGTTTGTTATGTGCGATATCAAACTGTAATGATCTTCTAATCATTAGACTCATGTTTTATTGATTATATTTTACCCAAAAATTTCCTTTTCAAGTATCTCTACAGAACTTTTTAACTCGAATAGCTTAGAATCTATATCTCCTTTATTTTTACGAAGCTGTGCCATCACTGAATCAACAGCCAATCCTACCCCTGAATCAACATAATTCTTATTTGGTTTTGTATTTTCTAAATCTTTTATAGCTTTATTAAGCTGTGATATCGCTGATTCAACATGATTCATATTTGTATTTGTATTTATTGAATTTGATAATGTAGATAATTTAGAATCTAAGTCTTGTATAGCTTTATTAAGTTGTGCTATCGCTGATTCAACATAATTCTTATCTGAATGAAGTTTATTTGCTATGGACTCCTCAGTATATTTCTTGTTTGATACATCTAGCTGTTTTACTAAAGAATCAACATAATCCTTGTTTGCTGCATCTCTCATCTGTAAGGGTTTTTTAATATTACGTAAAATTCTATTTTCGAAATCATAGTTATTGAAACTTGGACTCTGATGAATAATTTCAACCTGTTTTCTTTGGGGTTCAGCGAACGACCAAACTTATTCATGGTAAAACTACTTCTGAGTGCAAAAGTGCTCTTTAACCTAATTTATAAAAATTCGATTACTCCCAGCTCCCTTAAATCATCAAGAATACTCATGATTTCATTCAAATGATTTCTATTTCCAGCTTCTTGAGAGGCATCCAGTTTTGCTAATCTCTCTGTCAGTTCGTTTACATCATCATAATATACATACTCCTTAGGTCTCTTATTATAGCTTAATAATGCAGATCCGGACTTAGCACGCTGTTTATTCAATTTTGATCCTACAGATTTCGATGAGACCAAATGCTGAACATGCTGTTTACATTTTTTTGAGTTGGTTCCTTTTATTTAAGATGATTCATCATAATTTCTCCTGTGGACATTTGTTTGCTCTAATATCTGTTGATATTGATCTTCGTCATGTCGCACACGATATAACGGATCTTTTAAAAATAGTAATTCGTATAATCCTCTGGTACCCCTGTAGGTAATGTCTCCTATTTTAATATCACCATTTGATAGAAAATTAATTTTCTGTGTACCCATTTTCCAGGAATCGGTAACCTGGTCATGAGTTAAACCATAAGTATGATCAATCTTATCAGGTCTAGAGTAATACATATCTATATACTCACGTGCTATCTGTGTATACTGATCCAGATAGTCCATGTAAATATGTGATCGTTCCCTAATAGATTGTTCAAGGTCATCTTGTTCTTGTATCGGCTTATTATCAATAAAGATCGCATTACTTTCATCATCATCACTTTGTTGCTTTTCCACATTCGATTCCGCTACTAAATCTGTTGGTTGAAATTCTACTTTATTATAATAAGATTTTCTGGGCTTAATATCAACATCCTCATGTTTCACCTTTTTATCCTCCTCCTCCTCCTCCTTCACTTCGCTCTTAATATGCTTTATATTTGCATTTGTATTCTCTGCTATTCTTGTTAATGGAACTTTTATAGGAGTAAAAATTCTACTAATGGCATCATCTTCTACACTACGCTCCAACTTTAGTGATAAGTATTTTTTTCTAATAGTGTTTGCTGCGTCAAAAATTTTTCATTTAATGGCTTTATCCGTGTTGCTTAGAGTTGGGGCCATGACTATCAGATATAATACTGACAGAATGGAAATATATAAATTTGTTCAATTTGATGTGTTCACATCATAAACTAATCAAACTCGGTATTTTAGGGAATTATATAGGCATTAAATTTGCTTCTAAATCTACCCTTATTTATATGATCATCTTTCATAATAACTAAAAATCCATATTTCTCCTTCCAACACTCAGAACAAATATTTTTAAAAGTTTCTAATGTCATATCTGTGTTAACATGATCACTATAAATATGTTTGAGGTTCGTATCGTCCTGCCTAAATAGTATAATCATATTGGAATTATCTCGAATTAATTGTTTCGGAATTTTAGAATATGTTTGACAAAGATAAAATGAGTCTATATTATTATGCTTCCCCATGCAAAAATAGTTTCTTATTTTGTCTTGCTTGTCACATGCGACATCATCAAATATGAAAATGGAGTCTGGTTTAGCTTCTTCGGGATCCATAACCATGCTATTATCATTAAATGTATAATATTTCATACCAGAAATTCGATTTATCACCTTCTCTAAAAATTTGTACTTTTCCTGATGTAGTGATTTAGAATAAATATATATGTTTCGAAATCTTAAACCGTTTAAATCAACTAAAAGGCTCAACATTACATTGCTTTTACCTGAATTGCTGGGACCACAAATGATTGCTCTAATAATGTTTGGCAGAAGCTGACTATGACGTTTTTTTAGTGTTTTATGTTCACTTATATCAAAATTGTTAACTTTAATATTAAGCGGATGCTTTTCAACCCGCATCGTATTATTATTTTTATTTAAGGGGTGTTTATACTAGGAATGCCTCATTATCAATGAGTACTTTGAGGGGCAAAGGTCTCTTAAATAGCACAATCAATAAATTACCATTTGAACTTCATTTACCTGGTTATTCGTACTGCGGTCCTGGAACTAAACTTAAAGAAAGGTTAGCACGGGGCGATTTACCAAAAAACAAGTTGGATAGTTACTGTAAGCAGCAGGACATAGAATATTCCAAGCATCAAAATTTAGATAGTCGACATCAAGCAGATAAAGTTTGACAGGAAAGAGCTTGGAAAAGAGTCTTATCTAAGGACACCAGTTTGGGTGAAAAAAGTGCAGCTTGGATTGTAACCACCGCTATGAAAGCCAAGCGTAAACTTGGTATGGGGCTTGTAGCTAATAAACAGACAAGAAGACGAAATTTAAAGAGAAGAAAAAAAGTACGTAGCAGTGGTAAAACCAAGAGAAAATTAAAATCCACGCATACGTTTAATTCTGGTATTGTTAGTAATATTAAAAAACAGTTAAAATGCTGCAAGGGTGGATCACTGAAAGATAATATTAAGCTGGTCGTCAAAGCCGCTCGGATATCTATGAAAAATATTGGCGACAAAAAAAGAATAAGGCTACCTAGAGTAATCAGAGTACCTAAAATTGGAGGTATTCTTCCTCTTATTCCCATATTTGCAGGCTTAAGTGCATTGGGAGCTCTAAGTGGTGGAGCTTCTGCGATATATAAGGCTGTAAATGAGGCAAAAGCAGCAACGGAGAAGCTGCATGAGACAAAACGACATAATGAAACTATGGAGGCTATTGCATTAGGAAACAAAAATGGAAAAGGTTTGTATCTGAAACCATACAAAACTGAATATGGTCTTTATTTGAAAAAAATGTCAAAAAACTCCCCATAAAGCTACCCAATCGCCCGCTTACCGACAGAGATATTGAAAAGTATGCTAAACAGTTGAATATACCTCATTTTAGGGAAGTGTTTATGAGGAATAATTTGCCGAAAGCCCCTAAGAAAAATGAATTTGGGGTTATTAATTTAGACAGAAATGATGGTTGTGGTACGCATTGGGTAGCTTATAAGAAATCCGGCAAAAATATCGTTTATTTTGATAGTTTTGGAAACCTAAATCCTCCGATAGAAGCTGTTAGATATTTTAAGAAATGTAAAATACTCTTTAACTACGATCAGTACCAGACATATACCACTTTTAATTGTGGACATCTTGTATTAGCATTTCTTTATAATAAAAGACTATAAAGTAATTAATTTGTTTAATTTATATCAGTCATGTCTCAGACATTCACATTAAAAGGTCGTTCTAGTTGTTTGAGTGTTGATATTAATCCTCCGATCGAACTCGATACTAAATATAGTTATTCATTAGCCCTTATTTCACTTAGTACATGGAATTCCATTCCAAACATAGAGCCTGGGTGTAACAAATTTTATTATATTAAGAACAACGAAAAAAAGGTTTTGGAAATCCCCACAGGATCTTACGAAATTACCGATATTGAAAATTTTCTTATAAACGAATTGACTGACAAAAATAAACACGTTACAAATATTACTTTAAAGCCCAACAACAATACACTGAAGTGTGAATTAAAGTGCATCTACGATATAGATTTTAAGCCAAACGATAGTATTGGGAATATATTGGGATTTTCACGGAAACTGCTAAAAGCTAATATTCAGCATAAATCTGATATTTCTGTGAATATAATTAAAGTAATTACTATCCGAATAGAGTGTAACATAATATCAGGATCTTATTATACAAATAATCCATCACATACATTATACGAATTCTCACCAACTGTCGACCCTGGATACAGTATAATTGTTGAACCACGAAACTTAATTTACCTCCCGGTAAATAAACAAAGTATCAATAACATTACGATAAATATTTTGGATCAGGATTCCAGACCCATTAATTTTAGAGGGGAAGAAATTATCATAAGATTGGAACTGAAAAAGAATGGTTTTGGTTTTTAATCATCATGCTGGACAGCACAATGAAAATTATATATTCGGTGACAAACGTAACCTGAATTCAGTCTATAATCAGTCAGTGACACAGTCGCTCACACAGCAAAATATCTTCCTTCTGCAATCACTTTCGCATAAATATGGCTATCGTGTCAGAAAAGTTACAGATATTTCGCCCGGTCAACATGGATGAATCTATTGTACGAGAGGAGTGGCACACCTATCACCCATTCACAAAATCATTCAATTATAACTATGAAATAGAAATAGTTATTAACCAACAAGATGTTTTTATGGATATAAGTCAAGCTCAACTTTATATAGAAGCAAATATTTCTGAAGAAAAAACTGCAGGAAAAACAGGAAGCTGTTCACTTACAAATAATGTCGGCACCTTCTTATTTGAATCAGTGACATACGAACTAAATGGCAAGGAAATAGAAAAAGTTCGAGATCCAGGTCTTACCACTACCGCTAAGAGTCTCTTGTGCCTCAACAGCCTTGAGAGCAACACCCTTAACACTGCAGGTTGGAGCTGGCCTTCAACAGAACAGTTACCGACTTTCGTTAAACAAAGCGGGGACTTTAATTTGCTGATACCATTGCATTTCCTATTCGGAATATTTTCTGATTATAAGAACCTAGTTATGGGCAAGCAAAAAATTAAATTGGTTCGCGCTCGAAACGATGAAAATTGCTATGTCAACGCAACCGGAGATAAAAAAGGCCTCTATATCAATTTCTTCTATTGAATTAAAAGTTAAACACGTTTATCCCAACGATATCTATAAATTGAAATTATTGGAAGAAATTTCAAAGAACAGTCCTATACACATGCCCTTCAGAAGTTGGGAAATTCACGAATTGCCTGCTCTAAGAACAACCAAGAGAGATATTTGGACGGTAAAATCTATGACTGAAAGAGCTCGATACATCATCGTATTTTTCCAAAAAGATCGCAAAGACAATCCAAACAAAGATTGTACATACTTCGATAATTTGAATATTACTGATGTTCGACTTTATCTTAACTCTGAGGTTTATCCATATGAGTCTTTAAATATAAATTTTGGTAACAAACAGTTTGCAGAAATCTACAGGATGTACACAGAATTCCAAAAGTCATATGTAGGCAAAACGAACAGCGAACCATTATTAAACTTCAAAGACTTTACAGACAGAACATTATTTGTTATCGACTGTTCCAAGCAAAATGAATCACTTAAGAGTAGCGTAGTTGATGTTAAGCTTGAGTTTCAAAGTTCAGAAAATTTCTCCAATGATATATTTTGGAAGATTTACCATTAACTGGAACTGTAAGAACTCTAATATAATGCAAGAACTCTAATAAAATCAGTAGTAATCAAGCAGCCATTAGAATCATCACACCGGTTTAATAATGAAGTTTATAGTGTTAGATGCTCAAGGTTATTTTACACCTGATTTTGAGGTTAAGGAATTAGCTATATTCGATGGAAATCACATGAAATGTTGGCTGTTTAGACCAAAGACTCCATATTGGTTGTTAACCAAGGCTGTCAAGCGGAACGTAAAATACATTTTTTATAATATTCATGGAATACACTATAATTCAGGCAATACCAACTATAAGCATCTTAATCATATAATACTACAAGAACTTACTGGTGTGGACACCGTTTACGTTAAAGGGCACGTCAAAGAAGACTTTCTTATTAAATTTTTCTCCAACATGAAATTAGAACACCACCCCAATGTTATTAATTTAGAAGTTTCATCACCATCATCATCATCAGATGTACCGAAACTAGAACAGGAACTTAGTTCCTGTAAACACCATAAATTGAGCTTATGTTCATGTAGTATTAATAACGCTTACCTTTTATATAATTATATTTTACCTACGAGTAATAAGCTTTAATAAATACTATCAAAATTACTGTGTATTTTTCTACATACTATATTTTATGACCCCACGCATATTATTAACAATATAGACAGAGTAAACAGTCAGACAGACAGAAAGCAAAGAACACCCTGTATATAATTTACTAACTCAATACGTACTACAACCAACTATATACTGATGACAGGTGACAGCTGTCTACCTGTCATACCTCTTTGTCTTACCTGTCACGCATCAGTATATCACCCCTTCACCCAGGAAGCGCGCGCGCCCCAAAGATCCGGCGTTGCAGGTGCCCATACGCCAGCGCCGCGGTGCCCCAGAGCGCGGGGATCCAGCGTTGCAGGCGCCTGCGGCGCGGGGCCCCACGGTGCGGGGCTCCCGGGGCGCGGCATCGCGGGAGTGGGCCTGCGCCCCCCACACACACACGCTCATACACTCCCATGCATCGGACATACAAACCATCTACGAACAGCTTGGGGCCCCCCAATCACTATGCGCATGTTCAACACAACACATCTGCGCGCTTACGTGACGTCACACACTACGCCAGCCAACACCCTGAAAACAAGCGGCATTCTAAGGTTTGTGGTTATGGTCGATATTTTATGGTGAAACATACTTTGTTACTCTACTTAACTCCAACATGTACAAAAAAATTGCTAATAAATTAATAATTTACTTTAATTATCACGAATTACGATTAAGAACGGTACCATTCAGAACCTTTGTTCTTTTCACCTATAGACATTCATTATATACGCCATAACTCAAATTCAAACAGCCCTATATGACGACTACATTCAACATCGAACAAAACTATCCTCACATTAAAAGTCAAAAAAACTAAAGAAAATATTATTACACTAATGAATTACGCAATTTTGCCATATAATAATTCTAGTGCTCTATACTATACGCCTTTTCAAACCGTATGAGGCAAACTTGTCTATAAAAAACCCTTAGAGCAAGATTTATCTCAATATATGCAAGAATATGCAAAAAATTATGAATCAAGAAATTCACAGAAAAATTATCTCCCAACGAAAATAAAATCTAGATAAAGCTAATAAAAACAGACAAGTCGAAATTCCTATCGATCCCAAAAATATTTTATACTTACAAAAATCATTCCACAAAGATAGAAATTAAAAGAATTTTCTAAGTATAAAAAGTAAATACTCCGAAAGTGGTTTGAGAAAACGTTATTTCTACTCAAATCAAAAATATTCACTAAATCATACTTAAACTATAACGATATCTAATTATTTCAGATGAGACACTTTCTTCTACTTCAGTCACTACCTATCGTTACAACCTTAGAAGGAATTAAAAATACTATACTTTCCATTTTCCCTAGGAAAAACATACATCTCTTCATTATATAAATCTTATGCAGATAGAGAAATACCTATATAACACATCTTTTAGAAAAATGTAACAAAAAAATAACTAACGCCAATAAATCCGAAACCACCATTTTTCAACTTTAATCACTCTTAAATATAAACAAACATTTAACTACTTGCAAACAATCTTAACTAATACAAAACTCTTTGACAAATCTTCTAGAACTAAAAACTCGGCAAAGTAAACAAGTGGTTCTTTGGAACCCTCGAATCCGATAAGGAAGAAAGGTACAATAGGTATTTTAACACTTTACAGCAGACTCGACAAGGTATATAACGAGAAATAAAAAACGAACACGCCATACCATCAAACGTTGTTAATACCTATAACCAAAGCTTAGATACATTTAAAACAAACCAAAAAATGATACTTAAAAAATTAAATTTATTAAAAATGCAGAAGCAAATACAAGTAATGCTTTATATTTATGTCTAATACTAGATAACAGGTTTGCATATATGAATATGTCGAATCAAATAATAAATAACGTAGAAAATACAATTTCCTTTGCTGATGTAAATACGATGCATACTTCTTCCTATTCTTAATCCTAGCCAGATTAGGGAAATGATAAATAATATACAAAACATGTACGAAACAAATCGCGTACCGAAGTTTAAAGAATTAATTAGCTGCTATAAGTACATTTCCTAAGTAATAATTAAAGATAATGTAATTCGAATTTCTATACACACACCCATTGTCAAACTGTCAGAAGATGAGTCCTGCCTTTACAAATTGCTAACCACAACAAAGACCGAATGTCCACTGACCGACATCCACTACAAGAAAACAATGATTCAGCGCCTTATTGGAGAAGAAATTTTAATTATTCCATTCGAAGAGGCAATCATTAAAAGCAAATATCAAAGACGATTGTGTAAAGTCAAAGAACCCAGTATAGTTGTCATACCTTCAAGTTCCAAACATTGAATTACTCCCCTAACAATTATAGTATAAAAAATTCTTATCATCCTGGTGTGTGTATTAAGAAAAATTTGGAAGTCCAGAAAGCATTCCCAATGAAACCGAAATTCTCCAAAAACTCACATTGAACTTGAAGATCGTGAACCAGTGAACCCCCTTCCGAACTCAAGAAGGGAGTAGATATGTGACGCACAGGTCAAGCACCCGATCATAAACCCACGATGATATCAAGCTGACATCATTCGCACCTACAACGATAGCATATTGTCTACTCTGCATTTTTATACATATTTAAAAAAATTGTAAACTATCATTCACTTTCAGTTAACCTTGGAGCATTTGCATGCAGATACTCTGTTATTCAAATGATTGTGAATGCTTATTTTTGATGTTTTTTAAAAGCATGGTTTTAAAAAGTACTTATTTAACTAGCGTAAGACAAAAGTACCTTATTTTTATATTTGGTATACATATTGTGTAAATATGAGCGGAAAGCGTTCATCTGCCGGTAAATTTGTGTATCCTCTACGTTCACTGCTGTGTTATAGTCTTCAAGACTTATTTCTTTTTAAGTGACGTATTCTCACACTCACACTCTAAGCTTTTTTTAGTTAACTCCCCACCCATATTAATAAAATATGCTTTAATGAGTAATTAGACGTTTCGAATCTATTAAAATGTATCCATTTTTTGTAAAACAAGAGAACCGGTGTCGGTTTAGAGTAAGATCGCTTTATTCCCGTATTTGGGTTTAATATATCTATACAAAAAGTCATACATGATGGTTTTGGAAATATCCAAAATGAAAAACCCTACATAGATGGATTTATCATATTGACCTTTTGTTTAATTCTAGTGCATTCACTCCGAGCCTCGTGTCAATATTTTCCCAATGGGTAGCTTTGCACCTGCCGTTTTTTCCACGTTTTCCTCGTTTTTCCGAGCACAGCATTATTCGCTTTTTTTTCAAATTCATTGACTGAAACATTTTTTACTGTGTTCAGATCGGTGTAAACTTTAATCCAAGCCGGACATATTGTGGAAAAAGGTGGGAATAAAAGTGGGTACTTCGAAATTTAGGTTATATTTAGACTGATTACGACCTCGATAGTTGCTAATAGGGTGACAGTAATCTCTTATTCTTTCATTTTCTACCTTAAATGGTTTTTCGCAAATTTACTGCTTTCTCGAAACATTATCTCTTGTTCATTGGTCAAAGGAGATATTGGTATAATATTCTTTATAAACTGATTATACAGACATTTACAATAATTTTCTAAAAATTCTACAGAGCTTATTTTATGAGCATTATGTTCCTGAAACTTGAATATCGAATGCGAATCGCATTTAATATAATAGGCAAAAGAATAAGATATATGTTCGTTTGTGAGTTTTTCTTTTTTTCGGGGCCCAGCTCTTTTTTTTTTTTCTATATCCATAGGCATCATCCAATTAGTTGGATGACGAGAAGATAACTGGATTAAGCTATACATAGTTTTAATTAAGCAGAAATTAATATTTCCATAATAATCGCTGATTCATAATAAATTAACGTGTCTCTCTTTTCGAGATGCTTAACTACATCTAGACATTCAGGCTCAACACTATTTCGCCCATTGTCGAATACTTGTTCGAGACCGTAGACATTTATAGAAATATAATTGAGACTTTTAAACTTTGATATATCTGTAACTTTAATCGTAACTTCCATACCCATAAACTCATTTTCAAAAGGCATATATTTCACGGCTCTATATGCATAATGACCATGTTTAACTAGATTAGATGAGCCAAGACCAACCACATGAAAAATTTTTCATCCTAGTTCTGAATATTTATTTCATCCTGGTTCTGAATATTTAGGATCCGGTCTCCTTCACTTTGAGAAGGTTAACCTTATTTATGCTTATGTCTAGGTATAGAGGCTGCTGGAAGGACCAACCTGTAAAGAGAAAAACATTACCTTTAACTAGTTAAACTAGTTAAAACGAATTATAGTCCTGTAAAAAAAAAGAAACATACACCTAGTAGAAATACATACTTAAATTTAAAAGATTAGGTATACAGGATTAAAGTAAATTGACTGAACAGCCCCTCCAGATCTGTATTTATATTCACCAGCTGATATCTGGTAATAAAGCACTTGATTTTTCTACCGCTTTGGTAGGCAGGAGGAAACGACCGAAAACCTCTACACTTTCGGATCCTTGAATTTCTTGGTATTATCTCCCAGTAGCTTGAAAAGGTTTATTTTAGGTTTTCCATATGTTCGTTGACGCAATTGGGGTTCTTATTGGATGAAACCCGGTAAGTAGCTGAATGATGACTTAATAAACTGGATGCCTTCCTTCTACTTCACGCAGCTGTTTGCGACGTGCTAGAGACTCCGATGTGCAGAATATTGATGTATGGGAATCTCCAGCAAACACGATGGAGAGTCTTGATGCGCCAATAAGTAAAAAATATGATAAAAATTGTATTGATCAAACCTTGCTTTTTTCGCCATGAAGGGTGTAGGAACCTCCGTTGCTCATCGCTTGGAGATTGGGTGTTTTTCTCTCAAAGGTCTGTGGAGAACCCCTATAATTTCAGAATTCCACCGTTTTGTCCGTAGATCTTAGAGCAGTTCTGCAATCGCCATGACTTTTGAGAGTATCTTTTTTAGTGAAAGATTTTTGCCAATATTCACAAACAAACATTTTTTCTACAAAATTAACTAAAATAAATATTTAAATCATTTATTACATAAAATTTGGAAAAACTCAAATTTCAAAACATAAACACCCGTATTCACTAAAGAGGTTTAAATTTAAACCAGGTCTAACTTGACAGTTTTAGGTTTAAAATGACATTTTTAACAATTGAACAAATAATTTTTCTAAATGTCAGAATTACTGAACTAAGAATTTTAAGTACCATGGCAACTAGACCTGGAAAACTCTTACACCTTTTTAGTGAATACTGGGGTGAATGGTTATCCTTAATTGGCAATAAATAAGCATTTGTGCATGTCTAAAGTGAAGACGCATACCTAAAACCAATGAGAAACTAAAATATTTAACCAGGTAACATTTTTGGAAACATTTTGTAATGTTTCTATTATTTGTTTGTTACCATATACAAAATAGAAACTATGCTACATGTTTGGAAACAATTTTGACAAATGTACAAATTATATAAAGTTTGTTCATGTTTCCTTTTGGTTGTACTAGCCGTTTCCATTTGAGTGGAGACAAATAATGAGAAAAAAGTTTCGAAACACATGAGTAACAAAAGTTGCCGTACTGTATACTTTTCTATTTAAAATAGAAATAAGATTAAAAATTTAGATGACCGTTGCAAAAATACACTCTGTCATAAACAATATTTTTGTGTCTTATCAATGACACTAATGGCAGCAATGGTCATGATTAATTCAATAGTCATGTGTTTCTTTGCGTAGATATGATATTAAATTATCTTTTTACCTACCTACTGAAATAATTAATACGAAGGTCAATTTACCGATTAGTATGTCGTTATACTTCTATATTTTAAACGCGTCCTTTAGATTGGAAATATTTTGAATATCTCTGAAAACTATTAAAATTAAAGAGCTAAATAAATATTTCTTATTATTTTTCTTTCTTAAAATAAAGAGTCCTCGTCTGAAATATTGTAAACATGATTCATATCATAAAAATACATTTAAAATGTTTCTTTGCTTTCTTGCCAAAAGAATGTTTATCCTACAAATGGCCGTCGCGAAACTCTGGTATATCTACGGGGTGTTATATTTTGAATGTCTATACGCTTTATTTCTCAAGATATCAAAAAATTTCACACACAAATGTTTTAGGATTTAGCCTGAATCGTCAGCATTTGTTATCAAAAAAAACATATAAACATCGGAAATTGGGAAAATGCAAAGCATCAGCTTTGTTATTTTAAATAGAACACCCTATATATTTTTAGTTTACTGAGGAGAGCTTTTTCTCCTGATTCCAAAAATATTAGGTTTGTCTATGCTCACTGCAACCATTATCCCAAAATTTTGAAAAAACGTGGAAAAATTATCCGCTCTGGCTTAAGTATAGTAGAGATCATAGAAAGCTTTAGTTTCAATTGTTTTTATTTCAAAATGACCGTTCGTCACTCACTTATCAACTTGTTTTAAAATATTATGCGCTTTGCCTTGGAAAAGTAATGGGCGGCTTTTAAATCAACTTGTTTTGCTTTTCATATATGGTCGTTCTGTCATTAACTCATTATACCTACCTACTTGTCGAAAATAATAATACCTAATAATTACTATAATTATTACTTGAAATGATAGAAGAGATGTTAGCATAAGAAAATGAAGTAACAAGCTTTTTGGTATTATTTTTATATTAAACAAGTTACAATAACGATATCTGTAGAAAACAAACAAGTAAAAAAGTTAAATAATTAAGAATATTTATTATTAAATTTAGTCTAGCTAGCCGCCTTGATTCAATATACATTTCTGTAATAATTCTGAAAATTTGCGAGTTATGGCTTTAAAAGTGAATTCGGAATTATTTTATTTACATTTTAAAACAAACAGCACGAATTGGGATTTAGAGGTAATGACGAAACAAGGGTTTCTTCAAATAGAGCAAATTTTCAAGATTTACTTAGGTTAATGGCTAAATATGATGATTGCTTAAAATCAATTAGAGCAGTCTAGCGTTTTTCGCGGAACGTCGAATCGAATCCAGAATGATTTAATTTCTGCTTTTGCAACCATTATTCTAAAAAGAATTAAGCAATAGATTGGCGAGGCGCGGTTCATTGCTATTGTTCTGGACGAAACAACTGATATCACTAATTTTAGCAAATTATCTATAGCAATACGCTACGTTAAAACAGACGGAAGTATTCAAGAGCGATTTTTAGCTTTTAAGCAGATGCATTATATACCGTAGTTTATAACGTTACTAAAGAAATTAATGGAGAGAAAAAATTAGTTGCTCAAAGCTATGATTGAACTGCAGTGATGGCAGGACAATTAGGGGGTTTGCAAGCTAAAGTTCCAGAAACTTTCCCAAGTGCTGTGTTTGTCCATTGTTTTGCTCATAAATTAAATTTAGTTTTATCCCAGTCCATCAATTACATTAAAGAGTGTAAAGTATTTTTCGTTACTTTAAGTGGCATGGCTGCTTTTTTTTCCAAGTCAACAAAACGTACACAAGCTTTGGACTCCATTGTCCACAAACGATTGCCCAAAGTAGCTCCTACTAGGTGGAAGACTTGTGTTAGCAGTATCTGAAAATCGTGAATCACTGATTGAACTATTTGAGAATATAATAGAAAATAATGAAACGTGGGACTCAGAAGCAATAAATAGTTTGAGGGGGTTTTTGAACTGTTTGAAACGAGATTTTAATTTTAATTATTTGTTAAACATATTTTCAGAATTATTTCCATTCTCGGACAATGTTTTTAATATATTTCAAACTAAAACAAATTATATTGCTTTTTGCCTAAAAAAAGTGGATGATTTTAAGTACATGTTAAACCAAAAAAGAGATGACTGACCTATTTTGGGAAAAAACGATGACGTTAAATGTAGAGGCCAAGCGTCTTCGAACAGACAAGGTGGAAGTGTTCAAACATCATACAGACGCCTCTTTTGTGAAATAATTGATCAAATTCAGCTACAAATAAACTATAGATTTAAAGGTTTAAATGATTTTAAATTCCTCGAGCACTGCAATTTTGATGCATTTAAAAGAAAAACTTTTCCAAAAGATGCATTTTAATCTCTTTTTCTTCATTATGGCCAGTTCTTCGACCGAGTGTTACTGCGATCTGAACTAAAAGTGATTTACGAAACTGATGACATTAGCGCAAAAAATAACGCTAAGGAACTAATGCAATTTTTAAAAGACAAGGAGATGGAAGATGCTTACACCACAGTGCCGAAATTGTGTGAATTAGTATTGACAATACCTGCCACAAGTTCATCAGTAGAACGCAATTTTTCAACACTTAAACGTATAAAAAATTTCGTGAGAAATTCAACGGGGCAGGAGAGACTTTCGCATACATCGCTGTTGTCCATTGAAAATAAACTTCTCCAAAATATGTCGGAGCATCGACGTTTTTATGATGACGTCATTGACGAATTTGCAAAAAAAATGATCGAAGAATCGAATTACATTACAAATAGGATAGTTTCTAAAAATTGCTTCCCTTTCTTAAAATTTCGCCGCACGCCCCTGTTAGGATCATTCTGTATTCTTGTCAACATCTCTTGAGAAAATGCGACTCTTTGTATTTTATTCAATGGAGTTAAATTTTGTACCGGTCTAAACCTGTAAGGTTTATACATGTAGTGCTTCAAGGTTTCGTAAATTTTTCACCTTTTTTTATTTAAGTTTATCACTGCGTCTTCGTCGTTTTGGGTCTTCTACAAAAAAAATTATGAATTATATTTTATTGAAAACAATAATAATAGGTTTAATTTCCTTACCTTCAAAATATAACAATACTTCCAAATCGTTATCTTCATTTGTAGTGGTTGTCCTCTTTTTTGTTGTCATATATTTTTGGAATCAGGAGAAAAAGCTCTTCTCAATAAACTAAAAATATACAGGGGGTTTCATTTAAAATAACAAAGCTGATGCTCATTTTCCCAATTTCCGATGTTCATATGTTTTGATTTTTTTTTGATAACAAATTCTGACAATTTAGACTAAATCCTAAAACTTTTGTGGGTAAAATTTTTTGATATCTTGAGAAATAAAGCGTATAGACCCGTTCAAAATATAACCGAACACCCTGTACATAATTTAAAATGGAGGATCGAAACAATTGGCTACGAAATGCGGTACAGGTGTTTCGTTTGTAAATAGATAATTAATGTTTTAAACAAAATGGAATGTTATTCAGTCAGTCTTGAATAGAAATAGTTTCGGAACAAGTGGAAACTATATCGAAACGATTTTATTCGGCACAACTAAAGGCACTGTATGCACGACTTGCCTCTAAAGTGCCATCTATCATAGATTGACTTCTTCCCGTGGCAACCGAAACCATTATCAAATGTAAAACGGAAGTGCTTACCGGTCACTTCTGCAATCAGTACACATGTTTTTATTTTTCTTTATATTGAATAATCTTGAAGAAAAGTATTGCATATTTAAAATGACTGAAAAACTACTAAATCTTTTTGGCTAGATGCACAGAAGCCAATATTGACCTTTTAGCTAAATCGTTGTAGATACACGTGCGCAAATAGCAAAAACGTGGCTTCGGCATTTCGGTTTTCATCCTTTTTTGGCATTACCTCTTCAGACTTAGTCTTTAATAACGTGGCTATGTTAATAAAATGATAAATATAACGTTTAGTATTAATTAACTCTTTACACAGTCACTTAATAATAAGAATATTAATAATAATAATAACCAGATGATAAAAATATCTGATAAAACAGCGCAAACTAGTTTAGAATACTAAGCATGTGGTTTTAATTGGTTTGGTCTGCGAAAATCGATATCTAACACCGTTAAAATAGCAGATATGTAGGATATCATTAAATAATTTCTGTCCATAATCAAACTTTTGGTTTTTTCTTTCATTTAGCGCTATCTTACATGTTTTCGCAAATATTTTTTACATGCTTGTGCAAAAATTTAAGATTTATCTTTCACCTAAGGTCATTTCGTTTAGACACTAAGAACTAAAAAGGATTGGGTTTGTTTTCTATTCAGGCATTGGCGTCTCTAAATTTTGTTTTTCCCGTCCTACAATACTATCTAGATCTATATCTAGCTTAATTCACAACCTTCTACATAATTTCATTAAAGGCTTATCTGCAAAAAACTTTATCTCTGGAACGTAGATTGATGTCAATTTTTGTTTAAACACTTTCGACGTCTGCCGGCATAGGACCCGTCCAAAAAAGACGACTCTGACATATGATAGCAGACATTGACAGACGTCATACGTCACTTGTGCAGTTAACGCCAACACGAACCTAAATAACGTCATAACCCATATGGCTGAAAAATCTCTAACGTCAGAGATATCGATATTTCCAAACGCCCTTACTTTCTCTACTAATAATTCCAAAAATATAAACAATCACAAAATCTTTAATAGTCAAAACACCTGTTTAAGTATAACTGGAAAGCCTCGACTATAATTCATTATATTTAATAAAACAAGGTAACCTATAATATTTTTTCTAAATTAGCACAGCCGATTCACTACTTTGGCCTAATAAAATTGATTAACAGTGATGAACTATAAAATTCACTAATTAAAAAAAATTATTGATTTTTATAGTAGAAATGAAAACTTTGTCAACAGATCCTTTATTTTTAACGGGAGCTATGAGAAATTTCTATTTATTAACAGCTCCTGCCCAATTATTCAAGCTGTGCATAAGGTATATAGGACTGAATTAGTTCATGAAATGTCATAAGAAGATCATCTCTGAAAAATTTTTCACCAAATTCTTTCGACGATAATTTGCTTCATAACATTTCTATACGTGAATATCAGCTCACAAAATGTTAGCATGCAGCCAGTCAGACATTCTGAACATTATTCCGCCCAAACTCGCCTCCAAGTTTAAAGCAACAGCTAAAGAATCATCTGCAAATAAAATATACCGCAAGCCATAAAATCATTAATGTAGATGGTAAAGAGCAGCGGTCCCCAATAAGTTGGTTTTAAGCTTGATTTTTTATAGTTGTAATCCAGTTATTATAAGCGGTTGTGTTGGTAAGATATTAAAATTATAGGGTATCCTTGTGAGGTGAGGTGATTGATGCTTGGACGGATTACCAGAATCTTGAATACATTTATTATGAGCTCCTACTTTGGCCCTCTAAATCTCATTTCGATATTGTTTAAGCAAATATCATCTCTTATTGTTATAGGGAAATTACATATGTATAATGACTACATAAATATTAAAGTTTTTTTTCTTACACTTAGTACATTTCTAAAATCAAATTTGATACACGGTATACGATGACAAATGTCAATATGATGACTAACTATTTTCCGGGTTGCGGCCCGTTTAATTCTCCAGAATTTCGCGTCACTGGTCATTTTGACAACAAACTGAAATTCTTCTGTTATGTGTGGTGTTAAATGGTGAATGATATGAATGCTCTGGTGCTTGACACTGGGCAACTTTTGGCCAAAATTGAATATCTAAGTATTCTGCACCAATACTTTTTTTACTTGAACCACGTTTTTTGAAGTTATATTATTTAAACCTCGTCTATATTAAAACTAACAGCTCAGTAATATTTGAAAAAGCAGAACAATCATTGGTATGAAAAATGTATCTCATTTTGGCTAAACATTGGCTTATACTCTTTTGTAACCTGTGTCATACCGGTTAGAGTGAAACGATTAGTGGAGCGTTAAAGAGTGGAAGATGTCTACGGCGGGTGGGGAAAATCGTATGGCCTCGCTTTGCTGGTTCGCTATCGGTCCCTCGATAACTTTGGTAGAACAATATCCCGGTAAAACAGAGGTTATGGGTTCAAATCCCATTCATGAGCAGACTTTTCCACTTTTCTTGTCCTTGATTTCAAACATTTTCGAACTTAAACTCTTTTGCCCACGCATCAGAATTGATTAGAACCTTTAAATGCATGAATACATATTTAACTAAATGATTGACGAGATGACGAACGGTACAAAATATTGAAAATCTGTAAGATATAAAAATGGTCAGTCACGTCGTAATAAATAGTTCGGGGGTATGGTTAAAAGGGTCACAACCCAGAAAAGTCGTATTATACTCTATAATTCTCTGTATTTAATTTTAAAAACTAGAAATATACGAGGTCTATCAGAAAATTTTAGCACGCGGTTACGTAACAATGTTTATATAAACTGACAAAATCCTGTTTATATTGTTACCCTTAAAAACCGTCTTATGACGCTGATACAAGATCTGTCAACAGATATAGGGGGTAAATGTTTTGACGTCAAAATATTGTGATGCCATTTGCTTATATACTTGAATTTTTCGATTATATATATTAAAAAAATACAGACCATTACGAAAAGCAGCGAAACATCAAATTTATTTTATATTTTTGTATATAAAATCGTTTTTTTCCAGTAAACAGGGTACATATAGGAATAAAATAGAAACACAAATTTTTTTTATTTTTTTTGTACGTAAGTACATTTTTTCCCACTATACGGGTAGACCTAGAGATACGGAGCAGGCCAAAAAAAAACGATTTTTTTTTTATTTTAAAAATATTAGTTTCAAAAAATGTCAAATTGATTGTATCTCTTTATATATAACTTTTCTCCACTATACAGGGCAACCCTAGGGAATACAAAAATCTCTGAAAAATACCAATACTTTTTATTTTTATAACGTTAACTTCTATTAAGAAAAACATTAAAACTTAAAAGGTTGGAGACGCAATATTTGTTTTAACTTTTGTATATAAATTTATTTTGGACTACTTAGAGTGATTGAGGTACATACATATGAGGAAGACCTATTTGTTTATTTATGTTTGGACAGACCACCAAGAAGGTGCGTAGTCCGACTTTTCGTCGACGTTCTCCAGAGAGAACGTGGTAGTACTGCTACACTCGTTATTGTATGGCTACAACAACTACAACTCACGACGGAATACAGTTTTCCCCGGCGTGGTCACCCATCCAACTGCAAGGTATGTCCGACGGTGCTTGACATTGACTATCTTTCGAGATTGAACCAACGCAAGTCACCACCGGATGCATTAACATGCTTTCTAAAACAAATTTTTTTATTCCTGTTCCTCAAAATATGAAAAATTTGTCTTATGAGATGAACGGAAACTTTATTATTCTTGGTAATGAATAATAAAGTTAAATTTTTTTTATCAATATTTAAATTAAAAATTAGCATTCTTAATTATTATTATTGTATTTAAATATATACTATTTTCATTTTGTTTGATAATTTTTGTTTTGCTCCGTTTAAATCAATGTGTTCCAAATTTCACTTATTTTTTGGCATGTTTCAACGTATTGAACTATTTTTATTTTAAGTTATTTATTTCTTTCAGTTATACTTCCATCTTTGCCATTCAGTGATTCTTCGAATGTGTCAGTTGATCCTATACAATGTCGAGCTTCTGTGAGCGGGAGTGTAGAAATTCTTCCACTGCAGCCAAAATATCTGCCAGGTATTATTATTATTAAAATACTTAAAACATTAAGGTATTGAATTTTGGAAACTTTACATTAAGACTTTTTACCCCTGCTCAACTAAAAACTCACCATCGTTAATCCTTAACATTTTAAGCTGATATCTTATCTACATAGTATAATATGTCCCTATCATGAACAGAGATAACCCTATAATATGGATCCCACGCGATATTTTAATTTACAAGTGGTTGTCATTGCATATTTAGCAAATAAGATTGAAATTTAAATTCATTTGAAATAAGATTGTACAGTTTTATAGCGTTATAACTAAAACATCACTGAAACGTTGCAGTCCTATGACGAGGCATGGTAAACATATTTTATAGCGAACATTCTTACTATGGACATTACTTCTTGGAATACATTTTTTATTTAAAATGTTTGAAGTATTTGGTGAAATAAGGAGTTTATGTGCAAAATTACCAAGATGGTGCATATACCTATTACGCATGTTAAGCCATTTGAATAACTTTCTTATTCTATAAATTGACATACAGCAAGAAATTTGCATTTTCAAATTCCAAAATATGGCATATCGATAAAATTGCGATAGAAGTAATGAGAAAAAACGAGACTGTCACAAAGTATTTTTCTTTTTTAATTTAAGGTCCAGAAAATGACGATTATTGAAAATAATTTTTTAAAGAAAGGCATGTTTATTGATATTTTTACGTGTTGTTTAAGTTAGAGGTCTCTCTCTAAAACTACACCATTTTTAGCCGACTGCACCTAAGAAAGAGTAACGCCCACTAACATAATATTAGGGCTGTTTTTCAAAATTTGTCCATTTACGTTATTTGAGACACATAGAAGTTCAGATTTCAGTTTAGTTTAAGGTTATGTGTTTCAGAAAGAGGTCTTAAGATTTCTTTATCGGAATTAATATGATTTACTGCTTCTGCAGAATAAGTAACTTCAAAGCTGTAATAAAGTTGAGTGTCATGAACATACGCAGTCGCCTGACAAAATTTAGGTAAGTTATAATATCTGGAGTATATAGAATAAACAACAGAGAAGATAATATAGAACTTTGTGGAAGACAAGGTCGAGAATGTCAATCGTATTTGAGCAAACAGCAAAAACACCGTTTTGATAGATACCTGCATTCCTTTCATAGCCTCAGATTCGTGGTCCATACTTTATCATAGGCTCCATTGACGTCATCAGTTACGGATGCCAAATCCGAGCAGTGCTGGAATTTCAGTCCAGAATAATATTATTATCTGCAAAAAAACAAAACATTTGATCGTGTAAAACCTTCTCTAGTATTTTAGAAAGTACTAGGAGTATGTTAATGATTCTCAAGTCAGCAAGAGTTTTAGGATTATTAGTTTATGCTAGTGGCCAATGGCAAGTTTCCAACAATCTAAAACATATTTTTGATCAATGTAAGAGTTTATGATATGTAAAATGTAAATATATATTAATGAAAAGACTGCAAAATTTAATTATATTAATTGAATTATTATCTGTTCTGCAATAATTTGATTTTATGCACCCAATACTAACATTTATATAATCAAGAATGGTTCTGCAAAATATTGGCAACGTGCTGCTCAAATCGTAGGTGACTATCCAGAACAACCCCTTAATTTTTTACATAAACTTACTTGGGATAAGCGCTAGTTACCTATACTAATTCAAAATTATTACCCTCAGACAAGAAGTCGCGGTGTCTACCAAACAAGACGGTCTGAGACTTGGACCCATTTAAAACCAACCCATGCGCCTGGGAGATATCTGATATGATTTTGAGATCATGATTTATTCGTTCTTCCGCAATTTTTACATCACATGTTAAAAATGCATAATAAATCTGCGTATCATCCGCGCATTGGTGGAAGCTACAAAAACTAAGAAAATCTGAAGAATCTAAAGTTTAAACGGAAAACAACAGGAGACCCAATATGCTTCCCTGATACACACCTCTTGGTAACATCACGGAGTCAGACACATTGTCTGGTTACAAGCTTGAAATATGTCGTCAGTGACTTTCAGCAAAGCTGTGGTGGTGCTGTGCATAGGACGAAACCACGATTGAGTCGAAGGGATAACTTTATTTGATATAAAAAAAGTTGCTAGGTTGATTATGTACTACTCTTTCGAGAACATTATTATTTAGGTTAACCACCTTGGCAATAAGAATTACATTGGCACTTTTTCACGATAACGGATACTCAGAACTTTGAAGGAGAAGTTAACAATGAGTAATCTGATCAGTTAAATACGGAATATTTAGCGAAATCATTTTAATATCAATGTTATTCTTTCCTTTAGCCGTGGTTTTAATATGCATTATTATTGTTTCAACTTCGTTAGGAGTGACATCCCTAAAATTAAATTTATGACTAATATTCGGATGAGCTTTATTTTAGTAATTCATAGAGATGAAATCAGCAGTATTATTTATATCAGCGTTGGGTATACTGTTAATAAAATAATTGTTAAAATAATCAACATTTCCTATATCACCCAAGGAAACCATAGAACCAGAATTAATATTTAACTACTTAAGAGTGCACCAAAAACCCTTTGGATCCGATTTAAACTTATGCCGTAAAAAGGCACGCTTTTCATTTCTAACGGCTGTAATTACAAAGTATCTTAAATTTTTATATTCGCTCCACGAAGCATCAGATTTACATGTATTGTATGTACTTAGTACGGGCTATGTTACGTAGTCTCATAAGTAATTTAGTGTTGTCGGTCAGCCACGGGGCAGGAGCTTTGGTAATACGGGCCGTTCTATAAGGGGCATGCACGTCAAATACTGCAGTAATTCTTTCATTAAAATATTGAATTTTGTCATTGATATTATCAGCCCTATAAAAAATATTCCAATCTATGAGCAATAAATCGGCCAAAAAAGTTCGGTATCGAAAAACCTATAGTCTCTGTAAGTATGAAATGTTATTGGAGCTTTACCTTTAACTTTTTCAGAGATCCATTAATCTGGGTTCCTTTCCTGAATTTTGGAAGTTTTCTAACCTTCTGCCCATTTTCAAATCTGTTGATAAAAGTGATGTGAAGAATTACAGAGGTATTTCTTTACTTTCACATATACTAAAGCTCTTTGAGGCAATTATCACCGATCATATTTTCGAGTCTTTAAAACACTATATTACGAGTATGCAATGGTTTTTATCGTGGTCGTTCAACAACTACCAATCTTGCAATATTTCAAAACTACTTAGTGACATCGGTTGAGACTGGCAAGCAGATTGATGTTATTTACACTGACATATCTAAGACTTTTGACAGTGTTTGGCATCAGCTTCTGTTATGGAAATTACAGCAAATTGGTTTTTGTGGAAAATATCTTGAGTGGATCAAATCTTATTTATTTAATCGTCGCCAGCAAGTCAACATATGCGGTTCGGTCTCCAGGGAGATTCTTGTGACATCGGGTATCCCGCAGGGTTCGCATGTGGGTCCAGTTCTCTTTCTGCTCTTTATAAATGATATAATATCCTGTTTCGAATTTTCCGAATGTCTTTTATAAGCAGACGACTTAAAATTCTTCTCACCAGTCTCCTCAGACTCCAATCCTCTGCAATCTGATATGAAAGACTCGCCAAATGGTGCAGAACTAATTATCTCTCTCTTAACATCTCGAAATGTAAAGTGCTCCGTTTTCACAAATGTATTAATACCATACCCTCCACCTACTTCATAGATAATGTAAACCTTGAAGTTGTTAGTTCTTTCACGGATCTAGGTGTTATTTTTGATGAAAATCTTACTTTTAATCTACATATTGATAACATTGTACTTAAGGGTTTTAGACTTCTGGGTTTTATAAAGCGACATACGAAACACGTAACTGATACCAAAACAATTGGGTGTCTCTATAACTCATTGGTTCGTAGTGTTCTAGAATATTGTTATACAATATGAAGTCCCTCATACCAGTGTCACATCGACAGAATTGAAAAGGTGCAAAATAGGTTTTCAAAATACCTCTTACATAAATTGCATTTCCCGTATCAAGGTCTGTCATCTAATACTAGAGCTCTTCTTTGCGGCCTTCAAACCCTTCAATTTAGAAGAAAGAAGGCACTTTTGGTCTTTTTGCCTAAATTGGTGAATGGGGGGATTGACTCTGAAGTGCTGCTTGGAGCAGTCCCGTTTTTAGTGCCTATTAGAAGAACAAGACAATCACAGCTGTTTGTTGAAAGGTACCACCGTACAAATTATGCGTTTAGCGCATTTGTTGACCGACTAGTTCACAATTACAATCGTCACTTCTCCGAACATGATATTTTCAGACTAAGCACTTTGCAGCTGCAAAGGCAGTTAGCCGGATTGGTTTTGTAATGTTTTTTGGCCCATATTGATGTTAGTTTTTGTTTATGTAGTTGTGTAGTTTTATCATTATTCATGTATTATTTTATTTCAGTTGAAAATCTTTCTTATTGGTAATTTTTGTTTGCTGATCTGACATATTTTTTCTTAGAGTTACTGACTTCATTATTTATTTATCTGACGTTATTTGCGAATGCGTACCATTTGGAATGTTTAGCATTGCGTAGTGTACGTTTCTGAACAGCCACTTGTCCGATGCGTGCATCGGCTACGTCCTTACATTAATTAATTTAAAAAAAATTAAAAACTATATTTAACTCACACTGAACCAAGCAATGATCCAAAATGTCATCCATTTGGGTAACAAGTGTACTATTAGATAAATTTTCAGAATCAAGAAACCAATTCTGCGACCCTATAACTTTTCAGATGCTTGCAACTGAACTTTCTAAACCAAAAATTACAGCTCTAATTTTCAAAATGGCGACCTAGCGCCAAATATAGTTTCTTAAAGGTATTTTTATGCGTAACTTAATCATAGAGATTCAAATTGTTTTATTAAACGGTTTTCAAATGGCGATCAAATAAATGAGGGTTAGTTTTACCTAAAGTGAAACATTAATTTGGCCTTACGTAGAACTAATTCTTGTTTTACCTTTTTTCACCAAATATAATAAACACCTTTGTTTTGACGCATCCCTAGAGAAAAAAAAAGCAAGAGGTGTAAGATTGTATTCTACAGTATCTCAAACTCAACGGGCCCTTCAAAGTTCTTTCGAAAAATATTGGCATTATAATACAGTCTCCAAAAATGCATTCCCAAACGTTAACTTTCTGGGAATATTGATGTATGTTCCCTCCAATAACTGCAATTTTGCTGATTGAGACGGCAATACAGAAAAAATGTGCCTTTGCCACAAAAGCAAATATCGTGTAAATAGTAAGTGGTACCTATCAATCTGTTTGGCATAATTTCGCAAAAATCAAGTCGTTTCTCTGGATCATCCGCAAGTAACTCACGTGTCATTTGAAATTTGTAGCTATGAAATTTGTTTCTTTTTCAAATATTTTTAGTGGTCGATCTGGAAACGTCACACGTTTCCACCACTGCTTGATAAGGGCTGGTTACTAATTCAGCAATTGCACATCCTCCGGCATTTTCGGCCTACCGGATCTTGCAGTGTCTTTAACTGACCCTGCGTCAAGTCTAGAGCCTTTCGTCAGACTTTACCAGGACTAGTTCAAATTGTAATACGTACACACCGTTTTACTCTTGAGGGAACTAAAAGGCCTCGAGCGTTTAAAAAAATTGAATTTTTACGACATTCACACATTGTAAAATCGTAAAAGGTAGACCCGTGCAGGAATAGACGTTTCAAGAAATATTATAAAATTAATTGAATTATTATCTGTTCTGCAATAATTTGATTTTATGCACCCAATACTAACATTTATATAATCAAGAATGGTTTGACTAAAATTAAAAATATTATTAATTATTATTATTATTATAAATATTATTTTTGTAGAATTCAATTTTATCAGTAAGTTTGTAAAACTAGAAGAAAACCACTTTTATCAATTTTTCACACTATAAAAAAGCTAAAAATAATGAAATTTGGTTTCTTATTTGAATTGGTAAATTGAAATTTGTAGAACGTTTTTTAACCCTGACGGAGTATTTTAGGAGGTTAAGAAAAGTAACTCATATAACATTTTTCCCGAGAGCTTTGAAATACGTTGATAATTTTTAATTTAACGATAGTGTATCAAGAACGATTTACTTTAATAATCTTGCCTCTTAAGTTTTCTTTTAAAAGTAAATCATTTCCTACAGAGTTGTGGGAAATGTGGGGTAACATGATCAAATTTTCTATAACCATAAGCAAACTAAAGACAAGCGTTTTGTACTTTTTGTAAACTATCCTCATCCTTACCCAATAAAGCTGGCCAGTACAATACGTCACGATATCCTATACTAGAGAGTATCAAAGCATCGTATAACTTTAATTTAACCTCGGTAGATGGGTAATCGCGATGAAGGTAAAAAGTACGCAGTTTGACAAAGGACTTCTGCAAAATATTGGCAACGTGCTGCTCAAATCGTAGGTGACTATCCAGAAAAACCCCTTAATTTTTTACATAAACTTACTTGGGATAAGCGCTGGTTACCTATACTAATTCAAAATTATTACCCTCAGACAAGAAGTCGCGGTGTCTACCAAACAGTAGTTCAGTCTCCAGGGAGATTCTTGTGACATCGGGTATCCCACAGGGTTCGCATGTGGGTCCAGTTCTCTTTCTGCTTTTTATAAATGATATAATAGCCTGTTTCGAATTTTCCGAATGTCTTTTATAAGCAGACGACTTAAAATTCTTCTCACGAGTCTCCTCAGACTCCAATCCTCTGCAATCTAATATGAAAGACTCGTCAAATGGTGCAGAACTAATTATCTCTCTCTTAACATCTCGAAATGTAAAGTGCTCCGTTTTCACAAATGTATTAATACCATACTCTCCACCTACTTCATAGATAATGTAAACCTTGAAGTTGTTAGTTCTTTCACGGATCTAGGTGTTATTTTTGATGAAAATCTTACTTTTAATCTACATATTGATAACATTGTACTTAAGGGTTTTAGACTTCTGGGTTTTATAAAGCGACATACGAAACACGTAACTGATACCAAAGCAATTGTGTGTCTCTATAACTCATTGGTTCGTAGTGTTCTAGAATGTTGTTATACAATATGAAGTCCATCATACCAGTGTCACATCGACAGAATTGAAAAGGTGCAAAATAGGTTTTTAAAATACCTCTTACATAAATTGCATTTCCGGTATCAAGGTCTGTCATCTAATACTAGAGCTCTTCTTTGCGGCCTTCAAACCCTTCAATTTAGAAGAAAGAAGGCACTTTTGGTCTTTTTGCATAAATTGGTGAAAGGGGGGGATTGACTGTGATGTGCTGCTTGGAGCAGTCCCGTTTTTAGTGCCTATTAGAAGAACAAGACAATCACAGCTGTTTGTTGAAAGGTACCACTGTACAAATTATGCGTTTAGCGCATTTGTTGACCGACTAGTTCACAATTACAATCGTCACTTCTCCGAACATGATATTTTCAGACAAAGCACTTTGCAGCTGAAAAGGCAGTTAGCCGGATTGGTTTTGTAATGTTTTTTGGCCCATATTGATGTTAGTTTTTGTTTATGTAGTTGTGTAGTTTTATCATTATTCATGTATTATTTTATTTCAGTTGAAAATCTTTCTTATTGGTAATTTTTGTTTGCTGATCTGACATATTTTTTCTTAGAGTTACTGACTTCATTATTTATTTATTTGACGTTATTTGCGAATGCGTACCATTTGGAATGTTTAGCCTTGCGTAGTGTACGTTTCTGAACGGCCACTTGTCCGATGCGTGCATCGACTACGTCCTTACATTAATTAATTAAAAAAAAATTAAAAATTATATTTAACTCACACTGAACCAAGCAATGATCCAAAATGTCATTCATTTGGGTAACAAGTGTACTATTAGATAAATTTTCAGAATCAAGAAACCAATTCTGCGACCCTATAACTTTTCAGATGCTTGCAACTGAACTTTCTAAACCAAAAATTACAGCTCTAATTTTCAAAATGGCGACCTAGCGCCAAATATAGTTTCTTAAAGGTATTTTTATGCGTAATTTAATCATAGAGATTCAAATTGTTTTATTAAACCGTTTTCAAATGGCGATCAAATAAATGAGGGTTAGTTTTACCTAAAGTGAAACATTAATTTTACCTTACGTAGAACTAGACCCGTGCAGGAATAGACGTTTTTCATGGGCCAAAATTGAAATACGACGAATTTAAAATAAATCCACTTTTAAAATTCACACCGGCCAAACAGTAAACTTTTTTCCCAAAAATGACGGTTTCAAGTTCAATCATACAACTCATTGATTTATATTTTTTCTTGCAAGGCACTGATAAAATCAAATTTTAAAACTCTTATGCAGTTTTTTTTTCATTTTTGAAATATTTTTCTATTTCCAAACTGGCCATATGAGCATCATGGCCGCCAAAATGTCTAATCTTCAGTGCATGAATTCGATTATTGACCGGTATAATTTGTCTTATTGATTTGACATTTCATTGACAAACGTTGTTTACTAAGCTGTAAAAGTATTAAAATACAAATATGTCTCATGCACTATAAGAAAAATTAAAATCGGTTATAATACTAAGCTAATAGAAATTACAGTGTTGCTGTTGTAATGTTCAATGAACGTTTTCTCGAACGTCCAATTTGCCGCAGTTATTACTCTTCGAATTTAGAAGGCTAGGATCAGTTAAAGACGCTCCAAGATCAGGCATACCGAAATTACCGGAGGAGGTGCAAATCCAGGTCATAACTGAAATTATTACAAATCCTAAACAAGCTACCAATCATATGGCCGACGTTTCAAGGTCATCCAGTAAAAATATTTTGAAAATAAACGAATGTCTTGCTACAAATTTCAAATGGTACATGAGCTACTTGCGCTTAATACAGAGAAACAACTTGATTTTTACGAGATAATGGCAAATAGACTGACATAGATTGAATGGGCGTGTCAAAACTGCAGATATTGGAACGACGTAAATCCCCACATTTTTTTGGAAATATCGTGCACAATATCCCCAGATAGTTAACAGGCGTTTTAGGACGCCATATTATAAGTCTCATATTTTTGAAAAGAACTTTGAATGGTCCAATGTCTTGCGATGCTTCAAAATACACAGTTCATTAATTGTTTTGTTAAAGTTTTTGACGCATGTCCAAATGGATATTGCCTTCCAACAAATTTTTTTTGGGATGTCTGAAATTATTTAAAAACAGTATATCCAAGAAGATGGATATGTCGGCGAGGCCCCATAGCGTGGACATTACGGTCGCCAGACCTTACACCTCTCGACTTTTTTTTCTAATTCTCTGAAACACGAAGACACCTTTCGTAAAACTAACCCTCAGTTAATCGATCGCCATTTTAAAATGGTTTAATAAAAGGTTTTGAGGCTTTAGGGTTAGATTACGCATAAAAATACCTACATAAAATGAGATATCACTCTCCCTTTCTATGTAAGAAATATTATAAAATGGTACCCAGTCACCATTTTGAAAACTAGACTGTAATTTTTGGTTGTAAAAGTAGAGTTTTATATCTTATATATATGTCCCAAATTTTGCGTTGATATCTCATCTCTGATCTTAAAAGTTAAAGGGTTCGCCCGGACTTTGTCTTCGCTGTATACATATGTACCTAATACTAGTTAGCATGCCCGGTACATACAACAGGCAGTCACACGCCCGCATTTTCTACTGCCATTAGATGATATACAAATTTCTAATTTTTTGGAAGATATAGAGCTGCTTATCCTTAGCAAGGCATATATTGCAGGTTTTACCACGCCTGATTGTATCTGTGTATATTACGGGTGAGTTATCCAACGCCCGCCGGCGTTGTCAATACTTTATATACAGACGTTATAATATTTACAGGTTTGGCAGGCAGTAACACGAACCTAACTTTATTCATAATGAAATATGCATTGGGTTATATTTTACTCATCTATAATAGTAAATACATTTTCTTTATTAGAATACTGAGAATTGGTGTGAGTTGTTAAATTTAAAATTAGTAATTCTATCCTTGTTTCTTTAGGGGGAAGTATTATAATCGTAAAAATACCTCTCCAGGTTTTCAAGTTTTAGGATCCCGGGATGTCAAAAAACATGTTTTGTCATTTCCGTCGGTGTGTCTGCCTATCTGTCCTCGGTATAGCAAAAAACGTCTTTACCAATTAGCTTCAAATTTTGGCAAAAAATCAAATGTGATATAGGAACTGGTAATATTTTGATAAAAATCAAATGTAATGAGACAAAATGGAGGCCATCTACAGTGTAAAAACTATTTATCCGATTGACCTCTTATTTTACACAAAATCGAGTGTGAACTGGTAAGATATTAGTACGAATTCAGTTTGGAGGAGGGAAAGGGCGACCTAATAAAATATCTTTAAAAATCCGTGAAAAAAGTACTTCTTTAATTTGCTTCTAATTTTGCACAAAAATTTAGAGAGGATAAAGTAGTAAAATTTGGCCACGAATACAATATGGCAAAGCAAAATGGCGGCATAAACAAATGGCTGACTAATATAGATTTTTTTAAAACTGTAAAATTCTGTTTATTCAATTTTTGTACAAAAATCAAGTGCGATATAAAAATGAACTGTTAAAATGTTGATACGAAATCAATATAATGGAACAGAATGGCGGCCTATTAGACTGTTAAAAAACTTGGGGTTAGCCCTTATTTGTAATGAGATATTTCTTTTAATCAAAAAAATTAAAAATAACAGCACTTATTTTATTAACCGCCTTTAAAATAGAAGAGGTTTTGGTTTCGACCCGTATGTATGAATTTGTGTACGTCCGCGATTTTCTCTGCAAGTATTGAACGGATTTGAACGGGGTTTTCTATATGTTATAGAGCAACATTCCAAGGAGACCTTAGTAAAAAACAGCTCGCTAAGTTACATTGCATGCGCTGTAATAAAAAATACTATAAAATAAAAATAGGTAAAAATCAAAGAATAATAACCGTCTTAAAAAATATTAAATAAAAGTAAAAAATATAAAACTAAAACAAATAAAGAAAAATTGAAAGAAATAGTTTTATATTTTCTTAAAAATATGATTTACTGAATTCGGCTTCAAACTAATAAACTAAGAATAGACATGACCTGGAGTATTTGAGCATGTTTTTAAAAAGTATGAATTCGAAAAGAAAACTAATATTAAATGTTTAGTACGAAATAATTAGATAGTATTTTAACACCGACTTCAGTAAGTAAATTTTTAAAATCTTTTTTTTCTACTTTTCAATGATTATTTGAAGTCGGTTTTATTATTTTCAGGAATCAATTTTTAAGTGAAGAGAACTGAAAATTGAACATTAAAAGAAATAAGTCGGTAAATCGGATTTACCCGTTAAAAAATAATTCTTCCTTTTTATTAAGAAAATATAACCCAGTTAAGTTCCATACGTAGTTATTTAAAAATACATAAATATACAAATTTGTTTTTTTTAGAAATATTTAATTAACAGTAACAGTTATGGTACGAGTGGGAATCGCACCTTACCTTTGGATCTCTAGCCTATTGCTCTTAACGATTGCGCTATCGTACCACTGATAAGCAGTTCATTAGAACTTGTACATATTTAAGCCCTCCACTATCATAACATCATTGTTGATCCTGCCAAATATTCTAACCTTTTGGCGCGGCATTCCTGACTGGACGTCAAATCTGACATCGCTATTAGGTACCGTCCATATTGGTATATAATTTTTACGTTATGCCCGTATAAACCATTTTTTTTAGAGATATTTAATCAACAATAAAAGTTATGGTACGAACGGGAATCGAACCCGCACCTCTGGATCTCTAGCCCATTACTATAACTAATTGCGCTATCATACCACTGATAAGCAATTCGTTAGAACTTGTGCATATTCAAACCCACCATTGTTGATCTTGCCGAATATTCCTGACTGGACATCAAATCTGACATCGCTATTAGTTAGGTACCGTCCATATTAGTAAATTTATAATTTTTTTCGTTATGCCCGTATAAACCAAATTTTTGAATAGAAGTATTTTATCAGTTTGTTTTTTAACCGTGAAAATTAATCAACAGTAAAAGTTATGATACCAGCATAAGCTGAATCAAACCTGCACCTCCGGACCTACAGCCCATGGCTCTAACCATTTGCGCTATCGTACCACTCGTAAGCAATGGTTATGATACTGGTGGGTATTTCGAAAAAGCGAAATAAACTTTTTTATAATCAACTTGTATATTAATAACGATTTTTTTAAGCATTGTTTACTACCGCAGTTTTCATGAAATATACTACTTGTTAAAAAAATCGAATTTCCTTTTTTGGCACGAAACTTTATTTATCTCATGCAACAGCTTCTTTATACGCTGCCTTCCGCTCAGGTATAAGTGGTTTCTTAATTTGAGAACGGATGCAATTTTTATTTGTAAACTATTTTTTCAAAAAATATTTTTTCTACACGAAACCATTTTAGGTGACCGAAAAAGAATAAGGAGTATTGATTGATTGATTGATTTTTCTAATAAAAGGTTTCAGTATTATTTTTATAAAAAGGCAACTTACCATCTAAAAAAAATGTGACTCCTATTAATGCCTATTTGATTTTTGAAACCAACATATTTATAAAGTTAATTTCTAATTAAGCAAGACTAAATTCTCAAATGTTTGACAATTCAATTTTTTCAGCTTCTAGCTAATTTTGTTTTTAATTATACATTAAAGAAAGCCATGATAAGCTCCAAATTCAAAATATTTTTAAACCCATATTAAATGTTGCTTGTCAAATTCGCCAGTCTAGGCAACTTATGATTCATCACTCCTATTTACGTTTATTTCTCTAACGAGTAAAATTTTTACGACTCAAAAATGTGCGAAAAATATACCCCAGAGCTTTAAAGGGTACCGTTAAATTATCATCGAATTATATGTTTGTCAGTAGTGTCGACATTTTTTGCACCAAAGAAGTTTTTTCCCTGAAACCTCTAGTTCTAAATTTTAAACGTAATTTCGTACTTTTTTCCTCTTAATATCTCTGTCTTTTGAAATTTTTCAATAGAACCAATTTAAGTGACAAACAAAAAAAATTGTTAATTTTTTTAAAACAGTTTGAGATAATTGCAATTTTTATTTAAACAGAAACGCTCACTAGATTTTTTTTCTTATCTGTGCTGTTTCAAGACCGCTATGTAAAAAAGAAAGCGAACCGAATAATGTATATAAATTTGAAAAAAATATATTTTATTCAGTTAACAAAACGACCAGAAATACACATGTGATTTTTCACAACACCGAATAGCCTGATGTTGACCGATATTTTAATTATATTCACTTTTTATCTTGAACGTATTACCTATTTGTAAAATAGATAAAAACAGGTGAAAATTGACTTGGTGAGCGACGAATTAATCGATATCAAACAAAGCCATGAACAAAAGATCGGACTACGCGGTTAATTTAGACAGAAAAACTAAAATCGGTAAGTGAAATTCTTTCAGTATTATAGCATAGATGTTAGCCTAAATTTTTTTCAGGAGACGGAAAATCTGTTCAGACAGCATGTAAATGAAGGGGAAAGCTAACTGTCATTTTTATAATTCCGGCGGGAATGTTAAAATGTGGTAATAGCTAATTAACTTGGAGTCGGGCTCTTTCATTTTCAAACAAAAAAGAAAATAAACTCATGCAGCTTCAGTACAGCACGCTTTCAGGCAAAATTATCGGTAATTTTGAAGCACTAATGCTATTACTCCTGAAAACATTCCAGTAATTTTCATGTTGGCCATCAAAGTATAATTTTTTTGCAGGATTGTGTTTTGAGGGGTGATCTAATGTTTTTATGGTTCAAACTTTATGTAAATTAGTGATTTTTCTATTGTGATTAAAAAGTGTATGTAACTGAGAAGCATGCTGGAAAATATCGCCATATTAGATATAGAATGAAATAAAAAGAATTGGGTTTTAAAAGTAGTAGTAAAAAAGGTAAAAATTATAAATAAAAAAGTGTTTCGCAGAAATAGATCTGACAAAAAGCACCAAGTAAAAAAAATAAAGGATATTAAATATTCGACTTACTGGTCAGTCTAGGTCAATTACTAGGTCCTAAGCACTTGATATTAATTTTGTTTTTTAACAACTATTTATTGATGTATATTCGTTTGATGCCGACAACAGTACGTTAAATTTTGAAGATCGTTTAAAATAATATTTTTTAATTTTTTTCATCCTATAAAATTACATTGGTTCAAGAACTATTTGAAAATTTTGATCGCCACACAGTGTGATATTTCAACGGTCTAACGGGATTTAATGGAAAAATCCAATTTTTTGTATTTTAATAAAAAAATACATGTTTTTATAAAGTTAAGATCCCCCTAAAACAAACAAAAATCTCATTTTCCTTAAATTTAATTTATAATGTAGTATAAACTTGTCGAAACTCGCCCAAAAATGCAATTGATAATATATTCGGAACGCCCGGCTATCAGGAGTACAAATACCGTCAGTGATTCTACTCACTAATTAATTTTGCAATAACTCGTGGTTTATAAATTAGTTTAAGATATATATACAGGTAAGTTTTCATAAATTAATTTTTACTTAACTATTTTACGTTAGGAAGAATAATTTTTTAAATGGACAGAAGAAATGTGCCATTATTTCTATTTACTTCTATCTGAGAGAGAAAATTACTTATTTGCAAAATTCTGAACTGGCATTTATTTTTAGTTGTCTCATGACTACTTGGCTTTTAGACTGTTTAAAAAGTTTTTGCGCAAATTCGCGCTTTCATGTAATTTTCTATTTTGTTTTAGAATGAGCGCTATTTCTCGGCAGGAAGGTTTCAACGTATGGGTTGCAAACAAGGAATCAAAGAGATTTAATGCAATAATAACCTTTGTTCTTCAATGTTTAAACTATGTATCATTTTCTGACAATAATTTAAACAGCATTAAATCAACACTAAGGAATATCTGCCAAAAAATTCAGGAAAAATGGGTGAAAGCAAATCGGCATCGAGAACGTTTCCTGAACGTTAATTCAGTGTGGCTTAGAGAGAATATTAAGTTCCCAGCTAGTGTCCTTAATATTTTACAAGGTCGTTCCAGAAGCAGTGAAAGTGGAAAAGTTGGAAGACCAGAGAAAGCATTTACGAACTGCTGTGCCAAAACCAAACAAAGGAAGGCAACAAAGTTACTGATGCAAACTAGTCCCGAGGAGCTAGTAATGGCTACTGAAATCCAATTAAGGAAGAAAGGGAAAAAGGATTCGGCTTCATTAGTTAAGGAGTTGGCATATTCTTCTCCTAGAAGAGGTACCAAACTAAAATTAGCTCGAAATAATTTTCAAGAAAAATCGGTAACTATGTCTGTAGATAAACTTAGATAAAAAACTTTTATTGATAGTTGATGCAAATCTTTCTACGCATCAATACAATATTTTAAGACAAAAATTTAATGAGGTTCATAATAAATTGTACCCTCTATACTATAAAATTAAACAGGTAAAACGGTCTAGCTATCCAAATGGTATTGATGTTACAGAAAGTTTTGCAAAAATTAAATTACAGGATATAATTGATCAGACAATCCAAAGGTTATGCATAGTTCAAAAAGAAGTACTTGAAATACTTCCTTGGAATCAAGTCTCTCTGATGCATATTATTATTAAGTAGGGATGGGATGGTGCAAATCAAAACAGGTACAAGCAAAAATTTTCCCAAGAAAGCTTAAGCGATGAGAATTTATTTACTATTTCTATAGTACCAATTCAAATGTATTTAGATTGTGGGATTAATAATACCAACCAAATGATCGTTTAGCATAATTCGGTACCTTCATCTACGAGGTACTGTCGCCCAATAAATTTAATATTTACCAAAGAATCTTCTGAAGTTGTATGTGCCGAGGTAAAAAAGATCGAAGATCAAGTAAGTAAACTTTCGCCAACTAAAATATCAGTAAAAAACATGGAAGTTCTTGTTAAGTCCACATTAATTTTTTGTATGATTGACGGAAAGATCTGTAATTCCGAATCTTCGTGCGTGTCTACACAAACTTGTTATTTGTGCGGAGCAAAACCCAAGAAAATGAATAAGGTAGATATTATTTCCCACAAAATTGTAAATACTTCTTTACTCTTCTTAGGAATATCACCTCTTCATTCCTGGATTAGGCTAATAAAGGTGTGGCAAGCTTGGGGTACCGAAAACCAAAACATGGTGAAAGAAAAAAAGAAGTCTGTCCAAGACATGTTTAAAAAAGAATTTGGTCTTTTTGTTAACATTCCTAAGCAACAAGCGGGTAACACTAACGATGGAAATCCCGCCCGTGCATTTTTCAGAAATGCTGAAGGAACGTCGGAAATAACTGGAGCTATTGTGGAACTTATTAAACGCTTCCATGTTATTCTTGAAACCATAAACTGTGGCTTTGAAATAAACCTAAGTAAACTTGATAAATACACCCAGGAAACCCGAAATTTAGATTTAAAATTGTATTCATGGTGCCCAATGCCAGTTAACGTTCACAAAGTATTATTTCATGGCAAGGACATAATTTCCTCTTGCATTCTTCCTATAGTTCAGCTTTCGGAAGAAGCGCAAGAGGCTAGAAATAAAGATTGTAGGAAATATAGAGAATGTTTTACCAGAAAACCCTCTCGAATAGATATGAATTTAGATTTAATTCATAGATTATTAATAACTTCGAATCCATTAATACTAGTTTTCGTGCTCCTCCAAAAACCAAACGAGGAAAATTGTCACCTGATGTTATAGAATAGGAATATCGATTGAGTATTAGTTCGGAAGATTGTTCCCAAATTTCTGATCTTGACGATTCTGATTAAGCAACTATTATTTATTTCTGTTATAGTGCTCTGTCGGAAAATGTTTCATAGTATGTACATAAGTAAACCGTTAGATGTTAGTTTTAAGTCTGTTCTGATTATTTGTTACGTTTAGATTACGATACAAACAGGTTTATTTTTGCCTTTTTCGCAACTAAATAAAATTATCTAACTTTAAATTTGACTGAAGTAAATATTTTATAAAATTACATATCTCTTCTCATATTCTACATGTTGAGATACGTAATTTTATTAAATATTTACTTCAGTCAATTTAAAGTTAGATATTTCTATCTAGTTGCGAAAAAACCAAAAAATAAACCTGTTGGTAAATAAAGGTAGATGTTTTTGTTATAAATTTGAAGGTATTATAAAAGTTAACGTTTCGATTGCCACTAATAAAATTCACGTGTTACCTATTAAATGTTTAAACAGAATCAGTAAGTAATTATTTTATCATTTGGTTCATTTTGTTGTTATATCATATACATATACAAAATTAAATTTTCCTATAAAATAGTCGTGTTTACTTTTTAAAAACATCTTATTATGCTTAATAAATTTCAACTAAAAAGTTATTTAGGTATTTTATCAGTCGATGAATTAAATCCCTCTAGATTGCGAAAATATCACACTGTGCCCTGGATGGAATTTTGCGAAATTATGACGAATAAATGGGAATAAGTTCAAAAAATGTTTAATAACATTATTTTCTCCTACGATACCTACTTTTATGCTAAACGACGTAATTGCTGATATTAGGCTGACGAGAACGCTCACTGGATGCGTGAGGCACACACGCATTATCCTGAGAATCAGTGCTTGGGCGGGTATAAAATCAGTGCTTGAGAAGGTATAATTCATAATGAGATAATAGGTCCGTTTTTTATTGCTGGTAATGCTGATGTGACAAAACAAATATAAACAATCAGACATTACAGTACACGTTTTTACCAATATTCAGTAGACACTGTTCAAGCAGGACGCCGCGCCCCCAGACTAGTAAAGTCAGCATAGAAATGACAACAAAAAAGTTAGTCACGTGATTTATCTTAGTTGTCAAATTATACACTTTTTTATATGGCAAAAAACTACTTTTTCTTCCCACAGTGTTGAAAAATAATAAAGGTAAATTTGTTTAATTTTTGCTCTTATGTCAAATTTCAGCTGTTGACTTCAAATTTTTCACATTTTTTTTTTTTAATTTGATGCTTTTTTGCTTTACCGAATGTTAGCAATCCTAAATTAAACTATTTATTTTTGATAAGGTCTTCGCCTAAAAGCATTTTCGTAATTAATTTGTTATTTGAAATGGCACCCAACTTGATGCAAAGTTTCCACAATTTAATTTAAAATATTTGTAAATGGGTTATTTATTATGTTAATATATATTTATTTACTTTTTGTTAAATACGAAATTGAGAAAACCCTTTTTTCCTATTTCTATATCGCCTTTTCTAAAAGTTAATAGAATATTGTTATTAAACAAATTGAAATAACCAAATAAAGCCTAAATTATAAAGTAGCCTATGAAAAAACAATTGATTAAATTCTTTATTCAATGATTCTATTAATCATAGTGCTCTGAGAGTTTAATTTTGGGTTTGCTAACATTCGGTTAACAAGGCGAAAAAGCAAACATTTATTTTTTTCTTCATTTTAAAGCATTTTCACCTAGCTAACCGAATGTAAGCAAACCAGAATCAAAGTATAAGTGATTATTAATAAAGTCGTTTATGAAGAAGGTAATTACTAATTGGTTTCCTAGGCGACTTTATAGTTCTGGCTTTAAATGGTTATTACAATTAATTTAATAAAATATTACAGGGCAATATAAAAATAGAAAAACGAATTTTTCTGTTTCGTTTTTATTAAATAGTAAGTTAATATGTATTAACTTAATAAATAACCCAATTTAAAAATATTTTGAATTAAACTGGGGAAACTGAGGCCTAAAAATTGTAGAAATTGAAGAGCCCTGCAAGGGTACGCCACTAGGTGCAACGTGTAAGTCTAGTAGACAGGTATATTCTGTAAATATTATTTTGATTCTATGTATAGTTTCCGAGAAATCAGAAGAAAATAGTGCGGCCAAAAAATGATGGAAATTGTAAATTGTGCAAGGGTACGCCTTTGAGTTCTAGTGAGCAGGTATATTCCCTGTTTATGCACAATTTCTGAGAAATCAGAAGAAAATAGCTCTCAGGCAAGAATGATGGAAATTAAAAAAGACTGCAAGGGTACGCCACTGGCTGCAATCTGTAGATCTAGTAGGTAGGTATATTTCTTGTAAATATTATTTTGATTCTATGCATAATATCCGAGAAATCAGAGGAAAATAGAGGCCACAAATTGATGGGAATCGAGAAGCTCTGCAAGGGCACGCCGCTTGGTGCAAAGTGTGACTTTAGTAGGCAGGTATATTTCCTGTAAATAATATCCTGATTCTATGTATAATTTCCAAAAAATGGAAAAAATAACGTAATTAAATAGGTTGTAGCAATGGTACAGTGGATAGCATGCGATCAATGCAGGCTACTAATATACATATGCTGTTTTCTGGGTATATCCTCCTAACATTAAAATTATACAGTAAAATAAATCCTACGTCAATGACCATTCGGCTACATTAGCATGTTGGCCTCTAACTTTTGACCGCCAAATTCACATCCGCCTTTACTTTTCTAAAGTGGCACCATTAGCTAAGTGCCTGGTACTCCTCATATCAGTGTCAAGATTTCTCCAGTACTACTGTAAACCCACTGCGGCAGCTTCCTCGAGGATATCTTCGGTTATTACGTTGTTGTCATCTTCTAGCATTTTGCTTGCCGGAAAAAGCGTTTGCAAATTATTTCAAGAATAAAAGTTTACTTCACTTTGCGCATAAATACTAGGCGTTTATGTCGATTATGTTTATCTTGTATCAACAAAAACAAAATAAACTTTGACGATTTCATAACAAGTTACAGTCCATATAGGTAATTTTTACCTCAATTACCTGTTCGCAATTAACGTCTAAACTGAAATTTGCCAGAAATAAATTGCAATAGATATATAAAACATTAGGGGCATACTAAATTATTACGTACTTATTTGTATCTAGAACAGAGGTCCGTGAGGTTAGCTCCCGAAGTATTTCCGATTCGCTCAAATTTGGTGTCATTAGTTAGTGCTTCGTTAGTACTTCTTAGTGCTTTATTTGGTTTCGTTAGTGCTTTCTTAGTTTCGCAAATATTAATATTTTTTTTAATTTCAAGGTCAGCCCCCAAAGGTTTTCAAATCGACCCAAACTATGTGTCGTTCGTTAGTGCTTTTTGGTGCTCCCATTAGTTCTTGCACAATTTTGGAAATATTCATTTATTTTATTTCAAGGTCAGCCCCCAATTTTTTTCTGATCGACTCAAACTAGGTGTCGTTCGTTAGTGCTTTATAGTGCTTCAAGTAGTTTCGGTATAGCTTGCTTTTCGGAATATTCGTTTATTTTATCTTAAGGTCAGCCCCAAAGTATTTGCGATTCGGTCAAGTTTGGAAAGAAAATAAACGAATATTTCCAGAATTAAGGAGGTCATAACTACTTGAAGCACTTAAAAGCACTAACAAACGACGCCTAGTTTGGGTCGATCAGAAAAACTTTGGGGGCTGACCTTGAAATAAAACAAATAAATATTTCCAAAACTAATCAAGAACTAACAAAACTACTTGAAACACTAACAAAGCACTAACGAACGATACCTACTAGGAGTTGATCAGAAAAACTTTGTGGATTTAGCTTGACATTAAAAAAATTAATATTCACAAAACTAAGGAAACTAAATAAAACACAAAGAAGCACTAACGAATGACACAAAGTGTGAGTGAATCGGAAATACTCTAAGGGATGACCTTAAAATAAAAAAAGTTCCAAAATGAAGCAAGCAATATCGAAACTAATCGAAGCACCAAAAAGCATTAACCAAGCACTAACGAACGAGACCTAGTTTAGATCGATCGGAAAACTTTGGGGGCGAACCTTAATGTGTTACTGTCATAAAATTAAATGACACCTTTGGCTGATATAATATAACACCATACAAGTATGTTTTGTAGATTTAAGAGTTTTTAAACGTTTTTTAAGAAATTCTCTTAACAAAAAAATCGGTAAATTTGCTTTAGCCGAAACCTCCCTCGTTATGAATCTTTCCCTTTCTTCGGAGTAGTGAAGTGTACATATAGTGTAAGGAAAGGTATATTGGTGATAAAGGTAATTTGGTGAAAATGTCTAATATATCTTTCGTTAACTTTCCTATTGTACTAAGACTGTGTATTTTCTATGAGACGTTTACTAAGGAATATACTCTCTGCACAATCATGCAACCTTGGCGGCAGGCAGCCGACTTGTTGACATCCAGAAAAATGTTTTATTGGCCTTTACAAGATTTACTCGAGTTTAGTGGTTATAGCTGACAGTAAAAGTGGTGTTTTTAACGCAAATACATAAGGTAAGTTATCATGTATTTCTTAACTTTTTATTAATTAATTTATTAACTTTAAAATATGTTACTTAATGAGGTGGCTAATATATTTTAATGTTTAAATACTTCTGAAAAATGTAATAGCTTAATTAGAGGCAGGGTTTTCTTAGCAATTTTTAAACCGATTTTTGAGGTTAACAAATTAGCTTTTTTAAATATTATTTTTTCGAATAAACGCAAGGTTTTAAAAGATATTATTTTTAAAAATGATGGTATATTAAGTATAGTTTATAAAAAAGACAATGGTTTTACGTTTCAGGGTATCACCAACTTACCTATCACCAAGTTAAGGCATGCCAAAGACTATGAGAAGGCCGACGTAGTTCGAGCCAGTCAGTTGGTTCGTCAGCAAAGAATGTCCGTTTACAAGGCTTCTAAGGAACTGAAAATACCTTGGTCATCGTTAAAACGATATGTAAAAAATACCGAAGGACAAAAGGACGATATTGTTCAAGATTTGCCAAAAATGGGTAGACCATTTGATTTGCCAGCGGAGCTAGAGGTTCGTATATTTAACTACATAATAAACATACAAGAACTAGGATTTGGTCTTACCGTTACTCAAATACGAAGGTTAGCCTTTTCTTTAACTAGCGCTGTATGACGAGATAATTTTTTTACGCAAGAAAAACAAATTACTAGCAAATGGTGGTGGACACATTACAAAAAAAGATACGGTCTAGCGCTACTTAAATATAAAAAACATGCCATCGAGATTATGGAATTATGACGATACAGGTCTATCGTTCGTTGTGAAACCAAATAAAGTAGTGATGGCATTAGGAAAACGCTACGTCTACAAGAGAAGTTACGCAGATAGGGGAGAGACAACCACAGTTCTTGGCTGTGTCTGTGCTAACGGAACGTTTATCCCACCACTTGTAATTTTTAAAGGTGTTCGTTGGAGTCCTGATTTAGCACGTGGTTGTTTAACAAATTTTCTTATCAAATTATCTCCGTAGGGATGGATAAATTCAGAGATTTTTTCTTGAATGGCTTCAGTTTTTTATAAATGCAATTCCAAAAGAAAGACCGGTCGTACTTCTGATGGACTCTCATGCTTCACATATAACTCCAGCTGTTATAGATTTGGCAAAACAGAATGAAATTTACCTGTTTACATTTTCAGCCTATACAACCCATCTTCTTCAACCGCTTGATGTTGGAGTTTATCGCCTCCTAAAATCCATGGAATCAATGTCTTAATGATTATATGCGCGAAAAAAATGGCGAAAAGCCCAGTCGCTATAATTTTAATGAAATCTTTACTATAGCCATGGTTAAAAATCTCACACCAAATAATATTGAACATGCTTTTCGAAAAAGTGGAATCTGTCCTTTAAATAGAAATGCTATTGCACCTTCAAAGTTGACTGAAACTGGGCCAGATAGCAACACAGTCAAATGTGATTCATTGAGCACTTCTTTGGAAGAAGCACAAGTTAATAATTTGTTAGTAATGCCTTCTGCTCAAAACAAAAAAGAAAAAACAAAAGGGAAAACTAGAGACTCAAGTTCTAAATGTCTAACCTTGCCTGCAGCAGAAGAAAAAGTTGATGACACACAACCATGGCCTTCAGGAATAAATACGATGTCTAAATTAAAATCAAGAAATCACCCAAAGAAAGCACGAAATGATGATGATTCGGAATATGGGGTCTGCGGTAAGAGTTATGAAAATGAGGTCAGAAAAAAAATGGGGCTAAGTGGGTCCAGTGTTCGTTCTGTTGTGTTCCGTATCATACCGAGTGTCAGACAAATCATGATGAGAATGAGGTCGTTTTTATGTGCGATGCTTGTGTTAAAAATGTGTCTGACTCCGAGTTTGACTCTAACTAAAATATTTCTTAAGTTTTATTCATTTTAGAACCCTGTTTTATTATATTATATATTTTTTAAAATATGTACATTTAAATGGTAAATTGTCACTAAGTATATTGGGTATTTTCAACTCAAAATGTTATGTAGTAGTATTTGGAGTATGTAATATATTTATATTTTTCGATGTCGATATGTAGCAAAGTTTCTTGCTTATCACCAAATTAACTTACTCCTGTCACAAAATTACCTTACTTATAACCAAATTACCAATATTATAACTAATATTTTAAAAGTATTGTTTTGTGCATAATTTATTAATTTAGCAGTGTCTACGTCAGTCAGGTACTAGCTAGCATTTGTAAGTATTTAGCAAAAATTTCAAATTGCCCATTTTTCTGGTATGCGCCAAAATATTCCAAATTTATTAAATATATCACCAACATACCTATCTTTACCCTACTGTATTTTGGAATATTTTGAGTGGGCGCCAATTTGTTGCAATATATTGGATTCGCACCAATATTTGACCGGTTTCTACCTACGCCACACTTGATGTTTGGACATAATGTAAAATACATTAGATAAGTAGTTTTTACACTGTGTTCGTACCAGTTTATTCCTTATTACATTTTCAAGTCAATTGAATAAGAAAGTTTTTAAGTTGATATTTTAAAAAAATTATTTCGCCGCCATTTTGTTTCGCCATGTTCAATGTGTACCACAATTTGACTAGTTTATCTCTATATCACATTTAATGCCTCTACAAATTTTAAAATTAACTGATTAGTAGTTTTTAGGTTCATTTTTTAATTATGTTATTATGCCGCCATCTTAGATTCATATCAAAATGTTACCAGTTAATTTCTATGTAACACTTGATTTTTGTGCCAAATTTAAGGTAATTTGGATAATCAGTTTTTGAGTTATAATTTTTTAACATTTTACCAGCCCGCCATTTTGTTTCGCCGTATTCGATATTTACCTAAAATGTTACCAAGTCATTCCCATAAAACCTTTCATTTTTAATAAAATTTGAAATCAAACAGGTAAGTCGATTTTTAACTATGCCTCAAATTGACAGACAGGGTAAGAGTTAGGCTCTATCGGACTTTGAAACGATTCTTAGCCACATTTTGGGTAAAACTCCTAAAAAGTTCAGATCTTAAACGGTTTCAGAGCTACGAATTTTTTTTATCAAAAGACAAGTTGCGAATTTTGGGTGTAAGCGGCCCCTTTTTTAAAGAACTCTAAAACGGAGGCATCTCATTTAACTGCCTTAGACTTCCGTATGTCATTTAAAAAATTACGAATTTTTTTCATTTTTGTAGGATTTTTTGGTAAATTTTTATCAAAATCGCTTACGCTTTGGCGCCAGCTGTGTCTCAAGAGATTGAATGTATACAGACTAAATTTTCCTTGACGATTCTGTGGGGAAATTTTTTGAATTTGATAAAAGTTTACAAAACTTGACTAGATCGGGCCCGAAAACTGTCGAAACATTTAACGGTTTTGAAAAGAATTTCTATATAAAATCTCGTTATTAATACATTTCAAGATTTTACATTAATGACAATTATTATAATCCTACACTATCGCTTTTGCATCCTTCTCAGCTATGCATGAGTGAGTAAGTAGGATACGTCTATTTAAATGAAAATGATGTAATTTTTTGCTTTGTAGAGCTCTTATGGGTTATGAGTATAATACCTATTTTAAAGCATTTATACGCTAAAAACGGACTGCTATAATATATGATCATATATTGGAAATGTGAATAATGTGCTAGTAAGAACTTAATAGAAAATATTATTAAGAGAAACCAGATGTTGAGTAAATAAAATAAAAGGAGCTGCATATTATAAATTAATTCCAAATCTTGATGTTATAATTTATCTTAATTTTATGCTAATTATCTGTATTAATATTATTACAGATCGTTAATAAAATAAATTTGACGTTACAAAGGGTACAAAATAACGCTTGAAAGAAATAATTTTCCCTTTTTGTTAAATACCTAATCTGCCTAATAAGCTCTTACTGTTTTTTGTCAAAACAAAAACTACTTCAAAATTCTATAAATTGTGATGTTATAAGTTTGTTTGTTTTTTTTATATATAAATACATTTTTATATTATACAGGGATATGAAGCAGCCTCCAAAAACCTAAAATATTTTTTTAAGCGTTTAGTTAATAAAAAATGGTAAACCCATTTAAATTTATATTATCGCTTGGTATATATATATATATATATATATATATATATATATATATATATATATATATATATCAAACTGATGTTTTCCTCAACGAAAACCAATATCTTAGTTTTTACCTTTTGTCACTTGCACATAAACATTATGTTTAATTATTTCAAGTTGAAATAACACTGACTTAATTTTAAATTAGGCTTAATATAATTTAAGAATCGTAGGCACTCTTTTGTTCGTAATTTTGGTTGAATTTGGTTCAAGTTGCTTAAATGTTTTTGATTAGATACTGGTTCACTCACGGTAATTAGCGATAACTTTTACATTTGTCCATTTTCAAAAAAATTGCACATGAATTAAACAAGTAGTTTAAACTAATTTTCTATAGTTAATCTGTTTGCCGCGTTACAAATTGTATTAAGTACTGTAGATGGGTACCGAATATTTCAATCGTCTCTAGCATATCCAAGGAACCATACATCGCACCCTACGTGTGCTCAAGTGCATAATGTTTTTGCTCCGGATTTACAAGTGCAGTAACATCCATGTATTAATTCATTAGTTTTAGGATTTTCTTCAGGATATAAATAATATCAATGTCATATGCTTTGTGGCGTTTCTAAATCTAAGAAAAATTCTGAATCTCAGAAAAAAACATTCCTCGATTAGTTCGTCAATGTATCCACTTCTTCTCTTTAAAGTTTATCATAAATGTATGCTGCTGATAAGTGAATATGATAAACATCTGTCGATGATTCTAAACAATTTAGCTTTAAGTGAGAAAATTATATGATGGTTTTCTGCTTCAACAAGAGTTTGAACTACATTCATTAGTTGCGTTTGGTGCAACATTTGGCGCGCTTTTTCTATAGTTCCTGGCAAATATTGAGCAAAATTTGCAGATTGCGTTGCTGAAACCGTACCTTTAAAAAAAATTTAAAATATACTTCAGATGGCCATTTCGCGATTCTACTATCCACATTGTACTTGTAATCAAACATGCTCTGTTTTACTACATACACTTAAACAATGCGCATAGTCATTTTCCTTATAGGCCTTTATAACAAACATTTCTATTATATATACTAATTTCCTTGCTTATGTGCAAAATTTGAAATAAATCGTGTGTATAGTTTTAAGCTTTGCGACAAACAGCACTTCATAGTTCAACAAACCACGAAAATAGGAAAACATTATTTTGGTTATGGGGAACAGTAAAATGTCCTTATAGTTTTACTATAACAGTAGATACTGAGATATGTGCAGTAAAAGTACTTGTTTATTATTTCAGGGTTCAACAGAGAAACTTCGTCGGAACCAAGAGATGTCAACTCTTTAACCGCCCAAAAAGAGGGAGGAAGCAGTCCCTTAAGAAAACTTTCACTTTCAAATAAGATATATCCCTCGGAGAGCACGAAGGAAAATGAATTAGGTTTAACAAGTATATCCGCATTGGCGATAGGCAGTTCAACAGAAGTTCTTGTGGGCATAATTGAGAATCAAGCAGGGTTACGGAAGAACTCTTTTCTTTCAGGTATATTTAAAAAAAAATACCTTAAATTGTTGTTTATAAAGTTGCAAAGAACGAAAGTTTTTTCTCATAAGAAAATGGAGCCTATAGACCGCGGGGCAATAGCTTGTCCAATGCAATTTTATGAAACAGTTTGGAAGGGTACACCGACATAAAGCCTCCCGATAAAATAGCCTGCCGATAAATTAGCTCTGAGAAAATAGCCCAGATAAAATAGTTTTTATATAATAGCACCTACAAATTAACCCAGATAAGTTAAATAAATTGCTGTTATAACAGATATTTATGTTTATTTGGTTAATTTAGTTTATCACCGTACTTGTGTATTGTATTGTAATGTATATGTAAATCTGAGAAAATCTAAAGAACAATGAATGTAAAAAAATATGCTCTCTTAGAAGGTATGTGTGTACACAATATATAAAATGTATGTATTTATGTTATATATATAACATATATTTATGTTATATATATATATATATATATATATATATATATATATATATATATATAACCGTCCCAATACAGACTGAAGTGTTAGCTACTGGGAGCTTCCTTTTATACTCCCACCCGAGGCCGAAGGTTATATCTGAGCGGCCTTTGGTCATTATTTATGTTTTCCGGATGTTGCTGGTGTTGTTGCGCTAATTCCGCCTGTTTTTTTGTGAATTTAGTTACTACTTCCTACTTTTACACGGTTGTCTTATCATACTAAAACTAGAAAAACTAATACCATACTTCGAAATGCTAGTAAGGCATTACTAAATGGAATAAATCCATCAGACCAGAAAACAACTAGCCAAGACAGAGAAAGACACCTTAGTTTAAGTAACAGTATTCACCCTTTATTGTTGAATCGCATAGAAACGTTGGGTTTTTGGCGAACAGAATCAAATATGAATATTAAAACTGATAAACTTTCTAAAAAATAGAGGATTTTGGGGGAGGGAGGTAGATAGTGGAAGGAGAGATGGAGCTGGGGGGTTTGTAGGGGGTTGTGAATTGGGTTAAAGGAGGAGTGAAAATGTTGGGTGAATGTGTCAGAGATGGATTGGGGGGTTTCTAAGGGGCTTGCCTTTTAGTCTGGCGATATTGTTCCAGAGGTTGGAGGAGGAGGAGTTTGGAGTGAGATCGTTGGTGAACTTGTTCCATGATAGTTGTTTGGATTTTCGGATGGTTAGTCTGGCTACCGCTTTAAGTTTTTTGTATTCTAAAAAATTTTCCAGATTAGGGAAATGTTTGTAGCGATTGAGAGCTCTTTTCCTGTCTTTTATGACCTTCTTGCAGTCGCTGTTATACCAAGGTACCGCGGGTTTGTTTGGATAAATTTCTAACTTAGGGATGCTGAGGTTGGCTGCGTCCATTATTGAGTTAGTGACCTCTTGGGTGAGGGTCTCGATATTGGAAGTGGGTGAGGGAAGTGTGAAGGATGATCTATAAAGTTCCCAGTTTGCTTTATTGAGGTTGAATATAGGATGGAGAGGAGAAAGGGAGGATCAAGAGTTGGTTTCAAGAGTGGTAGGAATATGGTCGCTTCCATGGGTATCGTCTAGTGTACTCCACTGAAGATTTGAGGAGATATTAGGGCTGCAGAAAGTTAGATCAATGCAGGAGAGTGTGCCATAGGCTGAGGAAATGAAAGTGTGGGACCCATCGTTAAGGATGGTGTAATTCTTTTCAATAAGGATGTCTAGAAGGGATTCTCCCCTGGCGTCGGTGAAGAAAGATTTCAAGACGTTGAGTAGGCATTGAGATCTCCCATTACAATGGCGAAGAGGAACCTACTGAACTGCTAGAAAACATTAATAACACTACCTTTAGCGTTGCAAACAAGATATGCCCAACTTAACTTGTTCTGATTCTTAAGTGGTACTTGATGTCCACTTCGTTGGCAAAATTTCGTAGAGGATCATATTAGCCATATTCAAGAGACCCCTTTAAAAACCAGCAGATTCTATGTTAAGATTGATAAAATTATTTAAAATGTTTTTACTTCAGTTTTATAACAAAGCCAATCCTGTAAATAATGATCAATATAGATCACGTTGGTAAACAACCACCGGTACACATAATTATCGTTTTTTGTATAGGCGACCAATAATTTATACTACAGTAATGTATATATTTAAAATATTGGTGACACTGTTTGAGCATTCACAAATAGACTACTGATCATAAATATTGCATCAAGAAAAATTTTATTATCAAAGTTTAAAGATAGATATTTCAGTTGCAAAACGCAATATCAAGATGCTGTTTTTGGGTGTTCGTTTGGTCGATCTGTTGGGTTTGCGCTTCTAATTGCACGACCGCTTATGCGCCCCTAAAATAATACATACAGGGGGTAAAATGAAACCTTTGCATTTTCCTAAAAGTTTGTTACCTCCTAAAATTCTCAAAAATATTTTAATTTTTTTTGCTTCTGATCAAGATGAGCTGTGATAAAATACAAAAAAAACACTTTTTTCGTTGATCTTTTCGTTTCTTTGCACTATACAGGGTTTTTACGAAAATTTGGACATCTTCATACAAATGGAGCTTTATCTTAACAACATGTATACAAAAGAAAATTTTATTACCTGAGTTATGATCAGTAGTTATACCGTTAACGTTTCCAATACAGGGTGTTTCAAAACTTAGCTAGAATTTACCTAACACTGATTTGATGTATTCTATAGATTTTTTTATTATTTGATTTTAAAATTATGTCAGACGTAAGACGATTACAATATACCTGTTGTTATACAGATTTTGTGAACTATGGACCTTTTTGCCGAAATGTTTTTTTTCATTTTTACTCTAACCATTTTATTAGTCTAGATACAGGGTATTCGCTTTTAGTTGAAAAAAGAAATAAATCAATGCACCCTGAAAACCCAAAAATGATAATTTCATTTAAGAAAGGCAAGAAAACACAATTGTAATTATTTGTTATACCAGGAATTGATGTAAAAAAAAACTTTAAAAGAAATTGCATTTTATTGACTATACACAGTGTTACAAATTTCAGTGTATGCAATATGCATGGAGATCTGGAAAACCGTAAGATATACAAAGTAGCGCAATATGGTGTTTAATAGTATTCCGTTTACAAATTGATAAAATTCCCAACTACTTCGGAGATATTCGCATAAATACAATTTTTCCCGAATGGTTTTTATTTTTCACTGACTCTATTTTAATACATATTTAAAAATAAATTTTGCCACTTTATTGCAAATTTTTTTCTCTCACCCTTATCAACTTAATTTTTTTTAAATACAGACCTGAATTTCCAATTAAATTTTTTGAAGAACTCTAAATACAACAATGCATCTCACTTGCCCAAAAAAATGTTTGTTTTTTATAGACATAAATTCAAAAAAGTCCGAATATATCAATTTTTCTCCAACGCATTGCTTCTTCTGGGAATTCTCTTTATTACACATTTTTATGCAATTGCGATAGGTCATTCTTATTAAGAAAATGAATGAAAAAAATCCAGATCCGTATTTAAAAAAAATAACTTGATGATGGTGGCCCGAAAAAGAAACGTCGCATTTAAAATTTGATAATGACGTCTTGTAGAGAAGATAAACAATAAAACAATAATCTAAAATTTATTTTTAAATGCCTATTGAAATAAAGTCAGGAAAAAATAAAAACAAAATCGTGAAAAATCGTATTAATGCGAATATCTCCGAAGTGGTTGGGAATTTTATCAATTTGTAAACCCAATACTATTAAACACCATATTGGGCATCTTCTCCTACCTTTTAACCTACTTTGTTTCTCTTACGGTTTTCCAGATCTTCATGCATATTGCATACACTGAAATTTGTAACACCCTGTCTAGTCAATAAAATGCAATTTGTTTAAAAGTTTTTTTTACATTAATTTCTGGTAGAACGAATAAATAAAATTGTCTTTTCATGCCTTTCTTAAATGAACTTGTTATTTTTGGGGTTTCAGGGTGCCTTGACATATCCGTTTTTTCATCTAAAAGCGAATACCCTGTATTTAGACCAATAAAATAATAAATTGGCTAGAGTAAAAATGAAAAAATCATTTCGGCAACAAGGTCCATAGTTCACAAAAGTTGTACAACAACAGGTATATTGTAATCGCCTTACGTCCGACATAATTTCAAAATCCAATAATAAAAAGATCTATAGAATACATCAAATCAGTGTTAGGTAAATTCTGGCTAAGTTTTGATACACCCTGTATCTAAACCTATTATTGGTAACATTAACGGTATAACTACCGATCATAACCCAGGTAATAAAATTTTGTTTTGTATACAGGTTGTTAAGATAAAGCTTCATTCGTATGAACATGTCCAAATTTTCGTAAAAACCCTGTATATTGCAAAGAAACGAAAATATCAAAAAATGACAAAAATTGTTTTTTTGTATTTTATCATCTTGATCAGAAGCAAAAAATTTTAAAAAACTTTTGGGAAAATGCAAGGGTTTTATTTTACGCCCTGTATGTATTATTTTAGGTGCGCATATGCGGTCGTGCTATTAGAAATGCAAACCCAACAGATTGACTAAACGAACACCGAAAACGGCATCCCGATTTTGCGTTTTGCAACTGAAATATTTTTCTCTAAAGTAGGATTGGTTAATTTCTAGTAATGGCTATTTCTGTACTCAGGCTGTTATGTTTTTCTTCAAATAAAAATACAGTTTTAATGATATTAAACGACTGTTTTCTTACGAAATACTATAACAGGTTATAGACCGTGTACCGCTTAGTACGGCGTCTAGTTAACCACTCGCAAGTAGGTGGCTTCAAAGGGAAAGGAAATGGCGACGTCATTGGATATGGATATCATCGGAAAATTTATTTTAACAATAGAAATTCCAGATGAAATGTGCCTTAAAAGCAAAAAGAATTTATAGTTTAGTTGATGGGACGAACAAGAACCCTGAATATGACGAAAAAAAAAAGTCGAGTATGGAATAAGCAAGATGCTCTTGCCATATTTAGGAGTGCAATGGAAATTAAATTATTTTAATTGGCAATTGTGATACCTCAAAAGAAATTAAGAACAGACTTGATTCCATATTTCAACAGTTGCCACGCCTAGTATAACTGTACTAGATCAAGCACAATCGCCAATAATCTAATAACGCTAGAACAATTCAGCCTAAATCTAGAACAATCTCGTCACCCGAAAAATGAGAGCTTTTTATTTCAAAAGTTAATAAACCAAATCGCGAATTTCTGTAACTAATCACTAATCAGTTATTAAAAAGCATCTGCTTGTATTAATATTTATAAAAAATATACCATTTTACAAAACACTTTTACCGAGGCTGTTTAAAAAATAATAAAACAAATATTTTTCTGTATTTTCATTTAACAATAACTTTTTATTTAGACATCTGCCATAGACCTGCAAATTTAATAGATTCGAATTAAAATACTAATTTATGACGTTACGTCGCGATCTTGTGAAATATAAAAGTATATTAATGTGTAAATTGAATAGAGACATTTTTTAGCTTGAATAAAATGTCCGTAATATAATATAGTCAGTCTAAAAAGTATCCGGAAAAAAAGGAAGCACAATTATAATTTTTCGATATATATTTTTATTACTTCAATTATAAAATTACAATAAATAATTCATCTCATTTACTTATACAGCCTTCATTTAACTCAAAATATTTAGCATATTTCTTCTATCCCTCATTTTATTCTTCATAAAATTTTGTTCTGTAATGCGCTGTTTTTTCTGATATGTTGCTTGGATATGTTTCGTCTGATTGAACTGCCATTTTTTTTTTAATTCGATGCAATCAGTCTGGCTTATTTATGGTATTACATATTCCCTCATGGGTACATTGTTTTTTTAATAGTTTCGATTTAATAGAATTATAAAATTACATATTTATTAATAAATTGTAAATGCAATAAAACTTTAGTAGGTTGAATAAATAATGTTTTCACGGTAATAATATAAAGTTTGAGATTAACGGTTTTCGTTGATGTATGTACTTTCATCTTCTTATTTATTTTCCTTTAGAACGTGTTTACCTTTGTTCGTGACAAATTAATAGAAAGAATGTTTTAGGGAAATATATAACAGTAATTCATTTTCATTCATCATATTTAACATAATTCTTTTTCCAAGACATAGGTCCTTTTTAACCTGAATTACGTCACAGTCAATTCCTATTAGGTTTACTTTAGGGAATGTAGCAAAGTGATCCCAAGGACATGCGATACATTTAATATTCGATATACGTAATAACAGAAACCATCACCTCACACCGTTATAAAAATCTCAGACAATTTTAAGAACTTTGGATCGGTTGAAGCGAAAAAGCTGACAAATAAACTTATTCCTGATAATGAACATATTGAAATCGCTATTTTCAGATATTTTGCCGCATATCCAACAATGTCGATAAGACAAGATGAAATGGAGTCAGGATTATCCAAACCAACAATTCACAGGATATTACGCAAACATAAATTTCATCCATATGCATTTTCCATTGTCAATCACCTAAAAGAAATTGAGTTTCCAAGAAGAGTTCTTAGACAATATCATTTGGACAGGGGAAGCTAAATTTTAAAAAAATGGAGCTTTTAAACGACATAATTCCCAGTATTGGAGTGATTTAAATTTACACGTATTTAAAGAGCAAACATTTTCGAGTTATAAAATATGTTAATTGATTTTAGATGGACAATGTACCGCTAACTGATCATAGAAATCTATTCTAGCATCATGTCGGATCTCCTCCACATTGTGGCTACTTAATAGACGCGTAATTGCATATTTGCACAACCTGTTTTTATAAAAGGTGGATAGCCATGTATTTTTTTTTTATTTATTTTATTTTATGTATAAAATGATGTAAATATACACATTATGTTCAACCTAACTTTAGAAACCCGAAACATACTATATGCCCAAAATATGGCTACATTACTAACAATGAGTACTGTAATATTTGTGACCGTGTGAGGTGATGGTTTCTGGTTTTGCGCATATCGAGTAGCAGATGTATCGCACGTTCTTGATATTACTTCGCCACATTCTATATAAATACTAAATACTAAACGAATTTAGATAATCCTCGTGGGTATAATTTAAGCATTATATATAATTTCGGATACTAAAAATATTCGCGATAGACAACCCTATACAAAGTGACCATATTTTTTAATGCTAAACAAGACGAAATTATATAAATAGGTGGTTTCTATTTGAAAAAAAAAAAAGATTTTTGATAGTTTTTTCAATTTAAAATTGATTCTTATTTTCTGAATATCCTCTACTGATAATTATCAAAACTGCACACAAAATCTCCTAAATCAGTCTATCTCTACAACAACACTTACCCAAGTGAAACAATAAAAGCTTACGTATTAGAAAAATTGGCAGAGAATTTCGGTTTGCAAACGTCATTTTTTGACATAAAATATCAAAAATGTTAAAAACGGTGAAATTTAGGTATAAGATATTATACATATAATATGTCTATATATTTGACTTAAAATTCGGAAATATAATAATATATATAATATAATATTTTCCATAATCGATTGACGCAGTTCCCGTGGCAGATTTCTGGAGACGATGAAAATGTATGTACTTGAATACATACAAAAGTAAATATGGACTGACCCATCTATTTTAACTGAGTCAAAAAAATAAATAAAACCCCAAATTAATTGTTTACTTGGTCGAATTATCTATCGAAAAGGTATTGAGTTCCAATTGAATTATTAATAACTGCTCGTGACGAACGTATACTGTATACTGAAAAAATAACACTTTGATGGGACATTTCAACACAGCGGTACCAAGTCAATTGGATCCCTGGTGGATATCGGACTATATCTGGCACATATCTGTGCTGTGTATTTAACATAGGTATATAGAATCTACCAGAGCTATTCGAGAGGGAATCTTAATAAATATTACTAATACACATCACCGCCTACCCATTAAATAGTGAGCCCGTTAAACTTATCTTAAACAAAGTTGCCATGGCAGATACATACATACAGGTACCAAGGAGATACTGTAATCAACATACAGTCCACTTATTAATTTATATTATATTGTTATCATTTTCATCATTTAATAATAAAAATAAACAAGTCTGTATTTATCTGTATTAGTTGATAGTATATTCGCATTTCAATATTGCAATTAGTAGGCAGCGAAAACAGCATAAAATCAGATCTAAAACGTGCAAATCGATGCAGATCTTGGTTTTTACAACACACTATTAGGAAAATAAAAGTGTTTATTTGGGAAGTCTGCCGTATAAACTGCATACCCTTTACGAATTATTTGCATGTATTATTTTAAAAGAAAATATTACGTATATAAAAATGAAATGTTCTCATCCTGAATGATGATAAACAAAAAATATTTTTGATAGATACTTTTTTTAAATCCTCTACATCTACAATACAAATTAAAAAGTATTTTTACTTTTAGCAAATTCAGTTAGTAGCGATGGAAGATCTCCTACGTCCCTCTTAGAAGATGGAAAACTATCAAAATCCCCTAGCACAGATGTTGAGACCCCATTTCAGTTCGCCACTCCGGTTGAAGAAGACGAGCGCAAAATAAAAAAAGTTTCGTTTATCCGAACCAATGAAATCCTACCCAAAAATAATAACTCAGACTGTACCCCGACCAAATGTAAAACCTTAAGTCAAACCAGTATTGTTGTCTAAATGTATTTTATTATTTAATGTTTTATAAATAAAAATGACGTGTAAAACCATTTCGATTTTTGTTAACTTTTTTTAATGTTTGGCATTTTGACAGATTACGAAACCCTGAGGCCTAATTATATATAATGTATAGTTATACATTATGGTTACGTTAATAACTTTGCTCCTTGACTTACGGTGTGAGGAGTCAACTTTCTCCAAATGCTGAAACATGCATTCACACTTCACATTTCGATACCTTTGTAGAGAATTAGGAAAGTACTAAATGAAAATCAATTATTAAAAACTAGTTTAAGCCAGCTAGATGTATCGCTATCCGTGTGGTTGCGCGAAAACATTTCTCTCACCCCGTAAGGAATGCATAATTTTTACTAATATTTGTAGGAAACATAATTGCGTTTATTAAACCTTTACTGAATCATTACAAATATGATTAAAGAAAACCTGCCAAAACTCATAGCGATTTTTGCATCCTCATAAACTTGCTTTGCTAGAGGAAAATTGGTGACCATATAAGACTGACACGATTTATTTTTTCTGTGGTACATACAAAATGTCCGCAAAATAAAATATTAAGCATACGGTTATCTGCTTAATATAAAACGATGTGTGACAAGTATTCTCTATTTTCTAGCCTCTGTTGTGTTTTGAATTAAAATTTTTGGGGACTGTTTATTGGTTTATTGATATTTTCTTACCGCAATAATCTTTAAGAAGCTTTAGACAACTTTAAAAATCTATCCAATTTATACGGCTGATTGGATTGATACTCCACCATTAGTCACTCGCGCCATGAGAGAAATTCTCACACCAATATGACCGATGTTAATCAGAGATTCTATAAAACTTTAACATATCTTCAGTGAACTTCAACGAGAATAATTATTAGCAAAAAAATTCTTGGAAAATTTGTTGTTTCTAAAAATATATCCGCCACATCAACCTGCAAGCGGACGTGAAGTCGACTCCTACAATTTAGAATAGAAAGGAGGTCCAGGGGTATCTCATTTCAGATCGTTTTAAATTCTCTTTTCAGTGCCATGTAGCTTGTTAAAATGGTTTATTGGATACCGAGAAAACGCACTTCAAACTTAAAAGATACAGTTGTTAGTCTTTGCTTAAGAACACCTTACAATCTGTAATATGTTCTGATTTGGTTAACACAATTCTAAAATTGTGTTCTTAGAACTTCAATAAAAATAAACTAAAATCGTCAATAAATTCTCAAGTAGGTTTTCTGTTTAAAACAAAAAAGTACACATTTCTGAAAATTTAACAAAAAAATACTTTTTTATTATATCCAGTGTTTAAACATCTTGATTTAATTTGAAAATATGGTAACTACTGAAGGGATTATACTGATCGAATTATTTTATTAAAACAACGTATATGTTGGCACAATCAATGTCACTAAAATCTTAATCAACAACACCCTAACAAGCATTTAAGTAGGTGGTGGCAGAGTTTTAGTGATATTATCTGGTTGCTGTTATAATTCCAGCGTGATCCTAGGGTAGCGTAGCTCTGTGATAGATGTGGAGAAAAACACTCGGCTTTAAAAACAAAAGTATGATTTATATTGTTCTGCAAATCAGTACAATTTACCAAAAGATTAGAGCGAGTATCTCCCCTAAACTCCCTAACTTTAAGGATAGCGATTACTTAGTTTTAAGAATACAATTTATGGACTTCTGAGCATAATAACGACTTGAGTATTTTAGTTCATGTAACAAGTGTGAGGTGGGAAATATAAGGATAGGTAGTTATCCAGAAAGCGTTTCCCATAAGGTCCTTTACGGAATATCCGGTATAACTTAAGGGTGGATTTGAGATTCAGTCTGAAGAATGGAAATCAAGTCTCTGTATATAATAGAAAAAATGCTTACTGATTTTTTGCGCCAAAAATCCGACAACATATCGGCAATAACCGTAATGTCTTAGTACTAAAAATATGTAGTGCGATATTTCCGCGAAAATCGAAATTTTTCGAAACCGCCAACAAAAAATTTACCTCAATTTCAACTTACATAACATAGCCCGCGTGGCATCAGGGACCGTAATACTTGATACTGCAGAAAATATATTATTACATTATATGAAGTTTATTTATAACTCTGTTTTTTAGGAGTGAAACATGAGTTTTTACGTCATCTAGAAGGACTCCTAATTTTATTTTTCAGCTTTTTGGACTTCGAAGATAATTCAGCTCAAAATTTTCTAATTTAATTACCGAAAACAATAAAGTGTTGCCACTGCCTGAAGCACCTCGGCCAGAATTGAACTATTGTGTATCAGTAGATTCTGAAGCAACTTCTTAATCTGTCTCCCTGTATCAGCCGATAAAGGCTTGTTACTTGATGGGTAGTAAGTGTCTTCTGTTCTAATGTCAATTTATGGTTAGTGCATTTCTTCATGCCATGAAAACAATTTTATGACATTACCTATACTTGGCCAAGTAATTACAATTCGCTAAGCGAAAAAACATCGATGTGTGAAATTGAGTGTAAAAAATGTTTGGTGACAGCACATGTGTACTGAATATTACAGGCCCATATTCACTGACACTTTAAAAAACTAACAAATGCAAGTAAGAAAATCTGATAATTCAAACAAACGTTGTACCTTATAAGCACATTTTTCAAATTAATTATATTATTTTTAACAAAAAATATACAGCAGTGTTTGTATTTAGTAAATAAAAATATGTATATTAACATTTAGATTATACAATTATTGTGAATATTATATCTGAATATTAAACAGAATTAAGTTTTTTCAGTCCAAGCCAAAGTCCATCTTCTGGTCGAATATTTATAGTAAACTTTTTGCTTAGTTTCAAAGGTATTTGAGTTTTCTTTGTCGGTACTAGCTGTAATTTACTTAAAAGATGGAAAATAATTATCTTAACTTCTAGCAGGGCAAACCTGGAGCCAAGACAGCCTCTAGGACCCTGCCCAAACCCTAAAAAGGTATAAGGTGTTAACTTGTTCCGATTTTCTGGACTAAAGCGCTCAGGAATGAACTTCTCCGGATCTGGATAAAACTTTGGGTCATGGTGAATCGCATATAGAGGAATTTGAATTCCCATACCATTAGGAATCACCAGTGTTTTTTCTTCTAAAGACGTTGATTCAATAGTATATGTCTTAGTGCATTCACGACCCAGGGTAACGAAAGGTGGCCACTTCCGAAGAGCCTCTAAAATCAAACAAATACAATTAAGTAAGCTAGATTTTAACTCTACTACCAAAATTAAACAAATAAATATTTGCCTAATATATCAGTTAATACACCCATCAATCAAAAAAAGGCTGAGCAAATGTGCTCTACAAAAGGTCAATAAAAAACGACAAGCGAAATAAATAGTAAAAAAAGATAATAGCAGTCTACAAAAACGGCATTCCTTATAAGCTATAGTTTTATAACTGGTAATACGGCACAGGTATGCAATATTGAAGTTAAAAGTTAACAAGAATCTTTCTGCAGATTATTAAAATTTAAATTTCCCATTCACAAATATTCTAAATAGGGTTCTTCCTTGTTCTACTTCTAAGGAAAATCTGCGCTAAGAAAAGTAGGATTTTTCTTTCTTTTTTTGAATACATATGACCTCTCTTCGTGTCGAGATCTTAATATTTCAATTTTGGTTTCCTAATGAGGTCTAAAAATGTTCATCATGTTCATGTATTTCTTTCCCCAACATCATCTACCTTAATAATTAAGCCTAATATCTCTCAAGATTGTTTCATTTAATAGACGTCATCATCACCATCTTTTTCATCCACTAAGAAATCATGGTTCTTGAGATTAGACAAGACGAGGAGGACTTAAACGTATTTCTGGTGTGATTTATAAAGAAACTCGCGTTGTTTTAAAAGTGTTTTTGGAAATCAGGGACCTAGTAACTTATACTGAACACACCAAAAGGAAAACCGTCACTGCCATGGACGTGGTCTATGCCGTACCTTGAACGGATTTCTTTTTCATTCACTGAATCGCAGTATAGCAGTATATTGGCCTACCTCTCGTAATCATTATGTTGTTTGGCTTAGACCTTCTGGCAAAGTTTTTTTTTGGAAATCCATTACTTGAAATGAAATGAAATGAAATGAAATGAAATATATTACCTAAATTACATATTACAATAATTTGTATAACCCAAAACTTATTGTGTAATTTTCAAAACTGTATCATTTCAAACGTATAACTATTACAATAATTATTTAAACAAGCTTGAGGACGGTGATCAGGCCTAAATTTGACAATTTGTATGCCGAGATCACGCTCAGACTAAAAATACAATACAGCACCCGCATAAGGTATCTGGGTACAGCGAGCCGATGGAACACAGAGGGACGATGGAGACCAGTGGCTTGTTGAAGGAGCATACATTTTTCACAAACTAAACCTATTCAAGTGGAAAATACGTTAACAAACATTTCATTGTTTTCTTGTATATATTTTTTTATGGGTTTTCTACTCCTTCCGTTTCCTACTATTTTTCTTATAGAGCATGGCAGCATGTTATAGATTTTAGGTATAAAATAAGTGACAAATCTGCAGGAAAAACTGTTATCAAATTTGGGTACATAAAAATGTTCATTTACATTTATCCTTGTAGAATAATTATGTGATATAATTGGAAATGACTTATTTATTTTTGGTAAGTAAGTTAAATATGCTAATATATACAAATTTCTTATATTTAGGATATTTGTTTCTTTATATAATTTTGTTGTAGAGAATCTACGGAGTTTACGTGATAAAATTTTTAGAACGCTATTCTGACATATTGACAAGACTTTCAGGTTTGCATCGTAAAGACCGCCCCAAACAACAATGCCGTACCTTAAAATTGACTCTACCAGCGAATCGTATAACATAAGAACTATTTTTTTATTTAGTATATCCCTGAGTTGAAAAAATTTATAATACATTTTTCGAATTTTTGAGATTAAATAGAGGGCATGTTCATTCCACTTTAAATTTTGATCTACAATTATTCCTAAGTATTTTATTTTACTAATTTTTTTGATTTTTATACAGCTACAATTTATAGTTTTAGTGCAGGATGACAGATGAATTGTTAAAAAATCTTCTCTAGGCTGATCGGCATTGGTTGTTGAAAATGTCATAAAATTTGTTTTTTGGAAGTTTAAGCTTAATTTGCTCATACCTAACCACCGATAAACAGTGCCCAATCCCAGCTCTGCCCGACTATATACCTCATTCCATGTTTTTGCTGAAAAAAGCAGAGCTGTGTCATCAGCATATGACACCACTCTGCAATCTGGAAATATGTTACCAATTTGGTTTATATAAGCCAGAAAGAGTATAGGACCCAACACTGTTCCCTGTGGAACGCCTGTATTGATAGTAGCATATTCACTAAAGGTATTGACAAATAATTTTAGCGTGTTACTGCTGAAGCGCATCATCGTCGACCCATCATGTGAGAGCACATTAATTATTTAAACAAAATATCCGTCCTGATAAAACCGTAGACTTTCGTGCTAACCGCATAATAGCAAACACACTTACCTTTGCACTTCGACGTGACGTGCAACTTTGATAGTGATCTTTAAACTTTTTCTATTTTTTGTTTAACATATGAAATTTATTTCTCCGATTACATCAATTGGTATGATCTATAAAGTTGATAAGGCATTTGTTTGTCATAAAACAATACAATTTTTAATCGCGTCGATTTGCAAGTCTCTTAATCAAACCGTTACGTTCAGCTTCTGCGACTGATTTAACTTGACAAAAATATATTTTTTGCTTTAAGAATATTACTAGCTAAATGGCTAACTGAGAAAACTAATTGGACTTACTTAAAGACTACTCTGATTTACCTACCCAAAAAAACATTTCACTAAACCGCTTTATGTCAAAATTGTAAACCTCCGAATAAATACAATATAAAATTGATAAATACTGTCAACAGATAGACACATAAATAAACTTAACTGACAATAAACTTCATTAAAGTAAAATTGCACTAGTTTTTTTAAAGTTGACAAGCTACAACTAAAAATGTCACAATCGGGAAAGAGTATATTATAAACCATTGGGTTAATAAACGCTCATTGACCATAGTTGGTTGTAGTATAGGTTGTTTCAAAAAATAACTGTACCTGTATGGTGTGCCTGAATGGTACAGTTTTGGTTTTCTACTGAGGTCTAAACATATCCATCGTGATTATGTATTAAAACACTTTCCCAACATCATCTACCTTTTATAATTAAGCCTAATTTTTCTCAAGATTGTTTCATATAATCGACGTCATGATCACCACCTTCCTCTTCCACTAAGAAATCATGGTTCTTGGGATTAGACAAATTGGAATTGCTATCCAATTAGTAATTCCAATTTGACATGGTCTAATCCCAAAAACCATGATTTCTTAATTGACCAAAGCTATGAAAGCCTTAGTTCTTTTTCATTCACTCTTATCGCAGTATAACAGTATACTGGCCTACCTCTCGTAATAATTATGTTGTATGGATTAGACCTTTTTAAAAAGTTTTTTTTTTTGGAGATCTGCTACTTGACAAATGATTTTAGCGGGTTACTGCTGAAGCGCATCATCGTAGACTTATCATGTGAAAGCGCATTAATTTATTTAAACAAAATATAGCTCCAGCTAGAAGAGTACAGTTTTGGTAATTTGGGATAGTTGATAATGTTATTAGTAAATTGGAAAATACATATTAAAAGTGCTTTTCTGCTTCTACTGTTTAATTTTTTTATGCTACCGAAAAGCAATCTAGTTTCATAGAAAATTTCATTCATCATTCGCTATTTTGTAACCAATCGGATATTGTTATTCTAACTCGTTATCATAGCAACCAACAAAATTTCGAAATTTTCGTCGACCTGATTGAAATTAATAAGTGGAAATTTTTTGACATATAATAAAATGTCAACGCTTTGCGACACGACTTTTTTTAGTAATAAAAATTTTGAGAATATGTCACATATCTTATAATAAATTAAAACATTTGTCTCCTATTTTTGTATTTTAAACAGATTTTCAAAATAACAAAAAGATATACTTATATAGGTAGACTTGAATTTTATTTAAGTAGGTAGAGTGTATCTAAAGTCAATTGAGACAACATAAAAACTAAGAATCCGTCAACAGTCGGCGATTTCATTGTGAAGCATGGGCGGCGTGATAGAAATTTAAACTTATTTCTGTAAAACAGATTAATTATTAGTACTTTCTTTTTTATTATTTATTCGCATTTAACAATGCAAATTTTCAATTCGTTTTTATATTTGATCTGGTCAGGGGATGGGGGCGAAATAGCTAAGTTAATTGGAAAAAAATGTATTCTCCGTAAATAAATCGCATAAAACGTATTTTTATGGGTATAGAGATTATTCCAATTGTAACCTACTTGATAATATATTTACTTTGCAATTACACAGAGGGGAAAAGAAAGGGGATCAAAATTGAAAGTTTCTTTAAAGGTCGAGCAGGTAATATGTCATTTTGTAGGGTATCGGGTATATATATTTCAATTTTAAAACTTATTTGATTTTGAGGGGTTGAAGTAAATAGTGGCTAAAAGTCAAATACTTCGTAAAAAACTGAATCGTTCAGAGAGGTTTTTGAATTTGCATATTGCATATTTCAAATTTCAAATCACTCTGATGAGTAGTTTTTAAGCTATGCCACGAACTGACAGACAGACAGAGAGATCGACGGAATTGATTAAAACATTTTTTGTCACCTAGGGAAGTTAAAACCTTAATATATGTAAAACTTGAGAGACTGATTTTTTCACGGTTATAAATATTTTATTTGGCCGTTATTTTGTTCCACTATCTTGATTTAGAACCACAGTTTTATATACCACAGTTAGTTATGGCACATAATTTGAAATCAGTCCATTAAGTAGTTTTTTCAGGCTGGATTTTTAAATATTTTATTAAGGCGCCATTTTGTTCCGCCATCTTGTATTCATACAAGAAATTTACCGATTGATTTCTACATAATACTTGATTCTTGTACAAAATTTGAGATAAGTTATATCACTGGTTTTTTAATAATTTTTTTAACATTTTACTAGGACGCGATTCTGTTTTGCCATATTGGATTTTTACCAAAATATTGCCAGGTCATCCATATATAACTCTAAATTTTTGACTAAAATTTGAGGTTGATCTGATGAGTAGTTTTTAAGCTATGCCGTGAACTGACATACAGACAGACAAACGGACATTTCTTGAGTATCTTTTTACCTTACCCTGCAAATTCAATTTTATAAACTCATATGAATGAAAGTTAAATAAGCTTCAGTTTGAGTTATTACGACAATCATCTGTTTTTCTTCCATTTTCGAGAAAAAATTAAAAAACTGTTTTTGCATAAATTTTTCCTATTATTTAGTTAAATTTGAACATAATTTTGATTATGTTTATTATTTTAGTACAAAAATAAAGTATAAATATTATAGAAATCAGCCAAAAATAGCTAAATTAGCAGTTAAAAATAGAAATTTTTAACTGCTAATTCAGTTAAGGGAAAAATAATAATTTTAGGTGTTCATAGATTTTTTTTCATTTTGTAAAAGTGTTAAGAATATTCTGGACTAAAGGTTTAAATGATCTATAAAATTATACTTAAGGCTTGTCTAAGATCTGTTATACGATCCTTGAAATTCTGTACAAAGTGGCCCAAAACATTTTTTAGAAGAAAATAGTGATTGGCCTCTCATAATTTCATTAAATATTTTTCTCGAACCCGTACATAAAATTATTGGTTTAATGAATCAAATATTTTTACTTCCAGTTATTACTAATTTGTCTGCTTTTTTTAAGAAAATATTAAAAACTTTTAATGTATGTAATTTAATAATAATAATAATTCTGTAAATACTTAAATCTAGTATAAGAGTAATTTTGAAATACTGTTTATTACATAAGTGATTTAACTGAGTAAAAAAAAGTAGGTACAGTTAATTAACATTGTTAAAATATAACACACTTTGGATATAACAGATATGATATGCCTGTAACACTAACAACATATTTAGGTAGTACCTAACCTAACCTAAGCAGAATAATAAATAAAACCTAACCTAAGCAGAATAATAAATAAAAAATAAATTAAGCTTTTGAAACAAATTAAAACAATTAAATTCGAAACAGCTATGCTGTAAAAAAAACAAATAAATAATTAATCTTCCGATTTTTGTAAAAGTTCTTCGAAGTTTTTGCTATTAGCGTTTATGGACAGATTGAACCGTGTAATTAACTGACCATTCACAGTGCGTAAAAGCACATGACGTCTAATTGAATTGCATGCATCCTGTATTTTTCTTTTTAAATCATCAATGTCACGCAGCTGTGTCTTGTATACAACGGATTTTAGATAGACCCACAAGAAGTAATCCAGCAGATGGAGGCCTGGAGACCTCGCTGGCCATCTTAAAGGCCCTGAAGTACCCATTCAATGATTTTCAAATACAGTGTTCAAATAATTGGTTACCATAGTAGCATTGTGTGCTGGGGCGCCATCTTACTGAAATTAGATATTTGCCCTATGGCATAGTGGAACATCTTCCACATATCCTGGTAGATCATTTTACAGAGTAGATATATCCGCAATAAAATTAAGACGTCGCTCATAATCTTCTGGACGTAGCTCTTGAATTACAATAATCTTAAAATCACGACACACGGATGAGTGAGGATTTTCGTTTACTCTATTTAGAACATTTTGAATATTGCCTTGCTTTCTTACTGGCCTGATTCTGTCTCTTTTAGGTTTAGTAAAAGAATCATATAATAGTAAATTTCGTAATGTTGTAAAATATGTGTTTTGGCAAACACAGTACTCCCCCGTATATATATATATATATATATATATATATATATATATATATATATATATATATATAAAACGGCCTGCCCTTTCCTAGAAATTTATATCCATAAATTAACTTTATGTCCGACAGGGCGTTAAAGTGTTTTAGAGCGAAAAGTAACACTCTAACGCCTGAGGGCTACTTTAAAGCACGCACGACTTTAAAATAATGCTGTTTTCTATATCTAAGTATATTTTTGTGTAGTTCTTTTCATAGAATTGATAACAAAAACCAGATTTTAGTTTTACTAAAACTATATTAACAAGTACAAGGTGAACATTATTCAAACTTAAAATTAAAGATTCAGTTGGAAAAATTTGTAATTCACTGTAACTGATTTTAATTTGTGCTATCATATAAAGATGTTTAAGCCTCGCCACTTGCACCGCGATGACAAGGTGGGGAAGACTGGTTTGGTAACCCAATAACATGAAGATGTGAAAGCCTCCCAACTTGCACGTGATAATATATTTTTTGCAATCTTTTCTCTGGAATTTTGGTATTTTCAATACTTCCTTCAGATACCTTAATTGACTTCCATCCAGCATGAAGTTTTATATTCGTAATATCGTCTTCCACTTCGGCAAGAAGGGTGGCAGATGTTCGGCGAAAGCAGTGAATATATTTTAATTGTTTTGGAAATGCTCTTATTGCCGCACGTAACTTTGCCTACAAATATCCTGAATGAAGGCACTACAGCAGAAGAGTATTTCGGCGACTCACAATACGTTTAAGGCAAACGGAATATATACATCCTGATCCAGTTCCTAGCGGAAGACGTCCGTTAAGGAATGAAAATAATATCATAAACGTTTTTGCATCCACATTGATGAATTAGATACATTTCTTTACTTTTCCGTAATTTTAAAAGACTTTAAATTAAACCTTGTTTTTAAAAGACTTTAAATTAAACCTTGTTTCCTTGGCCACCTATATCCCCGGATTTATCGGTGTTAGATTTTTACTTGTGGGGAAGAATAAATGACATTGTTTATAAAAGGCGGCCAACCACACGAAACAGCATGATTGAGCGAATTGAAAACGCCATAAATTTCGATTTCATGAGCTGAAATTAAAACAGCTGCTTCTAGTTCCAGAGCAAAACGGAGGAAAATTTGTACATCAAAGTTTTTCAATTGTTTTATGCATACATTGTTTACTTTATTAATGTTCTTGTTGTTTGTTATGGCCCGTTGGCCTTTAAACAAGCTTCAAATTTTGTTTTTTACATAATTTGCACTAGCCCTAAGCAAAGATAAAATGTGAGGGAAGGTATGGCACACTACAAATGAAACCTAAATATTACTAATCCAACCTAAATGCCTACGGAACTATGAATACAATCATTTCTTTAATTAAGGTGTTAAAATGACTCTTCTGGCAATAACTCTGAAACAAGTGAATATATTGAACTACTGTTTTCACGTTTTTTCTTGCAAATTTAATTTACTTTCCGATTATGATATCAGAATTATACTGTATGATTTAGGTTTTCGTGACAAAATCAAAACAACTGTTATTATAGCAAATTGCGTCTCCTAGCAATTTTATTTGGAACTATCGTGTACCATACCTTAATGCGGGAATTTTCAGAGAAATTTAGAATTTTATTATTTACTTTTCGATTGCGCCCCATTACGGCTTCAGGCGGATTTTTTCATGGTCATTTTAGTAATGAATTTTTTTTCGCTGAATTTTAATGTCCAACAGTTTTCGAGATATGGTCGATGGTCACTGTATATTGGCTGTTATATAAGTAAAAATAAAACCTACTTTAAAGAAACACTAAAATGTTAAAAATAATTTTACAGTATAAAATCGGAGTGAAAGTAATAAAGAAAATAAGTAGACACTCAATACATATAAACGTCGTTTTGTGATTAAGTAATTAAGAATTAATTTCACGTCAACTTCATAAAGTCAAGTTTTCAAGATGGAATAAAATATTATGGTTTACTTTTAGTGCTTTTTTTAAGTTAGTTTTATTTTTTTGTATACAAAAATTTATTTATTGCAACCTATTAAATAAGAATAGTTGATTTATTAAAACAGGGTATTTCATTATATAAAATTTGTCCAAATTTGTAAATTTATAATTGGAATTTGCTATTTTAAAGTTAAGGTTACCAAAGACCGATTATACTTCGATCTATCAGAAACAAATACATTTTCATTAACTGCTCGTGTCAATATATGGTTTGGTTTTGCTAGAAGCGTCTGATTGTTTAGACATACAATATTACAATTATACAATGTAAGCTTATCTATAATCTATATCTTGCGGACTGGCAACTCTGAGCATTGTGTGAGGCTGCGTCGCCCCCGGGCGTTATACTAATCGGAAATCTCCCGATTTATCCCAAGTACACGGAATACAATACGAGTTGTGATCCATTTAGGAGTTAATTTATTTTATATCGGATGAACCCTCTATTCAAAGTATTTTCTGTTTTTGATATTACTTACCAGTTATGACCAAATCCATATATTTCATATTAGCTATAGCTTCGTAAGTTACTTTTCCATTACACTCTTTTAAAGTCTGCACTATTTCTTTCCTAAGTTTGTTCTGTACGTCTGGATTTACTGCTAATTCATACGCGGCGAAGGTCATTAGAGAAGATACAGAATCAAATCCAGCAAAAAAGAAAATAACTGCTTGTGCGGTTATATCTTCGTTTGTAATTTCTTGTGTCATTTTAGATTTGCCTACAAATAATAATAATTTTTGAATGGGATATTATTTTCTATAACGAAGATAACACCACTCATTAGACATTAAAGCCACAGCACCTCCCTATCAATATCGCCCAACCTAGGCCATTGATCCGCATATTTCTCCAAATAGGAGACTTTTCCTTAGCTAGGGTAGGACAGCATTCTCAGAAAATGAGTTTGTTGGCCTTTCAACCACAATCACTGACAGTAGCCGTTCAAAATTCCGACTATAAATCGCATGATTCTTCTCGACATTGTTACTGAGTATTAAGTATTTTTAATCGAGATTATAGAAAACTTAATATTAAATAAATCAATAAATATTGATCAATATTTGATTCCAGTTCTATTTCTAATTGAATTAAGTATCTTATAATAAAACTGTTAGTATATATAATAAAAAATGAAAAATGTAATTATTTTATAAAAATAAGGAAAATAAAAGCAGATAACCATATCAAAACTAACCATATGATCTTTACCGGAAACTTTTCTCATAACGAATATTTTCTTATATTTGCAACCGTTGATTTTTTATTCGAAAAATCGATAGTTCTTGTGAAAAAGTTATTTCTGAAATATCGTCCAAATATTTCATGTATAGTTCTTAACCGTTTTGACATAATTTGTCATCAGAAAGATAATAATTATACAACATTTTCCGACATAAAATTTACAAATCTTTGAGTATTGATTTTTTTAACCAAAATATAATAATTTCGAGTGTTTTATAAAATACGGTTATTTTAAATCAGTTTTAATTCTACTCTTATTATAATTATCGTCAAAAAATATATTTGAACTAAAAATTCGTTTTCTTGAAAATTGTGTATTTGTGTCCCATTTGTTAGCTAAATAACTTCTCTGAGAGAAGAAGAACTGAAGATTGTATCTCATATAGACGCTTCTTTATATTTTGTTTTTTGCTCTGCAAACTGTTTCAATATGTGCTTCATTTTTATTGATTTAGCATCAATCATTTTGGCTAAAACTTTTAAGACGAAGAGCCTCTTGCGCCTCGCATATCTTCTAGGCCATTTTCTTAATTTTTTTTTTAAACCAAACATTGTCGCTATAAAATTCCAGCTTCGACCAAAAATTTAAAACAAAAACATTCTTAAGTATATCAATAAAATACCCAAATTCTTTAATATAATTAAAATATTAAATTTAACTCATGAGGAACGCAGTGTACATAGTAGGAGAAACTTCAAATATTTTTTCTTTTACACTATTATACACATCACTAACATTAGGATTACCGTCAAAAGTTTTCTCAAGGCAATTCATTGTCTGTTATTATTTTTAAAATAATATTTCTTCGAGCCACACCAGTCTGATTTTCAAAAAGAACTAACCCTAAGAAAGTTTCTTTAATTACTACATTAATTCTACCACTTTTCAACATACTTAACTGTGACATAGTGAATAAGAACAATTATTCAATGTTTAAAACATCTTGAGTAGTATCTACCATTACTGAAAAAAAATGTTCTATTGTTTGATTACTTCCTGTTTTATAGCAGAACTAATTTCATTTTCAACCCTTGAACCTAAACACCTTTATTTTTATTATCTAATAAATTCCCTAATACCAAGTCATGCGTAGATAGTAAACTAGACATGGTGTCTTTAAACTGGGAATACAAACAGGAAAGTTGATAGTAACATTTATTTAAGATTGGTGAATAGCATAATCAAAACCGGGAATTGTGATATATTCTACTAATAAAAAAAATAATTTTAGAAATCGAAAATGAACTTTCAAATGGAAATCATATTATTCGTCGCTTTCCTTAACTGACTTGATTTTTGGTCATATCACTGTGCCCCTAAACAGCTCGGATCCTTGTTCCACGATAGTTACGCCACTAACCTCATCTGTGAGAGGCAACATGCATGTACAGACGATCTAGATTAGTCATCATAGTAAAAGGAAAAATTCAAGAGGAAATCTCCGCAAGTCTCTTTAGGAACTACTGAGCACCACACTAGGAAATTTCTATTAACCCTAATAAAATAGTAATACTCCCCTTAAAAGAAGTAATGACGCAATGAACGCGAAATATTTAGAGGTCATGGATAAAATGCTGAACTCATCTGCAAAAAATAAATTAGAAAATTAAACTTAGGTATGGGTTTGCCGTAGGATCTGTAAAAAGTTATATTGGTCGCACCTAACGTTCGCAAGGTCAATGATAGTTAATGACTGTGTAGCTTGGTGTAGCAAAGGGTAGCAACATGTTGCCCAAGCCAAACTGAATGGACTCCAAAGCGAGGCTTGACAATAAATTACTGGAGCGAAGTGCTCCATTGCGACAGGAGCTATGTAGGTCTTCTCAAAACTTCTCCTCCTTCATTTCAAGATCACATGCAGACTCCATTATGTCTCTAGGGACATGCGGAAGATGGGGCACTAGTTATATGTTATTTTCCAGTATATTGAAAAGTGTGGCACTCAACTGAAGAGTGTAACTTCTAAAGGGTCTAAATGCCAGTTTTTTCTTTTTCCAGTTGTAAACTTTAAAAGAGTCTATGTGCCATCGAGAATGATTCTGTAAACGCCCTAAGTGCCATAAAAATGTTTGCTGCTTTAGTGCCACATATTATTTACGTTGAAAAGGTCATTTCATATCATTATTCAGTATTTTAAAACTCGTCCAGATGCAAGAAAATCTACGAAAAATGAGGGCAAGGGGCATTTAAGGAGAATCTTTGTATTTGGAGTGATAAATGCAACGAGCAAACTAAAAACACAATGATCCTAATAACGCTCACCTATCCCGTTGCAAACACCTCAAAACTCACTATCTCCCAAGCTTCCTGGTTGCGCGTTTTAAAACAAAATCTATTTGAGGTATCAAAACGGAAAAGTTTTAGTGACGTGGCTTCTTGGGAGACATGCAACGTACTGAAAAAAGGTAAACTACTTTCAAATTTTCGTTTAAAGAAAACTTTCCAAATGGAGTGTAAATCTCGGATTAGTGCAGCAAAACTCGGCAATTTGAAGTCTATACTGGGTTATATTCCTTCAGCATATCGTCAGTCTTATGAAGACATTATTGAAAAATCTACTGTAATCGAAGAACACTAGTGTTTACCTTTTTATTTTCAAATTTTTATTGTAACGAATCCAGGATAATATTTTTAGTTTTTTAATAGGTTTTATACTTACTTATTGTTTTTTTATGGTTTATTTGACCATTTCAATAGTACTTTTTATATATTTTTCGGTAATGTTAGTTCATTTTCTATGTTTTGATATTGGCACTTAGACTATTTTATATTGTATTAAAAATGGAATTTAGAATATTTACAAATTTTAGAAAATGTTTTTTGATTTTGTAATCTGTTACAATGTTTTTGCTTCCTAATTTATGCTTCGAAGTATTATTAGCTTACGATTAAACTAAATAAACGTATGTTTCGAAATGGTTTCGTTTTAATAAAACAAAAATCAGTTTTTTATCAATACCTCTGTTTGATAGTTTTGGCACTTAGACCCTTTAAAAGTTACACTCTTCAACTATACTTTGGATATGCCATCTATCCTACTAACAATCAACCGTATTCCGTAACCTTACAGGGAAGAGAGGAGTAGGTTCGGAAAAAAGAAGAAATGTGTATTGGTGTAGGAGATGTATAAGGGGGTAGGAGCTGAAGTGCTTGGAGTAAGAACAAAGGTTGCACTTTCAGTGAGCCTGGGTAATAATACATGTTATCAAATTCAAAATATGCTTTATTGTCGAAAACGAATAGTAGCTTTTTGGCAAAGCAAAAAAAAAAAGTAATAATACATGGGATCAAATATCAATTATAGAAAAGTAAACTTAGAGTAAAGTTGTAAGAAATAAAATTACAGTATAGGCAAATACAACCAAAAATGTTAAGAGGTAAATATATTATATATTTCAAAAAAATCGCATAATCAACTCATAATATGCCTTATTATTTATTAGATTTTTGTTACGGACTTCTTGAAAAGTTTAAAAGTTGAACAGGTTTTTTTATTATGAGAGAGGTGGTTATACGTTTTGATTCTTTCATAAATTATTGAGTCATAAGTTAGGGTTAGAGCTGGAATAGGAAAAGAAAGAGCTTGTAGAATGACATGGTCAGTGTCGGTAATTGTGTCTTTGCTTAAACTCCAGGACAAATAGTAATGTAAGAGTCAAAATTTGTTTAAACTCGAACAAAATTATTCAATTTTGCATATATCCAGCTCTATTTATTGTAACTTTCTGGGCAATTTTGTAAAACAAACAAGTTAGGCAGATAATTGCTAGTGTGAACCTAGAATGAAACCCCATAATATAAACAAGAACAAGAACGTCAGACAGCGAAAAGAAAGATAAAAATAGTTTCTCATAAGCGCTTAAAATAATTTAAATTAGTCGGTCTACAACCAAAATAGTTTAACGCTACCAAAATATCTTCGTAGGCTTAGAAAAAAATCACCCCAATCCGAAACCCGTGACTTACGGGTGTCAAGGGAATGAATCTTCAGACTTCCTGGTAAAGAAGGTAATATTTATGGGACTTAGCAGGCTTTAGGTATAGCCCATAAAGCAGCCAAGCTTGCGATTTCTGAATGAGTAATAATATTGGATCGGACTGCCGTGTCTGACTTCCACAAATATCTTCTTTTCTTGTTCTATGGAAAATAACTAAAGGTATTTTAAGCATAAACACAAATAAGCAAAAAATTATAGTGGGCCTGTACACTAGTGGGTTTAGAATACCATATACACAGTATAGTGTTGATAAGTGTCGTAAGTGTATGGAAGATAACAAAATGGACAAACATGTTGCAGAACTTGCCGGCGTCTGCCAAAAAGCGATGGACTAGTGATCCATAGGTGCGGGTTCGATCCCCGCTCGCACCATAACTTTTTCTGTTGATTATAAGTATTTAGCTAAAAAATATATTTCAGAGTTTAAAAATAAAAACTGACAAAATACTTCTATTCAAAATTTAGCTTATACGAGCATAACGTAAAATTATAAATTTACTAATATGTGCGGTATAATAGCGATATCAGATTTGACATCCAGTCAGGAACGCCGCGCCATAAGGTTAGATTATTTGGCAGGATCAACAATGGTTATGAGTCGATAGTACAATTGGTTAGAGCGATGGACTAGTGATCCAGAGGTGCGGGTTCGATCCCCGCTCGTACCATAACTTTTGCTGTTGATTATAAGTATTTCTAAAAAATATATTTCAGAGTTTAAAAATTAAAACTGATAAAATACTTCTATGTATAAGAAAGTATAACATAGATGTGAGCGACAACAGACAAGTGAGTCCCAATGGAATGTTGAAAATATCTACTCCCTTTTAAGCCAACCTATCATAACCTTAGGTATGCTCTAAATTTTGAGAGTTTTCTCCTCAATTAACTTTTTACTTTCATATTTATTTATATAATAAAGATACAAAATTATTTATGAAGCTAGAGTTGTGATGTTCAAAAAAAAAATAATTTAACCATTCAATTTAAAAAATATTTTATGTCTAGTTAAAGAATTAGCACTTGAAAAACAAATACATTTTCATTTAAAAAATGGTTAGTTAAATTAAACATATTTACCAATAAACTCCTCAGTGACAGCAAATCCTACTTCGGCAGTATTAGTGTCCTCTTTATCAAGACCTTTTCGGCCTTCCATTAGAATTTGAAGCATGTCTGGTCTATAAATTCCTTGATCTTCCCTAGTTCTTATAGTGCTATCTACTAAATTTCTAAAAAAATCATTCACTTCTTTTCGAAACATTCCAAAATTAAAAAACTAAAAAAAAAGAGAATAAAAAATATCAAATTATATTTGTAAACAAAAATATGCTTCTGAATTATTTTATGAAATTAAATATATTATATAATACATATTATATATGCTACCAAATTTAGCCGGGCCATGTTTGATAATAATGGACAATGCATCGTACCATTCTGAACTTGTAGAGAAATTACCAAATCAAAGTTGGACTAAGCAAACCCTCATTCATTTTTTGGAACAAAACTGATGAAATTTGGAATATAGTACAGAAGATCATTCCACCCAAGTAATACAAGTACGTACCAATCATATATGTGTATAAAGTTAACCACCAAAAGCTCGATTTTCAATAATTGAGAAATCTTAAAAAAACTTACCATAGTAAATACGATTAGAACTAATAAGCAAAATTACTTTACATGAAAGTATCCTGGTTCATATAAGATAAACAAAATACTTAAACTAATATTAAAACATATAATAGCGACAAAACTTATTCTAACAATAAAACTTATTCTAAATTCATATTAAAAAAATCGTCTATTCTATAAAGAGTATTTGTCAATAAGATGTTTGTGGCATATTTTTAGAATTGCTTTAGAGGCATGCTTCTTACAGCAACCGGTAGAACATTGGAAATTTTGGGTCCATAAAAACCTCTCTTGAGATCTTTTTAAGCGACAGTAGTTTGGTAAAATATTATTTCTCTGTCCTGTATAATACTGATGCACATCGCCATGAGTCACATACGAATCCAAATTTACATCAAACCCTCCAATAAATACACTGCCTTCTTTTGTAATCCAAAGGTTCTTTGGAATTTGAATGTGCCCCCCATGCAAGAATTGCTTAGGACAATCGTAGTGGAAGATGCCAAAATATGCAGTTTTTAGCGTACCCCGAAAAACACAGTTGGAGAGATTTCGTAAGGCAAACAAGCTGGTACTTAAAACCTTACATGCAGCTTTAATTTATAAATCCCATAGCATTTTCGGATACAGATGTCCACCAAGGAATTTTACTTCTGAGATATTGCCATTGGCTATTCCAAGATCCTTTATCGAAAATAGTAGATGCATTGTTTTATCCAAATTCAAATGTAACGTATATTAATTTCAAAATTCGAATAATTGCCGCTGTTACACCCAATTACGCCAAAATGTCCACATAACCAACAAAAATGTCTAGATTTCGAGAAAAAAAAATGTTATGTTATAATATGTAACTTCCTAAATGTATTTAATAAAAAAACAATGATGTAGTCTGTGTTGGTCTTGTTATTTATGTTAATCGTATTTTTGCAGAAACCGACTATTTTCTATAAAATTGATACAGAAAATAGTGAACATTTAAAATGGACCTTAGACTATAAAACAGAGGATAGACTCAACATTTCATTCATAAATAGTTTCGAAAGTTGGATCTATTATTATTTTTCGCGTGCTATGGGTGCGAGAGAAAACATATATCTTCCTCTGTGTCACCGGTCCCAAAAATAGCAACCCTGTTGACTCTCACTATAGACTGAACCAGTCGCGGCGTTTTTCTTTAATTTAATATATGTTTATAGCAAGCAATTTAACGTGTTTTTGCCAGTTTTAAGTATCTGTCAAACGCGTGGTCAGAAATTCGGGCTAGGGGGTTCAACATCAGAAACCAGGTGATTGCGGTTCCTTTTCACTTTCCTTACAAGAGAAAAGTATTGTAATCGTATAGAAATCACCCTCCGAGATTTTTGCAGATCTTCACGTTTCAGGGATGTTGAAATTCTCAAATCTGTCTGTTTGCGGCATAGCAAAAAAACTAGTTACCCGATTGACTTCAAATTCTAGTCAAAAATTAAGAGACATATGGGGATGACATGGTAATATTTATGTGAAAATACAACATGATGGAACAAAATGGCGGCCTAATAAAAATCTTTAAAAAAAGGGTAGTTGTGTTTAAAAATAAGTCATTTTAACACAACCTTTCTCGTAATATAAAAATTGACACATATTGACATTTATGTAATGTGTTAACTTATTACAAAATAACTATATGGATATATAAACTATGTCATATGTGTGTGTGGTAGAATGTGATACGAGGAAAGTTTCGGGTAAAAGGAAATTTACCCAATTTGTTTGTGTTCTCGCCTCGTTTATTGCCAGAAACCTGATTTACTTATACATATACACAATTTGGATGGTCCATATATGAGTAATTAAAAAACCAAAAATTTATCAGAAATACGGTAAACTTTAACTTAGGTATTAATAGTATTGATGTATAACAAAATTTAAAGGACACATAAAATAATTCTTTTATAAGCTTTTATATACGAAAAAGGGTAAGTAAGAATTGTACTATATTTTAATTATATATGAAATAAAACCCTACCAACTAAGTAGTTTGGAATTTTGTATGTGGAGGAATACCGTAAGCTATTTTCTCGTAGATATCTGAAGATCATCATGTCAACGATTTAAACAAAATGTTTTATAACCAAGAAGCAATTTAAAACTCCGCAAAAATACGTTTGTTTTTAAATAAAAGCATTTAGCTTGTTTTTGTTCAATTAATACCCATTTTTTTCTTCTTTTCCATGCCAATTAACATACTCGAATGGCTTAAATATCAAATTAATATGGGTAAATGCTGAGGCCTTACGGTTCAGACACCACTGATATCTAACCTTAATTACGTCAAGACTTACTTGTGATATGATACTTCCAGACTTAAATATTTGTATTTCCACAAACAACATACTTTCTCACTACAGTTTTTCATTTATTTAAGTACTACAACACACAGAACTTACAAAATCATTAAGAAACTAAAAAATACATATAAACATAAGTCATTTTAACACAACCTTTCTCGTAATATAAAAATTGACACATATTGACATTTATGTAATGTGTTAACTTATTACAAAATAACTATATGGATATATAAACTATGTCATATGTGTGTGTGGTAGAATGTGATACGAGGAAAGTTTCGGGTAAAAGGAAATTTACCCAATTTGTTTGTGTTCTCGCCTCGTTTATTGCCAGAAACCTGATTTACTTATACATATACACAATTTGGATGGTCCATATATGAGTAATTAAAAAACCAAAAATTTATCAGAAATACGGTAAACTTTAACTTAGGTATTAATAGTATTGATGTATAACAAAATTTAAAGGACACATAAAATAATTCTTTTATAAGCTTTTATATACGAAAAAGGGTAAGTAAGAATTGTACTATATTTTAATTATATATGAAATAAAACCCTACCAACTAAGTAGTTTGGAATTTTGTATGTGGAGGAATACCGTAAGCTATTTTCTCGTAGATATCTGAAGATCATCATGTCAACGATTTAAACAAAATGTTTTATAACCAAGAAGCAATTTAAAACTCCGCAAAAATACGTTTGTTTTTAAATCAAAGCATTTAGCTTGTTTTTGTTCAATTAATACCCATTTTTTTCTTCTTTTCCATGCCAATTAACATACTCGAATGGCTTAAATATCAAATTAATATGGGTAAATGCTGAGGCCTTACGGTTCAGACACCACTGATATCTAACCTTAATTACGTCAAGACTTACTTGTGATATGATACTTCCAGACTTAAATATTTGTATTTCCACAAACAACATACTTCCTCACTACAGTTTTTCATTTATTTAAGTACTACAACACACAGAACTTACAAAATCATTAAGAAACTAAAAAATACATATAAACAACAACGGTCGAACGCGGTAACCATGTATCCTATATAATACTCGTAAGGTGCGTAAATTTGGCGTAGCGTCGTTACCAATTCTATTTGGTAATATTTTTATTATTACATTTTTGTAATTATTTAAAAACCTTGGTTAATTACTTAGACAATAAAACAATATTTTATAGTCTAAGGTTAATTATTGTGCGTAGTTTTTTGATAATATACATGACATATAACTGTGTTTTGAAAATATATAAACATATTGGAGTAAATCGATAAAACTTGGCTTAGAATATTTGACAATTTCTAAAACGTGACAACAATCTACACCTATCGATGTAGTGGAGAGGGAACAAATTCAATCTATGATCTCGTGTTAAATGTAAATAGTTGGGTCTCTCTTGTTTTTATGGTCTAAGAAATGGACACTTTACAGTCAAAGTCGAAATCGAAACGTTATCAAAAAATCTTACTTCAGATTCATGATCAGTACCCATAGAAACAAAAAAAAATGAACAAAACATGAAAACTAGAATATTAAGAAAAGAACTTGACAAGTTTTAACTAAAAAGCAGCATTGACATCGTGTTTTGAGACTTCATATGATTTCCCGTACGATCCCATCGAGATGGTAAGGTCAGAGAGTAAGCTTTACTACGATGCACAAATTAACACTATTCATCCTATTACATGCGATGTGGTGTTGCGTCACTGGAATGAAGCACTTGACAATATTTAAACCAAGCTATTTTAACATCACATATGTTTTAATACAAAAATTGTTTCAGATTGCCCCAGAAAAATGAAAGAACTACGCAGACATACTAACACTTTAACAAACAAGGCCTTGAAACAGGTAAAAAAGATTGATGCTTCAAATATTCTTCCTATAATTATTGACATGAATGATTTGGACTCGGATGATGATTAATTTACTGAACAAGAAGAAACGACGTAGTTGTAGTTTCTTTTTATTTTTTAAAAATATTTTATATACACATTTGGTAGTTTTTCAGAAATAAATATTTATATATTCTGTTTTCTCTCATATTTAACTTTTTTTTTTCGACTTATATGTAATTTAATACAACCTTCAAGTAATTTAACTTTGCGTGATCTATTATATAATAATATATTATAATTTATTAGCAAAATTTTGCTAACGGAAACACTACTCGAAATATATTTTCCGAAAACGCATTTCAAAAATCATTTCACAACGTAATAGTATAAAAATCATTTTCAAACTGACTAGAAAATTGCATTTCCAAATTATTTTTTCACCCGACAACGGCACTAATTTTCTGGTTCCTTTTTTATATTTTTGGTTTACTAAAATTTACACGTAAACGCCTGAACATGTGTACGGTAAAAATATTGAACGTTAAACACTCGGAGTGTCTGTACATGCTTCACATACTTCTAGACCTCGTCTGCAACTCGTTCTAGAACCTGCCTTTTCGGTCTGTAAAGTTCAGTTTCCGTTCGTGTTACGTAAATTGCTAATATTTTGTAATATTGCGTTTCGTTCTGTTATTTTTTTAAAGATATGTGACTATTCTTGGTAACTTAAAATATGTTTGAGAAAATGTTTCTCGAACGAAAGAGTTATCATTTAATATTTTCCGAACATGATTGGCAGATTCTTAACTGTAGCCCTATTTTCATTTTTTTTTTATGATATACCTAAATTAATAATTTAATAACAATCGGATTATTATTTACTTATTATTACGAAAATATATAATTTGAGAGTTAAAAAGGATATAATTAACACAAACTTTACAACTTGCAAATAATATTCTTGAGTAATAATTAGAACTTCAACAAGAAAATCATTGTTCTTGGGTTTAGAGCGTGACAAATTGGAATTACTTTCCGACGTTCAGCTGCGATAGCACGAGGCATCTTCAGAGATCTTCACTGCAAAAGATCAAAACAATAAATGAACTCCGATGAGCAGAGTTCAGGTATTTATACGTGACTTGTGCCCACTGACGCGTGACTCACCGCGATGATTGGTTTCCACGCTTGAAGTACCACGTAGTCCGCGTCTCTATTGAACTTTTCAGGGTACTTGATAATTTGAATAGAGTCTTTAATTCGTTTATAATAACCCGAGACTGATTTAAGAACCTTGGATTCTTTTACATTAATCATGTGTCCTCTTGAGTGTTGGTGATTGCACAATTTTTTTCTTACTTATAGATCTTTCCTGTTCCTTAAGTTTAATAGACACAGACTATCTAGTTTTACCTATATACGCTTTTCCGCAAGAGCAAGGAATTTTATAAGCTCCTTCTGACTGCAAAGAAATTACATCTTTTGGTGTCCTTAAGCATTGCCCAATCTTTTCTGTGTACTAAAGAATATGCGGAAGTTGGGTCTCCGTTGAATTCCTGCAATTTTATCTGTAGTACCCTGAATAAACGGTAAAACTGCACTACTTGGTGGTGGAGATTCCTGCACTGCTTTAGGTCTGGGATTATTATAATATCTAATCGAACGCCTAATATCTTCAGTGCAACACCCGTGCGATTTTAAAGCTTCAATCAATTTTTCTGTTTCGTCCGAAATTGAATTGGTATCACATATTGTCAAAACCCGAAAGACTAATGAATTGATGAAGATTGTTGAACTAAAATTTAAATATCTACTCGTATATGTGGGTTTCTTGTAAACAGTATGACCTAGGGTTCCGTTCTCTTTCTTATGTACTTACACATCAAGGAAGGGGATGGCACCATCTGACTCAATTTCTATAGAGAAATTTATATTAGGAGGTTGTGGTTATCTAAACCAACATTTAAATTTTAAAGGAAAAGTACTTAAAGCAATTTCCTCGAAAAATGTTCGCTACTACAGGAGATAGCGTTAAGCATTCTCTTATCAATTCAATTAGTAGCTGGTTATCGATTATTAGAAAAGCCTTAATTATATTTGCAGTGCAAAGAGGTAATTTTATTATAATTTTTTAACGTTAATTTGTTGAGATTCTTAGTGTTGGTCATGTCGTCTCGGATCTCGTCAGAAATCTCGACCCGAGGCGGGACAAATCCAACTTTCAGACGAGAACTCCCCATCGCCATTATTTGGAAAAAGAGGTTGAAAACAAGCGAGAATTACTACAGAACAAAAAAAACATATAGAGAGATGTGTTTTATTGCTGAACCAAAAATCCTTAGAGCTTTAAAAAAATCTAACGGAAAACGACCTCTCAAATACCGCTATAAGAGATCATTTAACTTGGTTGGTAACAAAATGACTTAAAAGAGCTTTGCTACCAGTAAAGATATTAAAAAAGATTTACGCTACATAGTGCCATATCCAAAAATATTCAGTTTTTCAATGAATTATCTATCAATTTAAAACATTCTGAAGCACTTTTTGCTTACATATTTAATTTTATTTAATTTTCAGTACATAGAAGCAAAAGAGTCTCTCTGAACTTACAGCTACTATAAATACCTAGATAACTTTGTTAATAGTGTTTTATTACAAAAAAAGTGTTCATACCCGATAGAGCTTCGGTGAAAATTGAAAGAGTAGGATTTTTAAAAATGATGCGAAACTTAATTCTGTGATTTCTTTTCCCATTTGAAAAAAATCGTTATGCGGTTCTGCTAATGAGTCCACTTTAACACCAAATGAAGTTGAGGCTATAACATCAATTGTGAATCTAAAAATTAAAATATAATTGAATTAGTAACAAGAGAGTATAAAAACTACTTTCATGTTATACTTATAAAGAGAAAATCTTACTTAAATTACATATTTTTATCAGCTTTGTAAATCAACAAAATTTAGCATTCCAACTTTATTTGTGTATCAAATATATTAAACATTTTTGTTTTGATATTCATCCAGGGAGGTCTCGGATTTCCCCAAACGTTGTAATAAGAGACAAAGCTATATAAACCACAGACCCAGATGACAAAATTCTACGAGTTTTGGTAAAATGTTCTTGTTAGGACAGGCACTTTCAATAAAAAATGCTGACTGGCAAGGTATACAACTTTTATTTTTCAGTAAAAAATTTCATATTTCATATACAATATAAGAACCATTAGAGACCTACAACCAGAAGGAGGTATCAGAGACATATCACCTTGATCTAAGTAGTCTTGCATAAAATCAACATATTTTTTATAGAAGTCGAGATATTTTAAGTACATCTCTCAAGTATGTTTAAACAGCGATAAGGTTAAGCTACCGAAAAATGTTCAAAAGGACCCCTAATTCAAAGAGCTTTTGGCACCTTTTGACCTCTAGCGAAAAAGATTTTTGTCTATAGAAATACGGCAAAAAGCAAGAGTATTGGAGATATCACACGGAATTTGCTTTGCGCCCCAAATTGTACCCAAAGAGAGTCTTTAAATGTAATGATTTGTGACTTGAAGCCTTATAAACTCTCTCCATTGATAAGGCGATCGACAATTCTTATTGGAGTGGCAGACCCTAAACAGTTAACACTGCTGCTTGATATAAGAAGACTGTCCTGTTATGTTCTTGTCAAAAATGCGGGCCATCTAAATAGTGCCTAAGAACACATTTACGTTCCGTTTTCAGTAATTGGATTAGCTACTAAATTAACAAACATTGTTTTGGGGCAACTTTCGTTCACCTGAAACGGGAAATAAAAATTTTCCTATGGAAATACATCACTTCAATTCATTCATTTTCCACACTTTAGAATACCTGAAGTAAATTACTAATTTTACATCTCATTTCAAACACTAAAATGCCAAAATGTTCCTGCGGAAATTGTCGTTTCCATTTCCCGCGGAAAATTTGTGTACTTTAGAATACCCGAAAAATGTGTATTTACTGTTGTTAAGGAGGGCTTCTACTCCTTAACAACAGTAAATAAAAATTGTCCTGCGGAAATGCATCATTTCCATTTTCCACACTTAGAATACATGAAACCAGTTACATGAAAACTTTCGCTTTGCATTCTAAACATTTTTCTGAACATAAAATGTCAAAATAATCTTGCGAAAATAAGCCATTTCCATTTTCGGAAGAAATTTCATTTCCATTTTCCAGACTTTAGAATAGCTAAAGCCTGTTACATGGAGATTTTATTTTGTTTTGCATTCTACACATTTTTCTGAACAACAAAAATGCAAAATTTTTCGTCCGGAAATACGTGATTTCGAATTTCCGAGGACATTTTGTAAACTTTAGCTGAAATGTCATCCACCAAATATTTTTTTAGCTTCCATAAAGCTTCCTGAATAAATTAAAATTTCTCTACGGACACTCTCAGTCTTCATTTTATCTATTTATTTCTTTATTTTTAACCTTTTTCTTCACTGAATTTTTTTTACTTCGATAAAACCTTCTGAACGTGGAATTTAAAAAATGAATGTGATTTTATAACATAAATGATGTTCTATGACTTTAAAAATGGTTTTATCGATGAACCTGAGCTAAAGAATGAAAAACTAGACCTGATAATAGTGACATTATAGGAAGATATTAATCGTTTGGGGTATTTATTAAACGTATATTCATCATTTAATTAAACAATTATTATTTTTAGCCTATACAGGATAAAAATAGGTGAAAAATAATGGAAAAAATAACGACAAAATTATAACAAAACAGTTCAATTCCTTTGAACTCTTTGTTTACGATATGCAGGGTATAAAAATATTTATAATTTTTTGATAATAATTGAAGGACAATTTTATGAGTAAAAAAAATGTGTTTCAACGTTAGCCCATGGTTTGCTAATTAGCAAATACTAAAAAAATTTACCAAGGAAATTATACAACACTGTTTTTTTTTCCAAATGTATACTACTTCAAAACTGCCAATTAAAACTATAAGAAGAGTTGTCTTGCCTACATTTGTGATATAATAAACAGTTTTCAAAAAATAATTAATATATTTTAATGCCAGTCGGTGGTCTTTTTATGGTAAGATACAAACTTGCGCAAAAAAAATAATCATGAAATACTACGAAATACCGAAAGAAACTTTCGTTCTGAAATGAAGTTTGCTTAGAAATAATTAAAATCTGATATACAGGGTCTACATAGTAGGGCCGATTTAGCAAAGAATTAAGGCCCGGTAGATCCTATGTTAGTAGCTTTTGATAAGGCTATATTTCATTTTTTTCTTTTACTTCAACGTTACTTTTTTAGCTTAGGACAAGTTAAATCTTATCATAATAATAACGTTTTTTTCTCTCGTAAATCGACTTATCACATCCAAAAAGTACCCAACCAGTATTGAAATAGTTTTAATTGGCTATTATGAATGAATAAATGAAATAAAATCAATGATGTATCAATTTTTTTTTCAGGAAAAACAGTTCATGTGCTAACGTAAAAGTCACCGAGGGTTTGGGGAAAAAGGAAACATTTTTTCTTCATAAAAATTAAGCGTTTCCGGGATATTAAATAATTATTATTTAACAAATTCTTTAATATGAGCTTTTCTTTATATTTTTCATTCTAAAGTTTGTCTTTTTAAGCTTAAGGATCATCCTGTTTATGTAATTCTCAGGATTTATGTGCATTTCCATTTTCCACACTTAGAATACATGAAACCAGTTACATCAAAACTTTCGCTTTGCATTCTAAACATTTTTGTGAACATAAAATGTCAAAATAATCTTGCGAAAATAAGCCATTTCCATTTTCGGAAGAAAATTCATTTCCATTTTCCAGACTTTAGAATAGCTAAAGCCTGTTACATGGACATTTTATTTTGTTTTGCATTCTACACATTTTTCTGAACAACAAAAATGCAGAATTTTTTGTCCGGAAGTACGTGATTTCGAATTTCCGAGGACATTTTGTAAACTTTAGCTGAAATGTCATCCACCAAATATTTTTTTAGCTTCTATAAAGCCTCCTGAATAAATTAAAATTGCTTGAGAATGAAATACAAAATATTTTATGTCAAAACTTATCAACAATATAGGCTTAAAATAACACAGGAAATGTCTTTGAAATTTAAAATCTACTAATCAGGTTTAGTTTAAGTTGAATGTGAACTATATTCTCTGAAAATATAATTTTTAGTCGCCCCCTTTTAGAATAAACTAAAGAAAAATTGGTTACAGACATTTAGAAAAAGTTGTCAATAAATTATTTCGATTTATAAAATATTGCTTATAGGCGTGAAAAAAGAATATTTTTTCATTGTTTGAAACATTGTTCGGCTTTAACCGGGTTTCTTTCATTTGACATATTGTGGCTCGAATTTATATTTTCCCCTAGAATTTGACTACATTTTAGGTAAAAAATTTAAAATAAGAATAGAAATATATAAAGCTTTTTTTGAATAAATTATATGTACCCACTGCATGTGTTAGCTTTTCAACGATGCGATTTTAGTAAGCGTAAAATATAAAATTTAACTAAATAAAAATAATAATATGTCTGAAATTATGAGGATTATTTTTTATATTTTGATATTCAGTGTTTATACTAAGAAGAAAAAATCTTTATATACGATATTTAATTACATTTTTTTCTATTATGTTTTAGACATGCCAAATAAAACAAAATCACATCCCAAAGCTGAAAACACTTAAGCCCACTACTCACTATTCGTTCGTTCGATTCGTCCATTCATATGAATGCATGAATGTGCAAATCAGTTCATCAATTTTTATTTAATACGTTACAAAGATTTGATTCGGACGAATGGTTCGCCGAGATCAAAGTCTACTTGATTATCTGCTCAAAAGACGGAATCGCCGCGCAACGAAATGAAAGCATAAACCGGACCCTCCATACACTATGCGGACCAATGAACGAATGAACGAATAGGCTTTACTTCATTTTTTTTATACAAGACCCAATTCCTTTTTCAAAGCGATATAACAAAAACTAAGATACGAAAATATAATCAATTTTTTACATTTATTTATAATTAATACAGCTTCTCAAAATGTGAAATTGTCAAATATCGGTATCACACAAACAATTGATTGAGATTACGTTTCAGGAGATGCTAGACGAAATATGTTTAAACTCTTAAAAACGTTCCAAAATTTGAAAAAGTGGATATGCCTGCAAGAAAAACGGAAGGAATATTTAGAGGTGGAGTGCGTTACACGACTTCTAAGAAGGCAGCCAAAAAGCAAAAACGTATGTCTCTTTTTTCTTGAGAACATATCGACTATTAGCTCTTCACTCTTCTACTGGAGTGATGTCAAAATATAAGTAAATCACGCAGTACACCCATATTAAGGTATTTTTTACTAACCTTGTAAATGCATCTTTAATTTCCACATCATTAGTTTCCTCTCCTTGATTTTCGAAATATTTTACAAAGTTTTCAGCTGCATCTGATATCAAATTAAACATAATTTTCATTTTACTACTTGTAAAAGATCCTGTCAATGCCGACCTCATTTTTTTCCATTCATCGCCTAAAAGAATAGCTTTAGTTTGACTTGTAAAAGTATATAACTATTCTATTCAACAAAAATTAGTAAATTAAATTTCCTTTACCCGGAACTTCCCCCGCTATAGTGAATAGTGAAGTATGGCCCAATTTAATTCCACACATAGTCTTTTAGTAAGATATAATATACTAAGTGTTTTCATCATGCTCCGGTTCCACTAACCGATGGTCTCAAATATCTAGCACTGGTCTGTCAGATAATGAGGTCTTGATTGCGTCATGTGTAAAAGATTGTGAAAACGTTTGGTTACCGATTTCAAGTGATAACTAAAGTAAATGATTAACTGTGATTCAATTTTGCAAAAAAAAATAGTAACAAATATGGAAAAACAATTAGCAAATTATGTGTAAATTGTCATTTTTCATAAAACTTTTAACGCCAACCTTAAAATATGTAAAAACCCAAATAATATAAATAATATCAAATACAGAACCAGAGACAACACTAGAAGACTATAAAAATCATATATTTAGTGATAAAAATAAATAATTTCGCTGTTTCCAATTTGTAATGTAACCGCCATATTTTGTTTGTTTCTGGAACTGCGATCGGGACTATATCCCCAACATGGTTGGCAATTTGACAGACCGGTTATTAAACCATTAGGCCGCTGACGTTACTTTAAGCCGATGACGTTACTACTTGCATCGTGAATTCTTGCGGTTTGAAGCGGTTGGCCGTACCGCAGCATGGTGAAAACTTCTACTGTCTCTTCAAAATTGTTTATTGGGCGCCAATTTGTTCCACCATATTGGATTCGTAGCAACGTTTTACCAGGTTCTATGTAAGCCGCCTTAATTTTTAAGCATAATTTAAAGAATATTGAATAAGTAGTTTTTACACTGATTTTTTTTGAAACCTCCATTTTGTTCCTTCATGTTGAATTCGTACCGGTTTATCCCTATAGCACATTTAACTTTTCTGCAAAATTTAAAGTCAATTGAATAAGAACATTTTTTTAAGTTGATTTTTTAACCATCTTATTTGGCCGTCATTGAATTCGTACCACAATTTTACTATTTTATTTCTTTGTCACACTTAATGATTTGATTAAGTTGAAACTAATCTAGAAAGTAGTTTTTCAGGCTTAATTTTTGACCAAAATTTGTCAATCGGGTAGGTATTTTTTTGTTCCGCCATCTTGAATTCGTACCAGAATTTGATCAGTTCAACTCTATGCCACAATTAATTCTTGCACAAATTTTTAAATTAATTTATTAAGTAGTTTTTTCAGGCAAAATTTTTAAACATTTTATTAAGTCTTGGTTAAGGTTTACTTAAGGTTTTGCCTGAACTATGCCCCGAACAGACAGACCTACAGACCGACGGAAAGGAATAGCATTGGCAACTCAAAAACCTTAAGAGATTCGAGGTTGGTTATATTAAGGCAAAGTTTAGCAATTTAATGTCGATTTATATGCCGCTGAAAAACTTGGGAAGTTTCGATACTTCCGAAGATATCCTTAAAAAACAAAAATCATCACTTTCCTTTTTATTCTTTTCAGGCTGCATTTGAACCGATATTACAAAATATATTTTACATCTCTATAGCCACATAATTTCTACATATTTTATATATGAAAATCAATTATATAAGCAACTAAAGGGTTGTGCAATGGAAGCCTCGATATCAAGTCTTGTGGGGCAATTGGTAATGGAAGATCTAGAAGAATGTGTCCTGAGTAAAGTAGAATTTAATATACTTTCCTTCTATCGTTATGTTGATGATTGTATAACTGCAATTCCCATTGATCAAACCGAAAATATTTTAAAGCTTTTCAATAAATAACACCAACGGCTACAATTTACAGTTGAAATCGAGGAAAACAACTAAATCAACTTTTTAGATATAACATATCGTACGGAAAATAGTATTAAAACCGAATTGTATACAATTGTCACCCAACATCCCAAAAATTGGTATTTGTATTGTAATTATTGGTCTAGCAGATAGGGAAATAAACCTTTCTGATCCTGAGTTCAGAGAAAAAGCCATAAAGAAAGATAAGGCTGCATTAGAACTAAACCAGTACCCTAAAAAATTAATAAATAGATTTTTCAAAAGTAGAACACATAGATATTATTCTAATAATAAATCAAATTCTCGCAAGACAAAATACATCTCTTTGCCTTTCATAAGTGGTTTATCCCAATACAAACATAAATAGTTTGTGATTGGTGTTCCAGAAATCGACTTGATCTTAACGCTTGAAAATGCAACGTAACGATATTTTCGACAAAAGACCACATCAATGAATTTAATTACGATATTAATCATGTAATTCTTTCAAGACTGGAAGAAGACTTGGGTGTTATTTACGACAGAGAACTCTCTTTCACAAATCATATCTCATGACCATAATTTCTGACTCATATAAACTTCTTGGCTTTATAATACAAATATCTAGAGATTTTCAAAATACCGACACCCTCAAATTATAAAATAATATGTTTATTACAAATAAGCTAGAATACGGTTCAACAGTATGGAATCTGTTCAGCGGAAGTTCGCAAATGGTTCGATATGGAGATAGAGGTTTTCCTAGGGATTAACTTTTGCGAAGATTTCTTATTTCGTCCCTTGAGGTCAGATGTAATAATCTTCTCAGGTTTTTCTATCTAAACTGGCAAAACATAAAATCAGCTGCGATTACCTAACTTCTATCCAAATTAAGTTTTAGAAATCCTTCCTCTCACACTCAGGGACACTTTTTATCTACCCCCTACTTGTACGAATATCTATTCGTACGAGTACGTATAGTATTCCCCTAGAAGCAAATCCCGCAACGTTTATAACGAGCACGCTGAAACTTATGACATCTTTGATTGTACCATAGCAGCCCTCAAAAGACACTTTCTACAACACTGGGCCTAGGTCTTAAGTGTTTTCTTGAAACATAGATAGTAATAGCAATATTCAGTGGCGGCTTGTCATAAGGGGCCGAAGGACCATGGCACTACCACCAAATATGCCGACCACTGAAAATATAATTTTTTTTAAATAGTTTTAATTTCAATAATTTTCGGATCAAATGACTAAACAATAATGCATAAATTATTTTTTATTATGTAGTTTGGCCCCGACGAAAAAAACACGCGTCGTACCTATTATTCCTAGAACAACAGATAAACTCTCCGTCTGCTGCCGTAGTCGGCTGTCCGACTGTCCGAATCACGGCCCTGCTGAATATATTGAAAAGATTACGCGAGGTCACGCTGTGCATGCAGAAATCACTGTGAAAATTCGCATAAACGGGGCCTCCTGATTGAGCGGCTCGGTAAGGTTTTGCATATTTTATTTTACTGAGATGTTGGCGTTTCGCGTAATTGCATCGCAGCGGGTCGGTACACATAAGTTGAACATTTTGGGAGTTTTTTAAAGTTTAATTAATTTAATTAAATACCTAGGTACCTATTGTTTTCAATTCGTTCGAGGCAAAATGAATAAAATAAACAGTCTATTAGTGAAACCATTTTCTAACCGATCGCTCGAGGAAAAAATTCAAATCAAGGAGCTTGGAAGACCTCTCCCCGATTTAGATCTAACCAAAACGCAGAAGGCTTCCACCTCTAGTTTATTAAGCTTCAAAGGCCGTGTAAGGAAGTTTATTCGAAAAATAACTGGATTTGTGGACGCGATCAAAAAAAGGCATTTTTTTTTGTTTCGTTTATGTTTTGTTGGTGGTGATTCTACATAGACAAGGCACGGGGTTACTGATTTAGTGCATATTTATGAGAAAATTAAAACGGATGAAAATAGCAAGGTATATATAAATAATGTTTTTAGTTTTTCTTTGCTCGGAAACTCAAATATAGTGACTCAATTAAGTTCGGCTTATAGACAAAATATTATTACGCACAACAATCAAGTTGATAAAAACAGATATATTTTAAACATCATTATCAACTGTATTAGATTTTGTAGTGTATTAGAATTGGCACTGAGAGGTCCTGATGAAACCGAAGAATCCGAAAATAAAGAAAAAAACAGCATTTAAAGGGACCTCTAAGACGATACAGAACGAATTATTGAACTTCATGATTTGCGTTTACCATGAAGAAAACTAACTAACTAAAGAAATTAAAAAAGCGGATTATGTAGCGTTAATAGCCGACGAAACTACCGATGTGGCCAACGAATTTCAATTAGTCATTATTTTACAATACATTGTCTCCAGTAAGCCAGTAGAACGATTTTGGATATTTGTAAATCCTCCCGGACACAATGCCATTTCAATAGCAAATTGCATTTTTAATGAAATTGATCCTTATTAGTGACACAGCCAATAAGTTTATAGCGCAAAGCTATGACGGAGCGTCAGTTTGAGCGGAGGTGTAAATGGGGTACAAAAAATAATTAAAGATAAATATTCTTTAGCAAATTACGTACATTGCTATGCTCATCAGATTAACCTTATAATGAGCAGTGCAGCTTCAATTAATTCACCGGTTCGGATTTTTTTTGCTCATCTGACTGGAATTTGTTCTTTTTTTTTAAGTCACCTCAAAAAACGCAAGTATTGGATGATATAGCTCATAGACGATTACCATGATCATAACAAACGAGATGGAATTTTCATTCTCGGGGAATTAATACAGTTTATGAATACCGAAATGAGCTGATACACGTTATGGATATTTTAAAGAACGACAAAAATATTAAATTGAACTCAACGATTGAACAAGCTGGTGCATATAAACTTAAATTGCAGAACAAAGATTTTATATATTGGACGACAGTTTTTCGTAAAATCATGTCACATGTCGAAATAATCAACTGCAGATGATTAATACCGACCCTATCAAGGCTAAACAATATCTACAAAATTTCGAAAACGCAATGCCAAAGGTTCGTGATGAAATGGACACAATTATTGATCAAATAGACTTGGAGCTTTTAGAAAACGAAGATAAAAATGTTCCTCAAAAAAGGCGACGTTACCCTCGTTCCGATCTATCTATTTCAACAAATAAAAAAATTGGCCTTGGAAGTTTGCGATTCCATAATACAACAGATTAAGGCTCGGTTTACTTTTACAGGACATCTGACAGCTACCGCATTATTTATGAAAGAACATTTTATCGAATACAAAAAAAAAATTCGCGACAAATTGCTCTCTGATACAGTTAAGTTATATCCATTTCTAGAGAAAAATCGTCTAAAGACAGAACTGCAAGTACTTTATGAAAGAGAAGAATTGCAAACCATTTCTGAAGCCATTCCTCTTTTATCGTTGGTTTCACAGGAAGATATGAGGTGCACTTTTCAAGAAACTATTAAGTTATTGGAAGTTTTAGTGACAACACCTATGTCAACCTCTGAAGCTGAAAAATGCTTCTCTATGTTAAAAAGACTAAACACTTTTTTGCCCAACTCTATGAAAGAAAAAAGACTAAGTGCTTTGGGAATGTTATCAGCTGAAAAAGTGTTTCTTAATAATATTGAAGACTTTAATAAACGAGTCATTGACCTTTTCGCCAGTAAGGCAGAACGAAGACTAGATCTCAAATACCGCAGTTCAGTTCTGGTAAGTTTTTATCGAGGTTTTTATGTTGTTTATTACTTTGTAAAAATGGTATATATGCACACGTTATCGCATAAGTAGAAATACCTAAAAAAATTCACCCCAACACAAGAATCGAAGAATCGATTTGATTTACAAACACATATGTAACTAGACATAAAAGGCGAATAAATTACCTTAAGGAACACAAGATTATTATTAAATGTTTTATAATGTTTAATTTTTTACTAATTTAGCAAGTAGTATAAATGGTATATAATGGATGTAACTAGTAATTTTTTCTATTAAAAAAAGGTAAAAAATTAGTCATTTTGGGCGTGGCACCCCGAAAAATTTTCGCCTGCGATGCATTTTTTGCCTGCGACGCTATTTACCTTCTGGTACACCGCCAAACTCAAATCCCACGAGCCGCCACTGGCAATATGTGTTTTTGTTTTCTGTGATATATATAAATAAATATAATATTTTAGTCAGTTTGAGTGACTCCTAATTTTCGTAATTGTAAAACGGTTTTCTCAGCTTTTTTTAGATTATAGGCAATTTATTCTAGAAATGAGGGCAGTGTAGCTAATGACTTAAAAGTCTTTCTTGTACAGAGTGTCACATAAAGTTCAAGTGCGTGTAAATTTCATAAATTTTAAGATGGCTGCTTGGCAAATACCAGCTAAACAAAACTCGATCTTTATATTTATTGGCACAGGTTTTTCACCATGTAGTTCCAAGTACATACGAAATTATACAAATTTAGTATAAAATAGTTTTAAAACTTAGGGTATTTTCATGTTATATGGAAAACCAACATTTTTTAAACAAAGGAACAGCACTGTCGACTTGTCTACGTCCATAAGTAATGGAATGTTAAAAAATACTAGTTAATTTTAAACAAATGTAATTTTCTTTACTGGTAACCGATTCCTCCAATTTTTTAGGCTATTAGGCCATTCGCTCTAGAATTTAGAACATTATTACTAAATGAATACTAATGTCATAATAGACTTTCTTGTAGAGGGTGAAGCATACAATTTTGGTTCTTGTTAATTTTATAAAGTTTAAGTTGGTTACTTAGTAAATGCAAGCTGAAAGAAATTATATTTTTAGAGTACCAATAATTAGGGACTTATCCATAGCAATTAATTAAATTATAATACAAATATATACAGAAGGTAAAGACATTGCTAATTTTCTTTATTACCGTTTAATTTCTGTAAGCCTAATAACTTTATTATTTTAGACGAAACATCAGCATAAAGCAGAATTTTAAAACTTAGCTTAGAGTAAGGTTGAGATTGACTCTTTTTTGATATTGTAAACTTTATTTTTAATATTGGGTTAAAAATAATCATTTCTTATAATTTTTCTTGGATAGCTACTAATTTTAATTTTAATTTTAATTTTATCCAGGCTTATTTGGAGTGATTATTGATGCATGTACTTAATTAAGAGATTATGGGTAATTTTTAATTGTAAATATTTTACTATCTCTTAAAAAATATATTTTTTATTTAATTTATTTATTGTATCAATAAAACATATGTTGATATTTCGTTTTATCTTCAATATCTCATTATTAAACAAAACAAAAATAAAAATATACTCTGCGATTTTTTTACACAAAATCTGCATAACTGTTCAGACTCCTCAAATATGCTAGTTTGACAAAACGTTCAGTAAAATATCCTAAGTTTTGAAATTCTGAGACTGTAAAAATCGAATACGAGAAATCCATTGCAGCAAAAATACGTGGTCTGTTTTATTATATTTTTGTAAATGTCGAAAATTTATTTTCAAAGGCTACCATTAACTTTCCTAATCTAGATGGAATGCTATGTGTTTTTCTTAAACTTGGTATTCTTTTAAATATTCGAAGAAGCATTTTCTATATAGGATGCAGTTTTCTATCTTAGTTTTTAATTATCTATCAAAAATAAAATAGTAACGTTCAAACTAAAGTAGAGAGTATAAACAGACTTGTTCCAATTTATGACAGCACCAAAAAAGTATTCACCCCATATACTAAAAAAAAAACATTAAAAGTATCCTATCCAGCACAATTGTACTTTAAGTTTTTTTAACCCTGATGGTTTCTGGAGTTAGAGTTAGTTTAGAAAATCCACAATGTAATTTAAGCATCTATATTGCTAAATATATTTTGATATGTCCAATACAATGCGAAAAACTAAATAACCATTTACCTTTTAAACTTAACAGGTTTTTTGCAAAGAGTGGATCAGCTTTTGGATCGACCATCGCAACATGGTCAATAAAATTATCAAAGTCTTTAACTGCCACCCTTCTTATTAGTTCTGGATCGCGGATCACCAATTTTGGTTTAAGGAATTGATACGTGCCATAATATCTAAAAACAAACATACAATTCTTGTCTGTACCATTCATTTCACAAAACACGCTTTATAGAACATAACACCTAGAAAAAAACTCACTCTCTCATGTATTAAATAGTGTTGTATACATTGCATTTAGAAACTGTTTAATCTAATTTGGAATCGTATAAAAAAAGTAAACAAAAAAATGATAATCCGCAACAACCTATTAAAATTAACAATAAAAACTTTTATAAGAAAGTGAAACATTAAAAAGTTAAAAAATGTGCCACCCTGAAATAATAAATAAAATAATATTTTTTACTCGACATCTCAAACTGATTAATTTAACTATTACTATTAATTACTGAATCACAAAAAAATACTTTTATATATTTATTTTAGTGTTTTTTTTAAATTCGTTTAATTTTCTATAAAATTCTAACATTTTTATTTTTAATTTTACGAAGTTTTGTTGTCAAGGTCAGCTTCACAATTTTCGATTGCTAAACTTAGATTACACTTTTGGACATTTCTAATAAAATAAACGTATACTGAGTTCATTTCACATGCCATTTTGCTAGAGTCACGGTAACTAATATTATATAAAACGCAATATCTATACAAATTTATAACGAATTCCAAATAAGATTGTCAGAAATTAAATTGCTGGGAGACCGCTCGATCTAGAAAAAGCTCGGTTTGGTCAATGACTTCATTTCTTACAGATGGAGGACTAGATTCTCCTGAAGAACGAACTAAGAGAAAGAGAGAAGAAAGTTCATACAGATTACAGAACGAATGAAGGAAGAAATAAAAGAAATAAAAACTGCGTCAGTACGGAGACAAAGCAAATTCATGTCCTTTCGAAAAAAAAAAGAAATAACTGCTGCTACAATTGCACTGAAGAGGGCATCTTTCAAAGAACTGTAAAAAGCTATCTTTTGTGCAAAGAACAGGGCCACAAGACAGGAAGTACGCTATATAAAGCTTTTCGAAAAGCCCTGGTATATAATAATAAATAAAGGTCAACCGAGGACGCCAGGCATACGACCTTTGATGGCAAACTGCTATCAGTTGCAAGTCAGACCTTGTTATACTTAGTTAACGAACCAAACCGTCGGATAGCAAGGAGAAAACGTTGGTTCCTAGACAATAACCGCAATGCAAGGATTATTATTATAAACAAAATACTGAGAGTTACAGGAACAGGAAAAGGAGATGGTTTTGTCTAAGTAAAAACTCAATAATACTGTTACTTCTCTCCAAACGCGACATTAGACCAATATGAACCTTTTCTAGACCACCTGAGAAACCAAATAAGCGCAAAGGTAAAAAAACTCTAGTTGGAGGAGATTTTAACGCAAAATGTTTAGAATGGGGATCACCCATCGAGGATAGAAGAGATTCGGTGACAACCGAATGAGCAGCTACAGTGGTAGCCAAACAGAGACAATACCAATGTTTCAGTGAGGCCAACAAAAAACATTTATAGGTTTTCTTAGACACCCAAGATATTGCCAGCCAAAATAAAAATATAAGTTCTTGACGAAGAAACAGGAAGTCTGCATCTGAGGCAAGGGTCGATCTTGAGATGTGTGTTAACGATACCCTTCATAGAGTGAAGAGTCAAATGTCAAAACTCATTAAAATTGGCTCCTGAAGAGACTATAGCAGTTCTGTTATGTAGAAGAACGGGATCAAAACCGCTTCATTTTGAACTGTTAATAAAAACGCAGAACAAAATTGCCTTAAGATTATAAGTGGATCCAGAGCAGTATCAGTACAAGAAGCCTTTGTTATAGCAGGACTTATACCAATACACCTACTTGCATAGGAACGAAACTTGACACATCGTGCAAATGATAAGAAAGCGGCAAAAACTCAAGATAGGGAGAGATAACTGGAATTGTAACAAGAAGAATGGAATATTACTTGTAATGCTACAAGGACCAGAAAAGTAAGTCATGGGTCAATAAGAAAACTAGACAACCTACACTTGAACCCAGAGATCATAATAGACAAATTCTTTAATGAAACAAGAAAATCTGTTTGTATACCACGTATAATCTCCAAGTTAATTATTTTAGCAAAGCGCTTTCGACTAACTAGTCATCTTCAATGCGCAGGTATAAACCCCTTCAATTTTAAAGACGATGGAAAAGGCTAAAAAAGTCGACAGGAAAAAAGGTTGGATTAAACGATATACATACTGCAAATTATTCCTAAATCACACTTAATTCTTCTGCAAAATTTTAGGGCCACTGGATACCTAGTTTCCCTAATAAATAATAATGATAAATGTTACCATTTCCCCATATGACTCGAAATTCTTTGAAAGCAAACGGGTAAGAAGTTTTTTAACTATACCGCGCACAGACAGACAAGCCGACGAAATTGAGAAACATGTTTTTCAACATCTAAGGAGTTTGAAGCGTGAAGATGTAAAGTGATGAATTTATTATTTTCCTCTTATGAGGGAAGCAATAAAATCCTTAAAATATCTGATTTTTAGGATACATTTCTAGTTCAAATACAAATTTTACTCGGTTTTACTTTGTTATCATGCATATTGGAAGTCAAAACATCCGTTTACTCATCATAAATCTACTTTTAAATACACTACGTGTTTTTAGGGTTGCTACCCTCCCTTGATTACTTCTACATATATTTAATTTACTACCACACATAATTAGTACACATTTTTCTCGGAATTTTTAGATGGTGCGTTTTTCAATTTTGAAACCGAATGCTTCTATAAACGTATTAACGTACTCTTAAGGCAAACATCTCTTGGAGTTTTAAGTGAATTAAAATTGCAATGTTGTTACTTCCATTTTTAAGTTAACTATTTAAATTAGTTTGGTGGTTTCAATAGTGTTCTTAATTAACTTGTTTTCTTTCAAAATAAATCTAAATTTCTATAATATGGTTTTTAATAAATGTTTTTACTTCATCGTTATTTATAAAAATTATTACTGAATCTTGCTATTCGGCTATCGAAAACTTAGTTACCGTATTTCACAACTTTTAAAAAAGCAGGAAGCATCGTGCCATGCGGTTCATACTCCTACTGCCTCACTGATGTCAGGATTAGTAGCATAGAGAGGGGGGACTGAGGGCATGTGCTCTTGTCTTGACCAGCCCCAACACACATGCGAACAAGTCGAGTTGTGTTAATAGTTGTTATCCCTATCTATACTGCAACAGTACATCTTTAAATACTCTAGTGCAAGATTTTTGAACCTTCCAGGAAGAACACGTAAGATTATTTCCTCGAATTTGTTAGTAATGTTTCAGTTTTATAAGATTTCTTTTTCATCTACTCGATACATGTTTGGGTAGTAGGAGTCCGGCAGCAGATGCCGATCCACCGTCCAAGCCAGGACGCCACTGTGATCTAAAATTTTGTCAGTACTTTTAACTGTTTTTCGAAAACAGCCCAAAGTCAAATTCAAGCAGTCATTTTCCAAAATGGCAACTTAAACAGAACTTGTGTTTAATATGGTTTAATTGACTATTTTTTAAATACCTCACATTTAACGTATTCTAGTATTTGAATCCATTCTTGCTTACTTTATACCTCATTAAATAGTTTAAATTGTTACATACATTTGTATCTGGTTAATTTAATGCAAAGGATATTAAGTGATAAATTTACCTTTCAAACTAACTAGGTTCTTTGCGAAGAGCGGATCAGCTTTAGGATCCGTCACTGCAACATGGTCAATAAAATGATCAAAGTCTTTAACTGTAACCCTTCTTATTAGTTCTGGATCTCGTATCACCAGTTTTGGTTTAAGGAATTGATATATGCCATAATATCTAAAAACAAACATGAAATGTTTTACTATATATACTATACTGAAAGTTATTTCATATTGTTGTATATGGTATAAAATATAGAAACAGCTTAACAGGTAAGAAGTAAAATTGAGAAGTAAAGCCGGACTTCGTGGCTCAAGAAAACCAAAAACTATGTATTAATACAATTATATTCGTAGCCCTTACCATGTTGTTTCATGCACCAACACTTTTTGCAATAATATTATAATAGTATCCGTCTGTAAAAATACATAGTTTACTTCATTTTCTATTTGTTTATATTGGATTTAGATTATAAGAACTCAGTTTGAAACAAAACAGAAACTAAATAAAATAAATCAAAAATTTGTAGTAATGAATATTACAAAAACGATTCTCTCCTTATATTGTTAGTCAAGGCGTTTATCAATTAAACTTTAATTTTATTTCTTTTTGTTATTAAGCAATATCGTTAAATTAAAACCCTCTTTTCTGTCAATAAACTAAGTATGTGTATATATTTATTAAGAAAAACTTATGGGGGAAAAGTACTTTCCAAAAATCTGTACGTGCAAGTCACTATGCTAGCAGAGGGCCTGTTAAAAGGGAATACGATATACAGTCCCCAAATTTCTAAGTGAAAGGCTGCCTTCATTTAGACAGCTACTAAGAGAATACGTTTTCTTTTCTTATATCCATTTGTTATTTGTTTGAATGTAGATGTTAATTTTGTTGCTTATCGATGAGTGTTACTTCGTAATATCGGATAAATGTTTTTCTTTAACTATCGGCGCAGTGATGAGTTCCCACAGAACGAAAACGCTTGTGTCTATAAAAACTTAAGGTTTTTTTTAATGATATTCTTTATATTATGTATCAAAGCATTTTGTGGACAGACTAGTTCACATGTTAAGTAGTTTCTTAATTAATTTTGTGACACCGCCATTTCGTTCCTCCGTATTCGATTTTTACCAAAATGTTACCAATCCATTACCATATGACCCTTGATTTTTGGCCGAGTTTGAAGTCGATTGGATAAATAGTTCTTGAGATATACCGCGTACAGACTAACTGAAATGGAAAACATGTTTTTCGAGATCCACGGACCCTAAACCACAAAAAATCTCGGAGAGTGATTTTATCACGATTACAATGTATACGAGGAAAGTAAAAATAGAAGAAAGTTGAAGTGTTTCATCCTTTGATAAAAAATCGGTAAATTGGCTTTTATCCGAAAGTTCCCTCGTCACGAATTCCTCCACAAACAGATTTTAGTATAAGCATTTATAGCTATTTAGAAATAAGTGTATGCAAAATAATGAAAATATACACCCTGAAAAGGAAATGACTGCAAATATTTTAACAGTAAAAGTTCAAGTATTTTGGAGCAAAAAAGTCTTACGTAACAAGGAGTCAACACACATTTTATTTTTTTTTTAATAGCGGAAACATTGCAGTTTTACTCTCTGAGTGCTGCACAAATAGTCATTCGCTAGTTAGATACATTAAGTCCTTTTATTAGATCTTAAATTTTTGACGCCATTTTATCTATTTCTTTTATTAAAAAAACCCATGCTTATACACAGTAACGAAAACTACATGGACGGCAACGACGAATGAAGTTTTTTACAAAGCGCAGGGTACACGAATGACTTTTATAACGGCAAAAACAAAAACATCGTTTCTCGTCCCCATTGATACTGATACAATTAATATTTCATCGTTCATTTATGTAAAAATATTTCACTATAAATTGTTGGAGCTACCTGCACAGGAACATTATCATAGCACAAACCTCCGCACCCAAATAAATAGGTACAAATAAAATAGTTTTTTCTTAACGGAGTAATATTTTTGTTCGTTTTCAGTAGCAAAAATAGACAAGATTTATTCCGCACTGCCGGAGCATACGTCTTGAAATACGGGTCATTCAATGGTTAAATATTGCAACTATTTTAAACAAGAACTTTAATGATTGAATTAATAATGATTTAATTAATAGTTTCGGATAGTAAAAAAAAATGTACTAACATTTCGTAAATTACCCAGTTAAGTAACCCGTACTTTCCCGCGTTAAAATTTTTTTAGTCTTTTCAATTGTAATATACTTTACTCTGGTTGACAGAGGGAAAAATTTATTACAAGGAATGTTCTGTTAAAAAGCATTTACCGATCTTTTACTCAAGTACCTTACTCGGAATTTAGGTACCATATAATAAATCGTTTTCTGGAGAAAAGAAAAAGATGGATCAATGTAAGTATATAGGTACTTAATATGCTACATTCTTATATTGTTTGTGAAGCTGAGAGTCACCGTTCTTCTAAATAGTATTTTTGTGCTTACGCAGAAAAGAATTCATGGAAATACATCTATTTGATTTATATACCTAACGTTCATTTAGATTCTTATGAGCATTTTTATCTCCTCATCTTTTTCCTGTAAACATGTTTAAATCCAGATCGCACAAACATACACACAATCATTTACATACCAGTATCGAGTTTCGTTCGATAAACATGTTCGTTATGGTTTGCGTCAATTTTTTGTTTGTTTTATGGTGTAATTTAAGTTATAATTGGCGAATTTTTGTTCATTGTGAAGATAGTGTTAAGCGATATACCATTCAGTCAAAATATATATAGTTATTCGTCATTTTCCAAAAAAACATACAACATTACTGTTCCTTAGATCGACAAGAGATTCAGTTAGTTTGTTTAAAGAACGTGTTAGGTCCACAGTTACCCAGGAATCTGTTAGAAAAGAAATTGAATCTAAGCATAAAGAACTGCTTGAAAAGCATGCAATTTAGGATAAAAAAAGTATTTTGAAAGATAGCCAGGAAAAGTTTGAAATTAAATGGTTGAAATTTGAGCGTATGTTGAGAAACAACAATGTTATCTTCTTTGGATTAAACGTTCCAACTGAACTACACAATCTTCTTGTTTCTATATTTAACTCATATACGATCGTTTGAATGTCACTATGAGGGACAGGATATTTATAAAATAAAGAGTCAAAACAACTATTAAAGTTGGATTTGTGAGTTTCCTGAAAAAAGAAAAAAGTACTTCAGAACACTTAAGTTGAAAAATACCAAGATATTTATTGCGCATGACCTACACCTTGAAGATCAACAAGAACATAAAATATTTGTCGATCTTCTTAGACTGGGACAGGCACAAAATTTGCCCTCAAAGATAAGAGGATAAAAGCTTTGCATTAACAGCAAGTATTATACAGCATCTCAATTACTGCTCATTCAACAATATTTTTCTGCTGAACGCTCTCCCAATGACAAGGGCAAACTCATCACCCTAATAGTGTCCCGCCTACTCCATCTGTAGGTGAGACAGATATTAAGTCGGCAGAAAATACTGGTGGTGTAGATAGTAGTTCTGGCAAAACAGGGGAAGAACAATACTTTGAAGAGGTCTCTGCAAGGCCTAATCCCTTCACTGCAATAAAGAACCAACTCATTTCTTCAAACTCCAATACTAAAAGAAAAATTATCCATTGGGTAAATCAGAGGTCTCAGCGTAGGAACCAAAACTTAAAAGAAAATCGCAAAGAAATAATTTGGTGCAGATAGACCATAATTCATATTGAATTACCTATATTGTAAACGTGAAATTGTGTAATATTTCCAGTGGCGAAGTTAGAATGAATGTTTGTTTGTTATAATCGTGGTAATGCCTTATAAAATAATTTTAAATTTCAAACATTTTGCTTGGGTTACGAGCTTTGGGGGGGGGGCACTTGTCCCCTTTGTCCTCCCCTAAATACGCCTCTGAATATTTCTATTTTCTTGCTGTACCGTATTAATATTATTTTTATATGTAAAGGGATTATTTTAAATAATTTAAGCATAAGTAAGGTATTTTAAATTTAAAATTCTTAGATATATTTGGGGGTTTTATATAATTGGATATTATATAGTATTTTGCTTGCATTATATTGAGTACGATAGTACATTAGTATCCTTTTTCTTTTATTGCATGTGTAGCATTTTAAATTGTATGTCGCATTTCGGAAACAGGTAAATATTGTAAAGTAGGTATACTCGTACTGACTTATCGTATTAGCATATGGGTTAATGAAAACATAAATATAAACTTAGGATGGAAAATAATTGCAGAGTTTGTCATTTAAATGTACGGTCTCTCTTACCGCACTTTCAAGAGTTTCATAATGTAGAAATAACTAAAGATTACGATGTGATAGCGGAAGGGAAACATGGCTTGGGAATGATGTTTGGATGAAGTTATTGCAGTACCTGGTTACAATTTACTTAGACTTGAGAGGCAAACTAGAGAAGGTGGTTGTGCTGTTTTTGTAAATAACAAATTATCATCTAATATTTATAGCAATAATAATGTGAATTCGGAACATATTATTGTTTATTTAGCATTTAGGGCATGCTTGGTCCAGTTTACACCTGAGAATAATTTTATTACGTGTTGGGGATATGAATGTAGATTTGTTGATCATGGACAACACTTTAAATAAATTCTTTCAATCCTTTAATTTTAACAAATAAATGAAAACACAAGTTTTACTTTGTTAACTGTAACTTATTTTATTTTTGCGCTAGGCGTGACTGCACTTTTGTACTACTAGTACATTTTCAAACGTAATGAGGATATTTACAATCAACTTGATTGTAAATATCGGATCGGTGTTTATTTATGTCAGAACAGAGTAAATTCATTGTAAAATTGGTAACTTTGGAAGAGGTTAATAAGATATTGTTTTCCATCAAAACTGATGCTTGCGGTTCTGATGGTATTTCCGCAAAAATGCTGAAGTATAACAGTCCTTTTGTTGATATTTGATTAACCCATCTTATAAACTTTTTAACTGTGTGTAATGTTTTTCTAGAAGACATTATTATTAATTATATTATTCAAAATATGGCTACGCCACTGAAGAACGGGGTCTCTAGGTGGATTGGTACCGGGTTAGCACCAGGTTACTCGCCATAGGTATCATCGTCATTCGTGCTCCTGATGGGACTGATCCACCTATGTATGGAACAAAAGTGTCCATAATCAATTTGTATCAATTAATATTTCTCTTTAAAGTTGCATCTCGTTGGTATTTCTTGATGTCAAGCTGCCAACATGGAGTAAAATTTGCTAGTATAAAAACTATGAAGTACGGCTGTTTTTTGAAAGTTCCCCAAAATTTTAGATGAAAAAGGCAAGAAAAAGTTTATTTTACGTCTTTGTATAATTGTTTGTAGTAGTTTCATATAGAAAATTCGCTATTTTCATAAAAAAGAAGAAAGAAAAAAGTAAATTGAGTTTACGATGTTTATGAACTTTGAGAAGCAACCACATGTTTAACATGAAACAACTACTAAAAGAACGAATATCAAGAAAGGATATTTACAACAGGATGGGACAGAAGCTCTAGATTTAAAAACAGAATTATAAAATTTTAAAGATTTAAAGTAAAACATTTAAATCGATATGCTGCTTTAGCTTGTAACAATCATATATTATCTTATAATTATATATGGTATACAAACTGATCTAAAAGAAAATAAAGAACGTGTATTGCTTTATTAAGCTTTTAATCAAAACATGTTATTCAATTTTAGTCAGAGATATCATTTTAACGTAAAAACTGATAAAAATAGGCAAATACGACAACTTTTCCGAAATTTCATGCACTTTTTTGGAAACTTCGGAAAAAATGAATAAACTTTTTGGAACATTTTCTAAGCTCCGCATCTCTAGGCGGCAACATTTGCATGCATCGTGTTATACTGGTCAAGTGTAGACATGTTGCGTTTGTATACATCGTTACTATTACTACTTTCATTCTATATTATGAATTGACATTTGTTTACTTTCTAGTATAAGAAAAACTATAGAATTTTTACATCGAAGAAGAAAGAATTAGATTATGTGAGGCTTTTTGCGACAATGGAATTATTTTTTAAAAAATGACTAAAGCACTTACCTCGCATTGGGGATTAACTTATATGTATACGAAATCACTTCCGCCATATCACTAACTCTGAAAATTGTTCTCCAACTGTCCCCAAATAAAATCCATGGTTTCCCTTGCTTCACGCCTCGGTTCTTCCAGTAATTATAAGGACGAACTAGTAAGTAATAAAAAGCTAATATTCCTACCAAAACCACTAGCAACATTTTGTAGATAGCTTCTGAAAATATAATATTTTAATTAGGTCCTATTTTTTTTTCGATATTTATTAACGATATAAAAAAATAAATCATTAATCACTAAAGCATTGCTATTTATTATATTGTGTTACTGTTGGAAAATAATTTTGATTATTTTTTGAAAAAATGGGAATGTTACTTCTTATGTAGGTATTAAATTATAGCCTGTTGCTTAATCCTCAGAAAACCCAGAACATGATATTTACATATAGAGAGCATGCTTTCATAACCCACAAAGAGTAAAACAGTTTGGTATTCGACTTAATCCGTATTTAACTTGGGAGCATCATGTTGTCACTGTATATTCTAAACTTTCTTCTATATTTTTTGGTCCCCTAGAATGTGAACCACCTCGAATTCAGAATTTAAAATTGAAAACAAAAATGTCGCGCATGTAATTTGTCACTTTTGGCAATCACTGTTATTAACTTGAAAATTTTCAACAGTAAATAATATTTTAAAAGATAACGCTTTTTTAAAATATAGTGCACAAAGTAGAAAAAATATTGTTAAATACTAGTTTCATAAGGCATTTAATCAGACTCGCCTACGGCTCGTTTTTTATATTAAGGTTCGTGCTATAAAAATAATGTTCTATGAAGCTAGTGTTTTAATATACTAATTTTGAATGTATCAAATAGTAACTGAATTAAAGTGCCGTATAAGAAGTGTAAGAAGTAAGTTATGTGCATTAAGCCTAGGTTATAGATTGAAAAAATTTGCATCTTACGTCGTCGTTTTGAGCGAAGCGTTTACGTTGGATCTTTGGAGCCCCATATTATAGATTGACAACCCTTGCGCTTTGCGTCGGCTGTGGAACTAACCTTACTTTTATGTTTATATTTGCTGCTTTTTCGTGTAATGCAATTTTGTCTCGATCGTTTTTAAATTTATGTGCGTTTTTCTTAATTTGCTGAGAATGGATAATCAAAATCATAGTAATGACACTGAATATTTAATGACAATTTATTACGAAGGACGGATGTTTTGAAATGTCCTCTAGAATCCAGCACTTTTATTGGTTGCAGCTTAACGCAAAGATTGATTTACGCTAGGCGCTTCCGCCAAAGTTAAAGAGAGCGGAAACTTAAACGGATGGCGGCAAAAATATAATCGTACCCATTACTTTACGACACGTTAAGTAAACTTCAAGAACAGCGCAAACGGCGACACAAGACGCAAACATTTTCAATCTACAGCCCATGTTTGCTACCAACTGTGAAGACTATCATTGTATCGCAGTAGGCTTTTTAAAGTACTGGTTACCCAAGTCGACTAAAATGTAGCTAGAGTATCAAAGATACAGACTTTTCGTTATGGAGAGAAAAAATAATTAATTAACGAACAAATAAAATTATCTAGACGAGAATCTAAAATACTGTTAGAAGAAAAAGGTAAGACTTAATTTTTAGTAGCAATCAGTTGTGGCACAAAATAATATTTAAGATGGAGTCTACTTGTACCTATATATCCTATCGTAAAACATGTTTTTAGTGAATTTATACAGCACATACTTTTATATTGAAAAAACTTACCTCTTAGATAGAAATGAGGTAGCTACTTATAGGAAAATACTTAATTAGTAGCAGAATCTTGAATATAACTAAACATTAAATCAATAATGCGTCAAAAAATATCATTAGTCTATTTGTAATTAAAACAAAAACTGCAGTTACACATAGCATACCTACAGATATTGTTAATTTACTATCTGTAATATTTAAGATAAGGATTTGAATGTAAATAATGACTCTGCAAATGTAGATCCATATTAATTAACACTGCGTTATCAGGTAAGTAAATTATTGTTAGCTAATAATTCAGAAAAAGCTATTTTTATATTAATCCATATTTTTTAACATATGAAATGAATGTTCATCGGTCTAAACTCTCGTCTCCCCAAACAAAATGATTATTATGGTGGGAGAAACAGTGGCGTAGATAACTAGGCTAAATGATAGGCTGGTGTGTATAACCAAAGACTGCCAATTCGCTACGTACAGGATCCGATCATCTTTCGTTATCGGATCGGTTTTTCTCTATTATCCGGCAGTCCTCTTTGTCTCTTAATTAACGTCTTGAACCGGGACACTTGGAAATAAATTAGTTACATCAAAGGAGATAAATTTAGCATTTTTTGGTAAATTGATGCCTTGAATTTACTTGTACTAAGTCGCATGAATTTTTAATCATCTTTTTAGGCTGTCATAATAATATCTATAAGTCACTTATTTTAAATTCTAATAAAAATAAACCAACCCTGAAGACAATCAGTTTTTAGATCATACATTTTTGACAAATTTGTAAATCTATCCAATACAATTTTCACGGATAAAGAAATACATTGTTAGAAAAAGGTTTTAAATTTAACTTACAACCTAATATCCCTCTAAAAAATTTAGAAATACTAGGAGTTGAAACAGAATTAGAACTTAGCCAGTTGCTACATAATATTAGCAAAAAATATGAAGCTGTCACATTATATAAAAAAGAATTTTTAAAAGGGAGATCCAAAACAAGACAATTAAATTGTCAGTAGCATTAAAAATAAGTCTTGAGGTATTACTTTTACAAAAGCAGAAAGGGAAATAGTGTTGTGGTAAGAAACAAATCTGACTACGTCAATAAAACATTCGAACATTAGAACTGAATAGAAAAAACTAGTTATTTAAAATTGTATGAATTTTTATTGGTAAAGATTCTAATAGACTAACATTAATGAACGCCTAAACTCCCTAAACTTTGCTCTTTAATTAAACTGCTTAAAACAGGCTATCCGATTAGACTTATCGTCTCCTTTATCTCAGCCCCTTCTTACAAGCCTTCAAAAAAATTTATAGATATTATTATAGACAACACTAATTTTAAAGGCAAATATTCGCTTAAAAATGCATACGACTTAGTACAAAAAATTCAAGGGATCAATTTATCAATAAATGCTATACCTCCTTATCTTTTTTGATGTAACTAATTTATTTCCAAGTGTACCGGTTTCAGACACATTGACTTTTGTAGGCAAACTTCTGGTCTTTAAAACAAATACAAATTATTAAAAAACCAGAAATAATGAATTTACTTCCGTCTGTTTAGAACGAAACTATTTTGAATTTAATACTATATATATATATATATATATATATATATATATATATATATATATATATATATATATATATATATATATATATATATATATATATATATATATATATATATATATATATATATATATATATATATATATATATATATATATATATATATATATATATATATATATATATATATATATATATATATATATATATATATATATATATATATATATATATATATATATATATATATATATATATATATATATATACCAACACTCTCTTTTTTGCAAATTTTTTTATTGGCGCAGGTATTTAGATGGCATTTTAGCTTGTTTCACTAGAACAGAAAGACTAAATACATTTTTAGAATTTATAAATAATTTACATTCCAATATAAAATTCACTACAGAAAATGAAACTATTTTGTTTCTTAACTTTTTTTAACTTAAAAATAAAATAATAAGCATATTTTTTCTGTTTTTCACAAACCAACACACACTGTTACAACTATACATTACGCTTCATGACATCCAATACCACATAAGTTAACAGCGTTTCATAGTATGATCCATAGATTAGTCATATTACTTCTAAATTAACAGGATTTTCAAAATTAACTTAATTAAACAATTTGCAATACATAAAAATAATAGTCCAAATATGATAGATATTATTTTAAAGGAAAATATTATAAAAAAGTTATTTGTTCAGTTGACCCTAATTTAAAAGACTCTTCTAGTGACTGCAAATGTATTACGTACCATGGAAAATCCAGTAAAGATATGAGTAATTTTCTAAGAAAATTAAAAGTGAATGTAGGATATAAAACCAATAACTCCTTAGGCAAATTAATAAAAAATAATACATCAACAACAAATTTGAATACCATAAGGTGTCTATAAATTAACTTGTAAAGATTGTCCAAAAACGTATATAGGACGGACAAGTAAAAGATGCTTCTCATTTAATTAATTACATACATCACTTCAATAAAAATTTTAAAGTTTTTCATACAGAAAAGAAAACCATAAAATTAAAAATACTAGAATCTTTAGAAATAAAAAAAATGTATATAATAATTTTTTTAACGTTTCACTACGTATTACCCGGTCGTCCCCATATGACTAAAATTTGAAGTCAATGTGATAAGTAGTTTTTGTCTTTGTAGCTATGTTACGAACTGGCAGACAAACTGACAAACTGACAGACGGAATTGATGAAACATATTTTTTGGCAAGGACGCTAAAACGTGAAGTACACAATTTGAAATCAGTCCATTAAGTAGTTCTTTTTTAGGCTGAATTTTTAAATATTTTTTAAACTGCCATCTTGGATTCGCACCAAAATTAGCAGTTGATTCCTACATAAAACATGATTTTTGTTCAAGATTTGAGATAAACTTGTGGATAAAAGTGGTTTTTTAGTAATATTTTTTTTAATATTGTTGTGCAATATTGGATTTTTACCAAAATGTTACCAGGTCATCCCCATATGATCCCTTAATTTATTTTAGATTATGCCCTAAAACTAAATTGGGTTAAATTTTAATAACCCTAATAAAAGGAAAGATTCATAACGAGAGAAGTTCCGAGTAAAGGAAATTTTCCGATTAGTTCTGTGGCAACTGCTTGAAAATATCTATTTTAATGCCATTAAATGTTGAGATCTTTAATGTTTACAAGTTTTTTTGCTAATAACCGGAGAGCTCGTGCAAAAAAAACACCAGGAATTTTGTAATGACTCATAATTATGATGTAGTATTAAGGGTGTAAATGAGTCAGCGTCCACTGGCAAGGTCAGGGAGTGGCCTGCTTGCACTTGATACGCGCACTTCAAAAGTCTGCTGACTGCGTCTGTTCCATTAAACTGCGGTGTGACTGTTTTTTTCTTTAATTACATAAATAATTTCTAAAAAAATTTTCAGTCATTATAAAACTCTTGTACAACTTATACGGCGTGCTGACTAACGGCGTTCTACAACTATGCGGTCTTTCTCACTTTTTTGTATTATAAATAAGCTTAGCGCCAATTACGAAACACTTGTAGTGGTGCATATAATAATTTAATATACTTCAAAGCGCGCCGCTGCCAGGTGTCCCACTACCTGACATTGCAAATGGGTGCTGACTGATGTCCTTAATACTACATCATATTGAAACATGATCCATTATAAAACTTGCAGTTTGCAGAACTTTTGTTCTATAAATTTTGTCTTTGATATATTTTTGTAGTTTTATTGGAATGCGTTTAAATAACCTATTTTGCAAAATCTAGCAAAATGTAATGAATTTGCATAAGAAATAAAAGTTTAGAAAGGTTTGATATAAAAATTACGATAAAGTTATTAAAGAGTTTTGAATATTAAATAATCGCTACGCTTGGTAAACGGTAAAAAAACAATATTTTAGATATGATGTATTTTTGCAGTAACTGCTAATGAAAGTTAGTATAGTAGTTAAATAACAGACAAGAAAAATAATTTGTGCTTTGATAAACTTGGTTTGGAAAAGATATTGACAATTTTTTTCATCAGATGAGTACTAGGTATCTAAAAATAATAAAAGATTCATATTTTTAAAGAACTTCTAAATAATTAAAACTGGATTTTAAAATTTTTCGATATCTTATTACCTAACACCTAAACCAACTTTTGCGAATTTGAAAATGTGTTATTAAAATTTTCCGCCATATAGGGTTTCTGCCCTAGACTATAAAACAAATGATAGACTTAACATTTCATTCATAAATAATTTCGAAAGTTGGAACTATTATTGTTTTTCGCGTGCTATGGGTGCGAGAGAAAACATATATCTTCCTCTGCATCGCCGGTCCCAAAATGGCAACCCTGTTGGCTCTCACTATAGACTGAACCAGCGGCGACTCGTTTTTCTTTAATTTAATATATGTTTATAGCAAGCAATTTAATCTGTTTTTGCCAATTTTAAGTATTTGTCAGACGCGTACTCAGAAATTCGGACTGTGGGATTCAAAATCAGAAAGCAGGTGATATAAATATTTTGCGGTTTCTTTTCATTTTCCTTACAAGAGGAAAGTATTGTAATCGTATAGAAATCACCCTCCGAGATTTTTGCAGATCTTCACGTTTCAGGGATGTTGAAATTCTCAAATCCGTCAGTCTGTCTATCTGTTTGCGGCGTAGCTAAAAAACTACTTACCCGATTGACCTCAAATTTAAGTAAAAAATTAAGAGTCATATGGGGATGACATGGTATTATTTTTGTGAAAATTCAATATGACGAAACAAAATGAGCGTCCTAATAAAATTGTTAAAAAAAATATTACTAAAAAGCTATCTTTTAGTAATTTTTTTTTAAATATTACACAATGTACCTCAAATTTTGCACAAAAATCAAGTGTGACCTAGGAATAAACTGGTAAAATTTTGGTGAGGAGCCTAAAGCTAAATGTTTAAAATATCAGTATCAAAATCCTACTTATACAATTAAGTTGAAATCTTACACAAAAATCAAGTGTGAAAAATGGATGAACCTGTAAAATTTTGTATATCCTATATGGTGAACTAAAATAGCGGCATAATGTTGAAAAAAATCTGTAAAATTCCGTTTCCTACAAAAAAAATGTTTTTTATGGAGGAAAATAATAAATATCATAATTGATTCTTTGTAGATAAGTAATTGTAAAATAATACCGATAAATAAAAAAAAATTAAAAATAGTATGTATATTTGTATGCTTGCTCGTAAGTATGTATACATGTATGTACATATGGCGATACAAAATAACGACATAATGTTGAAAAAGTCAGTAAAACTTTAGAATATTAATAATATTGATGTATAACAAAAATTTAAAGGACTTAATAATTCTTTTATAAGCTTTTATACATTAAAGAGGGTAGGTAGGAATTGTACTATATTTTAATTATATATGAGATGATAGAGGAACTAAGTAGTTTGGAATTTGGTATGTCTACTTCCCGTAGATATCTGAAGATTAAAATCACAATGATTTAAACAAAATGTTTTATAATTAAGAGGCATTTTAAAAATCCGCAAAAATACGTTTGTTTTTAAATAAGAGAACTTTAGAATTTAAGCATTTGGAGAGCTAGTATATATTTTAATGTTTACATTATGTAAAACCCAACCCAAAACTGGCAAAATATTTGTTTTTGTTCAATTAATACTCATTTTTTCTTGTTTTCCATGCCAATTAATATACTCGAATGACTTAAATATCAAATTAATATGGGTAAATGCTAAGGCCTTACAGTTCTGACACCACTGATATATAACCTTAATTACGTCAAGACTTACTTGTGATATGACACTTCCGAACTTAAATAGTCTGTATTTCCACAAAGAACATACTTCCTCACAGTTTTTCATTTATTTAAGTACTACAACACACAGAACTTTCAAAATTATTAAAAAAATAAAAAATATATGTAAACAACAACGGTCGAACGCGGTAACAAAAATGACAACAATGCGACGTCTATTTTGTAATTAGACCAGAGGCAATATTAGACTATAAATAAGAGTGATATAATGATTGCTATGAATCAATAGTTGTAAAACTACTCGTAAGGGATGTAAATTTGGCATAGCGTCGTTACCAGTTCTATTTGATAATATTTTTATTATTAGATTTTTGGAATTTTTTAAAAACCTTAGTTAATTACTCAGACAATAAAACAATGTTTTATAGTCTAATGTTAATTATTGTGTGTCTTTTTGGATATACATATACCTGTGTTATGAAAATATATAAACATATTGGAATAATTCGATAAAACTTGGCTTAGAATATTCGACAATTTTTTAAACGAGACAACAACTTACACCTATCGATGTAGTGGAGAGGGAAAAAATTCATTCTATGATCCCGTGTCAAATGTAAATAGTTTGGTCTCTTGTTTAGTTTAAGGTTGCTGACGAGCTAAAGCAACCCATGGGCGAATAGTTTCTTTCATTTTGTAAGGCCGGCATTTTGTTCTTCCATTGTATTTCATTCCCATATGACACTTCATTTTTGAAGAAGGATTTGAAATCATTCGGATTGGTGTGATTGAGGTGCCCCCACAGACAGAATGACAGACCGACAAACTGACGAAAATGGGTCATTGAAAAACTTGTTTTTCGGGGTCCATGGATCCTAAAACCCAAAGATCTCTGAAAATCTCAGATGGTGATTTTTTCACGATTACAATATTTCCCTCTCACAAGGGAAGTAAAAGTGTAATTTAGAACAATAAATTATTTCCATATTTAATATCTGGTATAAATATCAACGAAATTAAATGCGGTTTTTGGATTCTTAATGCTCTATCATTTGTTGAAGCTCACTTGAAACAGATACTACAGATACAAGATACAGAGCGTTATACAAATACGTCGTAACAATATATAAATTCAAAGTTACTCCGAACTTTTGTTCGTATTCGATGTTATTAATTTATTTATTGGTCACATAACGCTGGTTGTTTATAACATTTTTGATGTGCTGTTGATCACACCACCAAAGGCTACTTGGGTGGTCCTACTTTGTTCTTCAAACCTCTTATTAGGTTCCCTCCCTCCTTAGGGTTTATTTAAGTTTCATCTACAAACAGGCACCGGTACCAATCTTGTATAGTGCAGTCTTGATGGTTCTGTGTCTAGATTCTACGGGCTGCACGATGGCGAGGTTTTAATAAATTACATTTATCTCAGCTTCTGGCACTGAAATTCGAACTAAAAAAATCAATTTATTGCTCATCTTCAGATAATAATATTTACTTACCTTAAATTATGTTTATCAAATCGCCTCCAAGTCCAATCCAGTCAAAAACTTGTACGTCTGTTGCAACACGCAGGACATCATTAATTCTTCTCGAATTATAGGTGCGGAACCATCTTGCTCTAAGGATAATATATCCGCTTTGCAAGTGGGTCAGTGTTAGTCTTCATATACCTTAGTGTACCTTCACACTAGGCCAGTTAACCGTGGCAATCAAGGCCGAATGGAACCAAAACCCCAAGAACTTAAAAATACCCTTATTAGGGATATCCCTACTAGGTGTGTTATTAGAAGGGTGGTTCCATAAAATAAAAATGTTAGTTTTTTTTCTTCATTTGTCTGCAGTTTTGTTTAATATTCGCTTAAATACTTCAAGCATCTTTCTTGGCTTTTTCGCAACTCATTAAAAATATCACACTCTAAATTGATTGAAACACCAAATATTTAAGAAAATTACATGTCTCAACAGGTGGACTAATCTGCCCACGGAATGTTAAAATACATAATATATTAGTAATATTATTTAGGCAAAAATAAGTTGGGTTATTTACCTTAAGTTGTAGAAATGCTGTTATCTCACGGTGCACCGACGAGTCCCCACATGATGACAGCACTTGTACAACTACTATGTATCTATAAAAACTAAAAAAAATCAAATTTTTATAGGTATTATGAATCGAAACATTCCGTGGGCAGACGTGAATGTGTTTAAATCAATTTAAAGTGAGGCATTTTATTGAATTGCGAAAAAGCAAAAAAAATGGTATATCAATCTCAAAAAATAATCTGGACACATTTAAAAAATACATTAAACTTGCCGTATTTCAACTTGTTTAGCTACCGTTTATACATAAATTAGTAAAACATTTACTACAAATTCAAAGCTGATAAGCTAAAACCACTGAAGTAATTTAAATTGCGTGTAATTTTCAAATAAAAAATTTCAATAGGATCAAAGGACAATCAAAAATCTCTAAAACGTCTAGAGATATCAATAAATGTATTAATATCATCGAATACAAGAAAAAATTGCTGCAACTTTAAATTTATAAATTGTTGCGAGGTATACCTCGCACCTTGAAAAGATGATTTTTTGCAAGATTTCTGTTTCTACTGAGCTTCAACAAATGACAGAGCATTTAAAATCCGAAAACTGCATTTAATTATATTGATCCTTAGACGTGCATTCAGGTAAGTATTTAGTAATTTGGTAAGTCGCTTCCTATACTTCTTGAATTATTCTTGTTTAAGATCTGCGTGGTTTATTGATCTGCTTTGAACTATCCCTACATACTTATAAGTTTCTATATCGAGCTTCCCCTCTCAACACATTTATTATTGGATTAATATTATTGTTATTATTATTATTGGTATTATAATTATTAGCTTTCATTTTTCTCGTTGGTGTTACGGTCTGTTGCAGACCAACGACTTTAGCAAGATGATCTGTCTTACGAGGTGTTGAGGAGTTTTCTACTATATTGTAGGTGTTTAGAATCACGGATTTTTGAATTTCTCTTATTAATAATAATAATAATAATAATAATCGAGCTATCTGCAAGAAATTTGAATTAATTGATAAAGTAACACCGTATTACAAATACTTACCTCAGGACTGCATGGAGAACAACGAAGTAAAATTTTACTGGGATAAGACCATTTATACGTACCGAGAAATCCAGCATAAGCGGCAGGACATAGTAGTATTTGACAAAAGAGACATGACGGTTCCAACTGACAAAAACATTCGTGAAGCACGTGTTAAAAAAATAACAAGTACATCGATCTGGCTCACGAAATCAAAGATATTTACCAACTAAAATAGGTACTGATCCACCTAATCGTAATTTGTAGTAATGATTTGGTAGAGTCTCATGTCAAAGAGGAGCTAGATAAACTGAAAGTTGAAGATCAGGTGAATCTAATCGCAGTAGCTCAAAAAGCGATAATCCTTGGAAGGTGCCGAATTATCCGGCGGGCCTTTATACTTGAGTAGGCTCTTGGCTTATTGAGCCCCGGCCTATCCAAGAACAACCGACAAAAAGTCGTGAATATAAAAAAAATAATAACAATAACAAGTAAAAAAAGTCATCCATAGTAAAAAATGCATCCATAGTTTCCCTTGGGCTCCATTACACATTATCGCCGGACCGCCTGGCATCAGTGTAGGGTTGCCATCTGACCTTTTTTGAAAAGGACAGTCCTTTTTTAAGCAAATTATCCTTGTGACTTTTTTAATCCTAAAATGTCCTTTTTATTTACGTATTTTCCTTAATTAAATTATCTGCAGCAGCCAGCAGCACGGCTCTGCACTGATTATCCGAGACTTCGCCCGAAAACAATTTTTATGGCTTTGAAACCAATGTTAAGTTGACATATCTTGACGCGCCCAGCAAGGATAAATCACAAAATGATTTTAATGCATTTTGTCAAAGATCTATCCAATACATTGAAAAATGGTATGGCTTTTCTGATGACAGTTAGCACAATGTTATCGGCAAATCAAATTTAAAAATTAAATTCCCATTATTTTCAGATTTTGGGGAGATTATCGAAAAAATTAACGGCGTAAACGTGAATATCAGGCAGTGAAGCTATAGATCGCATAGACGTGTAGAGGTTAGCAATTTAGTAAAATACATCCACACGAATTTCATAAGATTTAAGAATAGCACGATATTCGATGGTTAAAGTGAATAATTTATACGTATTTGTAATTCTTACAAAATTATTTTTTATTAAAGAACAAAATTAGCGCATAGTGCATAGTTTAAATTATACAATACATTACGTTAAACATTTATACAGTATCTTTACATCATTTACTAAAATGAGTAACTATCCAAGTGAGTTTTTTAATAAACCACATATTGATAGTGGACAGTCATAGAGGTCTAACTTTATTCATTTACTGATTTACCAGGAACTTCAAGAACAAATTTGGAAGGTATTTATAGTTTTTTTATGTATAACATACAGGGTTTTTTTTATTCTAAACCAACCATAAACTTCTTCATTCTTCGTAAAAGAATCCGAACTTCGTTTTTATTCTATATTTTAAAACCAAAGCAAACTCATATATTTTTTTTAGATTCTACGCTCACCACTAATAAAATTGGAAACAATAAGAGTGACACTGACGAGGTTGACAGAAGCGATTTTGGCGATCCTGCAAAAATGAAATTAGAATATTTTTTTCCAAACTTCAAAATAGCGAAGCAGTTCAGCGAGAGTGGCTCTTATATTCTATATCGAAGACTTCAGTTTTCTGTTTACCATGCATGTTGTTTAGAAGGGAGTTCTTAGAAGAAATTTATAATCTTTTTCAGCTTCCACACATAGATGGCAAAAAATGACAGAAGAACTTAGTAAAATTCTCAATGCTCTAGTTCCAAAAAATTATCTACTATTCGATAGTCTGCTCGCGCGGATTCTTAAAAGGCAACTATTTTAGGGTTTCCTGCGTTTAAAGAATCATTAGAAGTTATCGAAAATGATATTATATAGCCAAATATTACAAAAGTTCATGCAAAAGGAATTAAAAATCGGTTTGAAGAATTGGAAGTCGGGATTTTGATAAAATTATGGGACGATATTTTAACAGAGTTCAATAAGGTTAGCAAATCATTACAAGCTACTGAAATCGATGTTTCCTTAGCAGTTAATTTGTATGAGTCACTAATTAAACATGTTTTACAACAACGTTTTACATATGTAGCAAAAACCTTACAAACTGTTCTACATATAAATCCAACAATAAAAGGAAAAAAGTAGAAAACTACAATTTGACGAAAATAAAGAGGGTGAAGTTGAATTCAGTGGTAGAGATAATATAATGCTCATAAGTACTTTCTATGTTATAATCGATAACATTCTTGCGGAACTCAAGAATCAACAAACTGGTTAGCTTAACGTTTCAAATATGTTTGGGTTTTTATATTTAGAAAATTATTCAGAAGATAATATTATAATATAGGCAAAGTTGCTCCAAGAACACTATATAAACGATTTAGACCTAAATTTAGGAGCCGAATGTATTCGCTTTAAATATTTTAACTCCTAAATTAATTCGGGAATTACCAATCTAAGGGAAACGTTAAAGTTTATAAGACAAAAAAAGTTAGTAGTTTTCCAAACGTAGATATTGCATTATAGATATTTTTATCCATGGCAGAAACTAACTGTAGTAGAGAGAGATCATTTTCTACATTAGAAAGGGTAAAAAGTCATAAAAGGAATTCATTAGGTGATAAAAAAACTAATCAACTTTCCCTATTGGCTATAGAACACGATCTTCTCCATAAAATTCCTACCGAAAATATTATTGAGAATTTTGCAACCCTAAAATCACGAAAACGAGCACTTATTTGAGTACATATCACCACCTAGTTATATTTTTTTTTTTTAACGAAAATGTTTTAGGTTTATATTTTTAGATATTCTTTGATTTTTGATGTCTTTTTTTAAGTCAAAATGTATTTTTAAGTCAAGATATTATATACTTTTAAAAACTAGCTATTTTTGTTTCAAATTTTACTTTATCCAAAAAATGTCTACCATAAAATTTTCTAAATGTTCTGGATAGGGCCCCTAGTAATTTTTTTAGCTTAGGGTCTCTTCAACCGCTAGTCCAGCCCTGCTCAAAGTAGTGATTTGTTATCGGTGGGGCCGCACACGGCACAATCGACAGCTGCCCCCTCCCCCCCTCGTTTAATTTTTTTCTGAAGTTTAATGCCTTTTTTTTACTTTGCAAAAAGGTGGCAACCCTAGTCAGTGCCCCCCCGCACTGCAAGGACTACCGGGGATGCAGCTACGCTATTGCGCCTGGATTTGGGTTTTTGGGAACTGAATAATTCTCATCCAAATAAGCAACTTTTTGGGAAAGTAAAAGTAAAAAACGTTATGTCGTCAGATATTAAGTAGCTAGCTTTAATTTTGCTTAAAAGAATCCAACATAGGTAAAACATAGATTTATTTGTTTTCGAAAATAATTGGTTTTAATAAAAAATCCACGTAATTATTCTTATCGTTAAACAGTTCAAAGAAAGAAACTGAAGTGTGCTAGTGACGAAAGTAACAATTCCATAGAAAATCAGATGCTTTTAAGGAATATAATTTGAATATAATGAAATGCTTTATATGTATTTATAAGTATAAAAGGTAGCGAAACCAAAAAATACAATTTGTTGACATCCGCGTGACCTCAGGATAAACACTACTCCAATTATTTCCAGGTATTTCTGTATTAGTTTATAAACGTTATTTAATAACTAAATACAGGTTTTATTAGTATATTTCTGAGACTTTATTTTAATAAAGATAATTCAAAAATTTTTTATTACGAAAATGTATTTTCTTATCTGAATTGCCAGGATTTATTATCAGATAAAACAGCTAAGTCGAAAAATAGCTAATGGTGTTACTTAAAAGTAATACATACTTATATTATACACTCAATAAATAGTTCTTGTTTTCTGATTATAAATATACCCTTTTTTGTAAATCTTGGAAAATGTACTAGAGAATAAACAAAAACAGTGTAGTAAGATACAGTGTGTTACAGAGAAACTACACATACATGTAAACTATTGACATATTACTACTGATATAAAATTTCTTATTTTCTCTCTAATACATTGTTTTTTATAGCCCTGTAGATTTATAATAAAGAAAAGAATTATTTAATGAGCACAGAGCCCCCCCATTTTTTAAATATGATTGTTCGCTTTATTTTTTTTTTTTTCAGTTTAAAAATTTTAATGTAATATACAGTGTGTTTCAACAAACATGCGCGAACGTTTAAAGCGAGATTATTTGTAAAAAATTGAAATGAAAAGTTCATATAAATATGGATATGCGGATATTTGTTTTTCGAAATACAGTATGTTAAAGTTTTACAAAAAATTATCGTTTCTTTAGTAATTCCTAAATAGTAAGGGTTATTTGATTAAGATTTGGTACAACCTCATAGGTATTTAAAGGCTATATTTTTACAGTATTCAGCAGTTTTCACTTCAATTATGGGCATAGGTATGGGTCCCACCCTGAGTTTCTTAATAAAAAATAGTACGCCACTCATTTTTTTAAAAAAACTACTTGCTTTATCGTTTGGGACAAGTAAAAATGCAAAAAAATGCCCCTTAATTTTTTATGATAATATGAAATCGTTTTTGAAAAAAAAATCTATTTGGATGCACATGTAGCATCTTTGGTCCAGTTTTAGCTGGAGTTAAAATTGCTCAGAACTCTACAAAATATTCCGTCGTTTTCGAGAAAAAAAACAAATTCTATTTTGATCCATGCCTCTGGCACCTCTGATCCAGTTTTAGTTGGTCAGAACTGCTCAAAACTCTACAAAAGTAATTTTTTGATCTATTCCAAAAAAAAGTTTTAAGTAACATCTGTGCGCAAATGCTGCTATTTTTGAGACGCAGCATGTTAAAATTTAGAATTTTTTTTTCAATTTAGCATACTCTAAGTAAAAACTGCTAAATACTTTAAAAATATAGCCCTTAGATACTTATGGGGTTGTTCCAAATCTTAATCAAATAGCTCTCTCACCCAGGTATATTTCAAAAACTAAAATTTAATATATTGTTAAAGGATTACAAATGACAGCCTAGTGAAATGTTAAAAAAATATTACTAAAAGCCCTAATTACGCAATTTACCTGAAATTTTGCACAAAAATCAAATTTTATTTAGGAATGAACTGGTAAAATTTTAGTATTAATCACAATGGCGTCATAATAAAATATTTCAAAAATAAGCCTGAAAAACTGCTTATTAGACTGATTTCAATTTTTGTGCAAGAATTAAGTGTGATACAGAAATGCTGATAAGATCGTGGTACGAATTAAAGGTGGCAGAATAAAATGGCGGCAAAATAAAATGTTTGTGTTCCAGGAAAAAATCACTTCCGGGATCTTCACGTTTTAGTGTCCCTAGATGGCAAAAAACATGTATCTAAATTCCATCGGTCTTCCAAATATTGCTTATTTAATTTATTTCCCATTGTATTCAAAACTCAAGCCTAGGTAGAAACTGGTAAAATATTGGTACGTAATCAATATGGCCGAACAAAATGGCGCCCAATAAAAATGTTAAAAATACGTGTTAATAAATGTAATAAAAGAAAAGATTCGAAACGAGGGTAATTAGGACTTTACCGGTTTTTAATATTGTAAATATCTACAACAAGCTTAATTCATATTAAGGATGATAATTATTGTCTTAACTTATAATATGGAACCAAAATCTGATTAGAATCTCGTTTTCTTCAGTTGGAAATTTTTAGTGCCTTGTTCGTTGCAAACTGTTTAAAAATAAAAAATCGAGTTGTATAAAGGTAAATGTTCTTTTTGTTTTTCCCCTCCCGCGTGGGTTGCATATAATATACAGGGTGTTTCATTACAGAAACATGAGCTTTTCGATGTTTATATCCCTTAAAGAAGAATGAGATTTTATTAAAACGTATCTACCTAATTATTCTCGAAATCAAATATATCTATGTATAGGACCCATGAGAGAGTTTTTTAAACAAAATTCAACCTAGGTACTTTATATCTGAAGACTTAACGGTTTTTACTTTGTTTTCCCGAAAAATGTAAAATTGCTTATTTGGTTGTCAATTATTCGGTTCCCAAAATCCCAAATCGAGACGCAGTGGCGTAGCTACACGCTACTTCCCTGCATGCCCCTGCACCACTAATGCCAGGGTGCCGGCGATAATGTGTAGTGTAGCCCAAGGGAAAGTATGGGTGATATTTTTTATACTCATCAAGTATTTTTTGGTCCTGTTTTGGGGTTGCATTGGTTTATAAAGGACTTATGCAAAACTAGGAATATGACTTTTTTTACTTGCATATAGAGGGTCTTTTGTCCAAAGCTGCAAGACGGAGGTCATAATTTGTAGTTACGCCACTGTCGAGGCGCTGGTTTAGTTTCTCTCAGAAGTCAAAACTATAATTGAAGAGATCACCTCAAAGTTACCAGTAATTTTTTTGTATTTTTATAAATATTCTTTCATAACCAATAGTTCTGTTACTAAAAACTATAATCACTATACGAGAGTCCAAATCATATTTGTTTTTTTTTACTGAAACAAAGTTTCAACGTTTCATTTGCTAATATGTATTAAAATAATTTTAAAATTTAATATTAAGCTCAGAAATCCCAATTTTATTAATTATCCTAGGCAACAAACCTTTAATATTGTCATTGACCTTTCACTTGGATTAGTATACCATTAATTTAAAATAATTGTGATATCACACTATTAAATAAGCATCAATAAAGCAAAGTCAAGAGACCACCTATATATGTCACTACACCACAATAACAATATTTTGCTGTTTTGTTATTTCATTAGCATTACACAATCACCGTCCAGTGCCGTCCACTTTTAGGTCCAAGGCTTCTACAACTGCTGCTACCGGAGGTTGCCACTTCTTCGGGAAAATAAATTGTTTTTACTCTTTCTTAAAACTATTATAATATATGTTTCAGATTTATTTTCAAAGACACATCATGTAATATGCACAGTAGTTTGTGTGTATTTTGTTAAAATTCTTGTGGGGACTGAGTTTTAAAAGTTGGTTTATCTGATATATACCAGGGGTGGAAAAAAGTAGAATTTTTTTTGTCTGCTTAAGAACTTGAAAAAAAGGATTACAGTTTTGGTTTTCTGAATGTCAATTTTACTTCAAAGGCGAACTAATTTACTTTCACATATCCTATCATAACTTTTTATTTTCTTAAATTAGGCTTAATCTCCTGAATTATGTAATAAATATTTTTAATTTTGTATGTAATTTTTAAGAAGAGTGATCTCGAGCCTCGAGACTGTTTTTTAGTTTCATGCAAATATTAATCATTGCCGAAGTAATTGTGGTTCATTAAACTGAATTACGTATTTAGGAACAGTATTTTTTTAAACATAATAAGATATAATTAATGATGGCATTTGATCCTAATGTTGATAACCTAAACGTTTGAGTCTGATTATTGGAATGTTTGTTAAAGTAAGGTCATAAATCTATTTCATTGTTGGATATAATATTAGGTTTGAAGTATTTTTAAAGATTAGTATCTAAACTGTTTGGTGCTGCTTTGGTCGTAATTTTACATTATTTCGCGATTTTAAGTAATAAAAGTGGTGTTCACTCCAAATAATTGTTTTAATTACAATTACCGATAACATCAGAAGTGGGATATACAGGGTGTTAAAAAACTTTGCCGATTTTTTGCTTAAAAAGTGAACTTGTAAATTTTTGTGTGGAACCTAAAAAAAAAAGTGTCTGATTAGTTGTGTTCTAAAAAGATATTACTGTTGCTCAGCTGTGTGTTTTAAAAAAAATATCCAGTGACGATAAAAAAGAACCGCGAGCTAGTGTTAGTGTTGTTGGTGACCTGCTGGCTGATAGAAACCAGATATCTGGTAACATTGATTTAGGTGTTACAACAATTGCAGTTCTTGTACTGCATTGACTATCACCACCCCGAATCCTCTTTTTTAGAAAATGTAGCATGTCTGTATGGGTGAGTAAATCTAGCTCTATATTACAGATTTCTTGCATGCTATGCCAGCTCAACTTCGGTGTATACCTGTTACATATATCACGGACATTTTCAAAAATAATGTCCTGCATTCAAACAAAAAGCATCCCTCTAAACCACACATATAATCCTCTTCAAATACGCTGTCTTTTTTAAAGGAATTTTAAGATGATTTGCGACTAGTCAACTTACATTCATGCAATTTGGAAAACGAATCTAAATAGTCATATGGAAATACACCTTTCTATTTAATAAACTCAAATTTTTGCTTATTAGAAAAATATTTAAATACTTCTCGACATTGTTCAATTGTTAAATTTTAACTTATTTTTTCTAAGCTACTTGGCAATAATCCAAAATTATTAAAAAACGTCAATTTAAAATTAGCTCGATGTTCTATTCTACCGATTCTATCAACAAATGTGTTTACTAATATTGCTTTACTGAAAGATATATATTTTTCCTAAATTCTCAATGGAAAGCTAGTTTTGATCAATCAGTACGCTACAAAATAACAGCTTTAAGTCCACGGCGACGATGCACACCTAAACTATATGTAGGACACTGCAATGCAACAGTCCATGGACTAAATAGACCTGGTGATTTTTAACAGAATTTAAAAAAATCAAATTTTTGGAAAAAAATCCAGAAAAAAGATAGGCATAGATTTTCATAGGTAGAATACGGTAAAAATAATCGTCCAATAAGTCCATAAAACTCAAAAAAAACTTAATAAAAAATAAAAACCAAATTCCCGGGATCTTCAATTTTCGCTGCTGCTTCTATAAGTTTAAGATCAAGACTGACCAAATTCAGAGTTCCCGGAAAATCCGACTTTGCTCTGATTGGTCCAAATGTGCATTATAGGCGGGTACCGGAAAAAGCTGACAAAACCGGCGTGTTTTTTGGCCCAACCACCCGTAAGTTCAGTGAAGTTCTCCAGTTAACACGTATAGTGTCAATGATAAGGAATTTTCCTTTCACGGGGGATGTACGACGGTGCTTTTATCTGAAATTTTCCGTTGCACTTAGCTCTAAAGTAGGATTTTCATACGTTGGTTTGCCTAAGGGTCGTGCTACATAATAACCATGTATGCACCTGCAAAGGTAACCAGAAAAAACAGAAGAAGTTTTAAGTGGTACTTTAAATTATCGCGAGGAAGATATGTCAAGGTATGTGACAATATAATCTGTCTTTCGCAATTGAAGCTACTTATTAGTATCGATATTTACCCACATTTGTGCTTACCCATCTGATCCGAAATTTTGCAAGTGATTTTAAAATAACCCGGTAGTGCTTTTTAATTTCCCTTTTTTTTAATTAGTGAACTTAATAATTTTTCTAAAAAAAATTTAAATGTATTTCTACAACATTTAATAACTTTTATGAACATTTAAGTATTTTGTAACTTGTTTGTGTTAACATTTTGATGTTCAATGTCAATTTGTGACTAAAATATTTTTTCTTAAACTGTGAACTATATATTTCAGTTTTAAACTTACAAATACCTGATGTCATTAACTTTGAGAGACAAAAATATTTTGTTTTAATTTATCAGTGTTAATTTACACTTGTTAATAACAATTTAAAGCTTTTAAATTCTACCTTAAGTGAGTCGAACTTCTCATTCAAGACAAACCGATTTTGAGACTTTGAAAGGTTCTATACTTAATTGGATGGTACCTAGAAGTGTTTATCAGATAAAACTTGTGATAATAAACTGCATGTACTGAGTGTTTCTTTATGTTAGAGTATGTATAAACATAAGATCGAATTTAAACAATCCTATCAGACTGTTTGGTTCGCGCAGCGATATTTCTAAAAAAGCACACTGGTCTCCAATCTCAAGCTGCTCCATAACACCACTGATTCCATCTGCGCTAGCGGCAGCACTGATTCTTGTTAAGCGGTTGATCTCCTATGCAGCTATGACTGGAGCTGTGACAATTTCTTTTTTTAGTTCTTCAAAACTCCTTTGAAGGCTTTCATTCCAACTAAATTCATTTTTCTCATGAATAGAAAATCTAGAAAAACATGTAAACACTTCAAGAAAATTTCATATTTCTGACTTATTTTTGAGAGCAGGATATTTTACTATGGCTTCTACACTAGACAGATCTGATTTGATTCCATGTTAGCTGACACATATTCCCAAATATTTAATCTCGTAAAGTCAATTTTGACATTTATCATAATACAGTGTTAGCCTGGTTTGTTCACTATTAACAGTCCTTTAATTAACGTTCTATTGTCTTCTTGTATCATAACACCCTTAACAATTATGTCATTTGCATGTACTAATGCTTCGTTGATAATCCTTTTAACAAAAATGATTTTCTGAAATATCTCAGTCCCACTGCAGATTCCAAAAGGCAATTTTCTGTACATAAATCTACCAAACGGTGTTAGAAATGTTCTTAGTTTTCTGCTTTTTGTATAGCTGCCAAAATCCTTCGGCAAAATTTAACTTCAAGAAATATTTTGCTCCTTGTAGATGGGATGTTGTTTCTTCTACTGTTGGCGACGTGTATTTTTCTCGAACAATATATTTTATTTAGTTTAGTAAAATCTTCAACAACTCCTTTTTGAAGCATGCCATGTAATTGTTTGTGGACGGTTTCTAACAAAGGTAAAAGAGCTCTTCTAGGAGTCTATAACGCGACTGGTTCAATTTTTTTTTTTAAGTGTAATTTTGTATTCAAAACCTTTCACTTGACCTAAGTTGCCCCAAAGAGTAGGAAATTTCACTTTAATTTCTTCTCTTATCATAAGATTTTCACACTAAGTTGCATCACTTTCAAAAGAGTTTATTTTTCTTTTATTTCACCACTCCATCTATCTTTAAAGCTTCAAGTGCCGGTCATCCTAAAATGGTGTCTGTAGTTTTCTCAATGAACATTTTAACACATTTCTTTTGTCCATTCCAGGAAACAGAACTTACCCTTTTAACTCAGCATTCTTATCAGCTCTTGACCGCATTAAACTTGTGTTGGTAGGTTTGAGCCCTACATCACATGGTTGTCTGAGTTTTTTGAAAATTTTCGTAATAATCACCGTCTCGTCTATTCCATTGTCAACTTTAAAATGTATTGTATCATTCATTAAATCAATATCTACTAAAAATGGTTTTAATACTCTTGAAATGTTTTCAATCTGGAATATATTTTCTGAAGAACTTTCTAAATCCGTGTTGAAATCAATATTTTTGCTCTGAGAATCACTTTGCTTATCAACATTATTTACAATATTTGTTTTGAACATTTTAGAATAGTGTCCTTCTAATTTTCAACGCAGCTGGACAATCCCTGTATCTTTTTCTCAATTTCTTTTCACTTCCTTTTTCTTGTGTTGGACTTTTCTCATTGAAGTTTTTAAACTTTTCTGGTCTGTTTCTATAAGAATATTTTTCTCTTGAAGCTTTGTGTATTTTGGCCGAATTAGAATTTTTCTCTCAAAGCTCTTTATTTTGTTCCTTAATTCTCTCAACTTGTAAAACTTTATTATTAGCCTTTTCTAGTGTGAGTTTTTCATCTAGTTGCATGATCTCTAATACCTACCACAATTCTATCACGTGTAAGCTTATCAACTAGACGCCCATAGTCACAGAATTTTGATAAATTTTGTAAAATATCAATAAATTCTTGTGCTGTTTCACCTTTCAAAGCATCAAAATGTATGACTGCAAATATGTTACTGCCAAGCTATATAGTTTAGAATCACGAAAAATATGGAGATATGTTCCTAGAAATAAACTGAAAATTGAAAATTTCGAGAAAAACTTAAAATCTTTGTACATATAATCTTAAAACCATTAGACCATGATAAGGATGAAATTGTTTTAAAAAGCGCGTATGCTCATTTAACCCATAAATTAGAGCCATATTCTTTTGCTTACTATAAAAATATAGTGATGACGATTCGCTTTCCAAATTTCAAACATACCGAGGTCAGTATGTAGCTAAACACTGTTTTAAATGTTTGGAAGAAGACCGTAAAGATATTTATTATAAACATATAAAGCCTATTGTACCAACTTTACAAGAATTGAATGAATTTAACAATAGTCAAATTTGGTAGATTTGTGAGACCATTTTAGAAAGATGGCAAAAAAGTTAAAGATCATGACTTAATAGGTAAATTTCGATGTGACGCTAATTCTGTTTGTAATTTTAATTTCAAAATCCCAAATGTCATTCCAGTTTTTTTTACCAATCTCTCTTTTGATTCTCATCTATTCATATGTGAAATGGCTTCTGAAAAGGTAAAAGTTGATGCTATTGCCCAAAATAAGGAAAATGAAAAATATATATCTTTCAGTAAAGAAATTTTAGTAGACATTTGATAACAAGGATAAGGAACATCGAATTAATTTTAAATTAAGGTTTTTGGATGGTTTTAGATATTCCCAGCTAGCACTAAAGTAGCTATAACTGTTTCCACTACTACCCTTTAAGTGTTTTTACGTATTTATTACTAATTTTCTTACTATATATTAATAGACATTTTGGGTTACGCGTTTTTAAGTATTATGTATGTACTTGTTACTGCGGGTAATACTTTATAATAATTTTCCATGCAACGTCATTATATAATAACTACTGCCAAGCAACTACTTACGGAATTGACTCCAAGGTCGTCATTTCTTTTTCGTGACATAATAGTAATTATATAAAGTTATTGTGTCATCTGTTTACTTAATTACAACTTTTAAGTATTAGTAGCTTCCTGAACCTTGCACAGACTACTCCATTACGTTCAAATGTACTCCTATAACGTATTACTATCGAGTAAAACGAGTCGTTGCAGAGTAGAAGAGGTTATGGTCTAATGTTACTTTAAACTGGCTATTACCAGTCGTTATTCTTCTGTTGCAACTTTGAAGTAAGAATTACAGTAATGATTTACTACAAGTAAACTGTTACCTCTTGTACTTGACGTTCCGGAGATAGGGGGCGCTGGTACGAGATTCGGTCTACACTCACTTTATAAGGACGGTGGCGAAAATGTTCGGTCATATTGCTGTTAAAATCGTTTTGTTTACTTTTTGCCTACGTGGGTTTCTTATGAGGTTTGTTGTTTGGATGTATTTTTTTTTAGTTTTTGTGATTATTGAAGTGAATATTATTCAAACAATAAGTTCTGAACCATTGGACAACCAATGGAACAATAAGTTCTGAACCATTGGGAAATGTGTTTGTAATTATAAAGTGTTTGTGATGAATTTGTAAATGACTATGACCGTAAATGTTTTAAGTTTAATCCAAGGAAAGTTATTAAATATTGCACATTATTATATTTTGGTTTTATTTTTCTGTAAATTGTTTCATGTCTTAGTGTATGTTTTACTTCATTCAGCACCTAAATTTAAGGTAGAAAAGAAGATTAGCATAAAAGAAACTTTATTTTGTAGGCATTCAGTACATATTACATTACTAAATTCACTTGGCAAACAACTCTCATTAATCGCTCACACAAATATTGATATTTGTTAAAATTCTAAATGAAAAAGTCAGTTTGCACTAGATAGTTCGAATATATTATTAAGGTAAAACATTAATATAACCCTACATTTACAACAGACGCTGACAGAGGTTGCCAATGTAAAGGCGAGAAATGTAAATTTCGATTTTTTTTCTGGGGCATGTTACTCCTTGTAGACTGAAATTAATAATACTTTCATTAATTAACCTTTTATCTGATTCAGTTTTCTTATATTAATGTGCCAAAGTAGATTAATTTAGTTATATTTGAGAAAAACTAACGATTTAAACGCCCATTTAAACCTTTAGAAAAAAACGTAGCTTTCGTAATTCATCTACAATCTATAGAAAATTAAAAATATCACAACCTGGTCATGTCATAACTAAACAAAACCTAAAACGGTATTTTAAGGAAACGAAAAATAAATCCAAACAAAGGGGTATGGTTATAACAGAATTATAGAAGTGACTCAAGTACCGCAACTCTCCGCATGCTACGATGCTACGAGTACCACACATTAAATTTTAAAGAACCGGCGGAATGTTCGCTTGGTAATAATATATAGTATTGGATTAATGGGAACTTTGTAGATAACTAGTAGACTTCAAAGTAACTGGGTATAAGTGACAACTGCGTATTTAAAGAATTCAAAACTATAAAAGCGTAAGGGGGCAGTCGTAGACACTTGATGTTAAGTAATTTTCTCAGTAAAGGAGTGCAGCTAACTTAAAAGTAAAAGTCCAATAGAACGTCATTGTTTATTTTCATCTCCTCTATAAATATTTACCTATGACGTTTATTTTTGTGAGTATAAAAATTAAAAATGAACACAAATTAAAGAAAAAATCACTCTTTATAATAAGATATATAACGATAATTACTATTTAAACTAAAGTCCAAAATTACATTTTTCAGACTTAATTGGCCAATATATTTGACCAAAATTTATTAAAAATTAAGGAATTTTAAAGGCACGTAATTTTTTTACGACTATCAGCAGCATATTCACCAGAGAAATTACTTGCGTTTTAATTTTAGGTCCTTAGCATAGCTAGAAAACTAAGTGAAACGCATGTATTCTACCTAAAGATCCAATAACGTATCCTATACGCTCATCACCATATTCCCAATTTGAGTGTTTGTAGTCGCCATAACGGTTTTGTTTGTATTAAAAAAAACCCATACATATTTTTAAAATGGATTAAATAAAGAGAGAGATAAGAAAGTAACAAATAGGGTGAATTATTACTATTAGGCTACTTAAATGGAACTCCACAATTCCGTACTATCTACTTAATAGTCAAAGTCACAGTTACATGTTATTCACGAAATAGTTACTCTAAAATTGTTCCCCATTTTGGTGATGACTACGTAGTCTAAGCTTAAACAGAAAGTGGCGACACCAAGTTCTGGTTACTTCAACGAAAATACTTGTGGTAACAATGACGTACTCATGATTAAATGTGCTACTTGTAGTAGAAGTAGAAATTTCAGCTTATTAAATAGAAAAGTATATTTCCATATAACGATGTGAGCTCGTTTTCCAAATTGGATGAATGTGAGGTGTCTAGTCGCGAATCATCTTACAGTTCATTTGAAAAAGAAAGTGTATCTAAAGATGACGCTTTGTGTCCTTTACGGGTATAGTCGTTGTTTAAAATCAGATATGTCTGTAGTAATGTCTGCATGAGACGTATAGTATTGATGACGCGCTGGTATTCATGAGTCCGAACTTGGATTAGCTTGTCATGCAAAAAATCTGGAATATAGAGATAGATTTACTCATCGATATAGACATGCTACATTTCCTACAATAGGAGCTTCGGGGTGGTATTAGCCAGTGCACTTTAAGAGCTGTAGTTGCAAACAACCTCCATCTCGCTACCTATGATTCGACAATTGATACATCATTTATCATACATATTTATGCAACAAATCTATGAGGCTGCCATGTCATAATATTTGCCAACTAAATTCTAAAAAAAATTTATATCGTAAAGGGAGATTTTGAATATCCACGACATTTACACGACAAATAATGATCTACCTTTCTGTCCTGGATCAATCGTGCCACCAAAATCTAAAGCTAAAATCCCAAAGCTCATGCCAAACTTATACCCAAAAACCCGCTATATAATTCATTATAAAAATCTACAACAATGTATAAAATATCTTTTAAAACTGATCCACCGTATATCAGCTTTTGGTCAGAGCCCTTTGTTAAAAACATGTATTGATAAATATATTCCTTCGCTCTGATCAAAAGCTAGAGGCAAATTTGTGCACGATTTTTATAAGTTCTTATAATGCTTTATTTGGCAAGACAATGTAGGATGTTGCAAAAAGAGTTGATGATAGTTTAGTAACCCACTAGGAAAATCTTGGTAAAAAACTTGACGTTGAAGTATTAATTGCAAAACCAAATTTTAAAGATGTATCGATATTTACAAATGATTTTGTCGATTGGTAGATCTTTTAATTGGAACTTTCAAAAACCATAATGTATACTTTTTATTATGATTTCATTAAAAGAAAATATGGTGATAATGCTAAGATAATAAATGGATACTGATAGTTTTATCTTATTAGTTGTAGCAAACAATTTTTATAACATGAAAGCATTTGTGAGATTATATACCGAGGAACCAATCAGTTTTGGGTTGAATGAAAAACTAATTCTACAACGATTCGGTAATAAGATGTTTTAGAACTGGCGCTAAAGTGCATATTGTGAATGTTGGTGGACGCGTTAAAAAGCAGGCGAAAAGTATGCAAGAATGTGTGACTGATAAATAATTATCTCTAGATAATTATAAGCAAACAGCTGAAATCGATGGTACAAATGTATTTAGACAAATAAAAGTGTTTCGTTCACACAAACTTGAGATGTTTACAGTAACTAAAAATAAAGTATCTTGTTATATTCTGATAATAAGCGATATCTTATCTCTGGCTTTTATCTTATAATACATTAGCATGGGACATTATCGAATTCCCGATAATACACAATAATAGAACATTATTTTTTCGTATAATATTAAATTACTTAATATATTTTTTCACCATCATTGTTCCAAATTTTTTATATAAATTCACATGTACAGTAATACAAAAGTGTTAGTTCTTTGTTATAAAATCAGTTTTCATATGTATATTATTGATTTCTAAATATATACAGAGGTTCGTTTTAAGTGGATAATAAGCCACACATAATTCATCAAATATGAATTGTATGGATAATAAATTTTCTATACTTTGCTTATGATAAAATACCAAAGGTACAAAATATTAATAAGCGTCAATAGTGATTACACCCTAAATATATAATTTCTGTGAATGAGATAGTAGAATATTGGAATTTTATTGAAAAAAAACGCTTGGAATATAACTTGTTGAAATAAATCAAAATGTTTCCTATTTCGTTTGTCGTATTTCTAGATGTAAGCATTAATATTAGAGCGTGTAATCTCGTATGGAGAAAAGATTGATTTATAAAATCGGTAACTATATAAAGCAATATATTTAACAAAAGAAAAGATCTGTTTATACAATCAGTATTATGGGAGGTAAACAAATATTTCGGGTTTAGTGAATATTGAGATGAATGAATATATGTACACATAGGCACAGATTAATACAGATACCTCACTTTCGTTCGGCACGCAAATCATCACATATCCTCAATTTGGGCGGAGAATCTATCAACTCAGCAGCGTTGGGTCGGCCGGAGACTGGCATTATTGTTTCAGACGTAGTAGTGTGCAGTGGCGGCGTTTTTAGTTCTTCAAACCGCCGGTCGCCGAAGTAAAGTATACAATAAATTTAAATATTTAAAGACTCTACAAATCATCTCAGTTTTTATAGATTTCCCAAGGATATAAGAAAATAAGTTTTTTTTAAAATGTTATAATAGTTTCCGGCATATAATAATAGTTTGGAAAACTTTAAGACAGATGCTAAAACAACTCTAAATAAGCTATAGCCTACGCTATACTAATTCATATTTTAAAAACAACTAAATAAACTTCATTACTAATTGTGTACGTGTTTTGGGAGCCGCTGACAACAAAAGTGAATTTGTAGAAATTACAGATAAAGTAGCGATCGAACGATCGATACGCGAAGTAAGTGAGAACGTTCAGATACCGTTTCTTCCGTAGCATCGCGTTATTAAATGCAGGGATTTTTCGAGATCGCGTTTTTAATCTTGGGATTTTTGAAACTGTAAACTGATTTCGAGATTCCTATACTGAAAAACCTCAACTGCAGGAATTATTTTTTCATTCAATATCTATTAATTGATTTGTCTAAAAATATTCGTATTTGTTATGTGGGCCTCATATTACCTACTTATAATGTAAAAAACGTTTAAATGTTTTTACTTCACTCGTAAAAGGGAAGTATTGTAATCATAAAAAAATCACCCTCCGAGATTTTTTCAGATCTTTCTGTTTCAGGGTCCCTAGATGCCAAAAAACATGTTTTATCAATTCCGTCGATCTGTCTGCCTGTATGTCCGCGGCATAGCTAAAAAATTACTTACCCGATTTACCTAAAAAAAAATTAAGGGTCATATGGGGATGACGGAACAAACTAGGGGCTTAATAAATTATTTAAAAATTCAGCCTGAAAAAAACTATTTAATAGACTCATTTCAAATTGTGTGCCATAACATATTGTGATAAAGAGATGAACTAGTAAAACTGTGGTACTAATTCAAGATGGCGGAACAAAATGGCGGCTATAATAAATGTTTGTAATCGTGAAAAAATTACCCTCTCAGGTTTTACATATCTTCACGTTTTAGCGATTTAAGATGTCCCCACAAAAAGTAGTCGAGTCTCGAACATTACGAGCAAAACGGTGGAACACCATCCTGCTAAAACCATATTTCATCATATGGTGCACCATTACCTAAAAAAATCAAGTTAAAATATTTAATACAGCAGGTAAAGTAAAGAATTTAGGTTTATTCGGAAATAGTTCTACAATGGCTGGGGCAATTTCGGTCCTTTAAAAGATTTAAATATCTCTTCAGTTAATGTGTTTTCCATAAAGAAGGGACCGTTTATTTTTGCACCCTTTGTACCACACTAAACATTTATCTTTTGGGGAAATTGAGTATGATTTTCACGTCTCCAATGTGGATTTTCCCTGGCCCAATATCGGCAGTTTTGCCTGTTAACTTCTCCATTAAAAAGAAAAGTTGCATCGTCAGAAAATATAATTTGGTTGGCGAATTTTCGATTGGTATGCAGAATCGCCATTGAATCCGGCATAATTTCATACCTAAATATACATATTTTGATTAAATTCAGGTAAGCGGTACTAGAGATATTTCGCCGCTTCTTTGTTGGTTGTCTTTATCTTAAGTTTTCAATTGATAGGGCATTTTTATTCAACAGTCATTTATCAATCGGTCACTTATAAAAGTAAAAGAACGTTTATTTTAGATTATTTGTGCGGTCATTTATGCACTCATTTTTAAAAATTGATCATTTTAAAAAATGACGAGTTATTTATAATACCCGATTAGTATAGAACCGAAATTTTGTTGACGCGCTATCGCGTTCTTTATTTACAGCGAACCTAACCAATCGTAACCTAACCTAGTCAACATTTTTATTACGAGTATCCTATTAGCCATGAAGCTCATCCTGAACATTCAGCAAAACTGGTTTATCACTTATTTTTGCACAAGCATACGCGAATCTTCCCAATCCTAATCTAATCTAATCTGTATTTTTATAATTATAATTTTTTGTTAAAAAACGGCATCGGCCTGAACAGGGATTCGAACACATATGCGCTGCATCTAGAGCCCACTATTCTACCACCGAGCCAGGAAGCATATGCTGAAATTTTAACAAAACTTGCTTCTCAGTTATCTTTGCACAACAAGCACGCGTGGATCTTCACAATCAGTATCACTGGAATCTGGCTAGACACTTATTATAAAATAGTAATAGATTTTGTTAAAAGGTAAATTTAATGGTAATCATCTATTATGATTGTAATAGGCTGACGACAGTGTTACCGAAACACTAATAGTGAAATAGACTTGAGTTGGTCCAAATGGACTTGATCCGATTGAACGAATCCGGAAGGGGAGCCGATTAGAACGAATCCAGCACCAGAGTCAGAACGAGTCACGAGCGTACTGCCACTGACTAGAGGATAACGTTGAGTTCACGGCACCGTGATTAGGATTCTTTTCGGTATTGGACTGGGTCCACCTAGATATACATTCCTGACAAGCGAATGGATATTCTATTCGTACGTAGGTTTACGGTTTAGAATCAATACATAGGTAAATAGAATTATGTCAACAATCGTAGTTACAATCCTACCATTTAAAATCGTCAGTAGTTTAAAGTAAATAATAAATTATAATAGTACCAGTGTAAAAACTTAATAAAAGCTTAGGTAGTTTAAAATATCAAATATTGGTACAATAGTTATAAAACAGAAAATATATAACAGTTATGCTATACGTATAACAAACGGCATACATATTCATATACTTCTACTTGTAGAAAACACATACATTTGGTCAATGACCCCCCAAAAATATTTCAGAAAATAAATTAATCGTTTGACCATCCCTCCTAATAGTTGTAATAAAACGCGAACCTAGGGAAAATTTAAATACGCTACACTATTAGCCGCCCGCGGCGGTTCGAATAGTCTCGTCGCGTTCCCTAGACAGCTACCGAGCGGCAGCCGAACGTGATAGCAAAAGGAATATGAAATCGCGATTTGGGTCATCAGCCGGTCTCTTCTCATAATTCGATCGATCGGTCGCGGCATCACGTCGACATGGCGAAGTTCAATTTTTCGAGGTCACGTGTTCGATATTCTAACTGGATATTATTTCGGACGTTTTTAATCGATGAAAATTGATTTATATACTGTTTTTTGTAATATATATTTTTTATTTTTATGATCCATGTGTGAATTAGAAATATACAGGAACTAAAATGTTGGTAGAGACTAGTGCAAAAAAATAAACAACTATAAAGTGCTTACGAACTTAAATTTATTTATATTTTAAGTATGTCTATTTTTAAATTTGTTATTGACCTCCCAATATAATTCACCAAGAGCCGCCACTGCTAGGTGCTTAATTCTAAATTATTGTGTTCGTTTATTCTATATTTAATAGTTATTATAAGTGAATTTTGTGATGTATTGGGTTATCTATCCCATGTAATTCTCAATAAATAAAGTAAGTAAATAAATAAAACGTTATAACAAAACTGTATATACTTAAGTAAATATCTTATGATAGGTATATATAAATATATTTAATACTTAAAAAAACATGAAGGATAACTACATCTACATAACTCAAAGAGATCATTTTGCACTTGGGGGAAATATAGATTGTTTAAAATCTCTTTATTTAAAGCCACACTATTGTATATGTGGAAACACGGTATGTAAAATGTATTTCACATACATACATTGGTTACTTACATCTTACATTGAACAAAATCTGCAACTGTAGAGTAAGATAAAACATATTACTAGAAAAATTATATATAATAATAACAATTTTAAGGTATTTATTATTTAAGTATTAATAAGGCTTAAATCTTTCAATTCGTGCTCCTTATAATCATCTTCTATTTTCGAAGTTATCACATTTTCCTTTCCAAAAATGAATCTGGAACGACAGCCAGGCTAGGCTAGCAGCGAATACCCAATTAACACGTTAGAGTTGTCCCGTTTCAGACGAATTCGTTCCGATTGAACAAATTCAGTAGTGGAACGTATCGGTCAATCCTCTAGGTCAATTAGAATTATTCCGGGCGATTTTGAATCCCACACCGCGTCCTTGACTATAGCTATAGTGCGTTAGTGGACCTGAATCGGCCGCATACCCTGCGCATCTGCGTTTACGGAGCCAGCGGTAGTAAATCCATTTTGTATCGGATTCGGTTTCACTAGTGGATTCACTTTTATTTTGAAGAGGACATTCGATTTTAATTTGATTCGTTTATATCATATTCCGCATATGTTTTATTCAGTTTATAAAAACATGTGTCTACAATGTGAAATGATCCCATAATTCACTGCGTTTTTTTTTTAAATTGTTATTTGGCATAATAAAATAATTTCACTTAAGAATGCAATAATCGGTATCGGATGGTGATAAATGCAGCACTGCATCGGTTTTAAATTTTAGTGTCAGATAAATCGGGGTCTTAGATGTAGCGTTGCCAAAACCGCTTAGTAGCATTCAAGCTTGAATAAATCAATAAGAACCGTAAAATAGTATCATATACGGCATTTTACAATATTGTATCAGTTTTACACGTCAATTTCTTATATATAATATGTAAGTATTGATATTGTCGAAAAGAAATAAATGGTTGCGTTAAACCTAAAAACAAAATAATTGGTCATAATATGACATTTACATTTTTAAAATATATTAAAAGCATTATCTTTATTGGAATATTTAAAATTTAACAGTTAATGCACCCCTTTGACGACTTCAAGTTCCAACATTTTTTTAGAGTTATATATTTTGAATCCCAAAAATGAATCCGCAGCGCAGAATGAATCGTTTGGAACGGATGCGTAGGCGTATTTGATTCGGTGGGAACGTATCTACTACGGATTGCCCACCTCTATAACACGTAAAGTAGGCATCGGAACGGACTGGATCCGTGACCGAATCAATTGGAACGGGTCCGTGATCGAACTGGATTCAAATGGATTACTGTGAATTACTTGTGCACCTACTACTCTATACCCTATCATTCCTTGTCTGAGACTATACCCATTAGGTTATTAAATACCAACTCCAGTGTTGCCAGATTTTCTTTAGGTTGGAAGTAAATTTCAATAAACAGTGTACTAGATTTAAAGACAATATACTAGACTAAAGAAAAATACACTGATCCTTATAAATACCGCATGCGCCAAAAAAAATTGTACTGATTTCCATTGTTGCCGCAATCAATTTTCGAAATGTACTGACAAATTATAGGAAAATGTACTAAATTGTGCTAAACATAGGGAAAGTCGTCAACTAAATCAACATGCACTTTTTGTATATGAACATCAACTTTATAGTTTAACATGTGTACCAAAGATGTCTTCAAAATGTTAATGACTGAAAATAAAACGTCCTTGCCTTTCTACAATCTAAAAATATGTCATCATTACTTCATAAAAGAACTTTGTAAGTGTTATTTGTATCTTTCAAGAAAATGCTCTAATTATCCCTAAAATGTAATTTTGTACTTTCCCATCAAAAATGTATTATGTACTACACTTAGTACATATGTACTAATACGGCAACGCTGCTAAATTCTATAAACAAATATTAGATAGAGGTGGGCTGTGGGTCGCGATTTTGCAAACTGCTTCTTTGTCACTGCTACAATGCCGTCACAGTCACAACCTTCTCCGGCGTTACAAAAATCGCTGCGACATTAATAATAAATTTTATTTAATAAATAATCACATAACAATATCACAATTCAATAGTTCTAGCCTCACATAATGATATGCACCTAGGTGTACAACACCTGTATGCGCAACTAAATTTAATTTGTAGGTATATGTATATAAACCGTAACATAATTAATTTGTTATAGCTTGCTATACTTAATAGTTTCAGTAATTAGTTTTATTCAAACATGATTATCACAGAATGTGGTTTACTGTAGCACATTAATTAATTAGACAGAATTAGACAGTAACTCTAGTAAATGTACGTCATTATGATAAATAAAATGTTCACATTTCTTAACAAATACTGAGTATTTAGTTACTTGCTTAATATTATGTGGTAACAGATTAAATATCGGAGCATTTTAGTGCATCATTTTCAAATCAATTTACTTAAAAATAAAAATATTTTTAAAATATTAAGCATTTTATAATCTACATTTCTATTACAAAAGTATAGTATAAATTAAATAAATTCACATTATTTACTTAATTATACCATTATTTTCTATCTAAATTAGTGCGTTATATACTCAAAAAAATAATAATGACTTAAAAACGTAGCGCTCTGAACACCTTTTCATAAGAGCGACCCGTTGATGAATCACAATCAGCAGTAACAAATTCCCCATCAGACTCCCCCCGCACGCCGGTTTTCGCGCTTAGATTTGTTTACGGCAGTTGCTATGGCAGCGCAATGGTGAATATCCGTAAGCCAAATGGAGATGGAAGCGGCGTAAAACTGCTGCTGCAGGCTGCAGGCGTTTGTTTGCTTGTTATAGAATTAATGTAAATTAGTGAGTTCGGATTATAGGCGGAAGCAATTTTACATCGATCGAATCGAAATTAGCTTTAAGATATAGGTATATAACTGTTGTTTTTTACGAACAAAAAAACTTATTTGAAATCTTATAAATTCATATTATTTCCCCTAAGTATTAAAAAACGTCCCAAAGCTTTGGATAATTAACATCATAAAAAGGTTTTAAAAAATGGCCATTTTGGGCGTGGCACCTCGAAACATTTTCGACTGCGGCGCTTTGAACCTAGCTACGCTGCGCCTCACCCGTTCTTAAATCCATGAGCCGCCACTGCTTGATGGTATGAAAATAAAACAAAATCGGATCAACCAATAAATACATTTAAATATTGAAATTAACAGTAAAAAATCATTATTTTTTAATCTTATTTGAACTTGTCTTGACCTTCTTTCCGATAGTTGTCCAGATTTGGAGAATACCCGCTCACAAGGTACAGATGTACCTTGTAAAATTCACCACGAACTTTCAGGGCTACGTTATTATTAATCTGTGGCTACGTTTAACAGCCAAATCAATGCAGTGTTGTCAAATACATAAACATTAGAAGGAGTAATAATATATCTTAGTTCAAATTTAAGAAACACCCACCTCATAATTTTAGAGAGCTTTCTTTTCATAGATTAGACTTAAAAATAAATTAATTAACCAAAAACAATAATATTAACATTTTATTCAAGGTCTGTCTATCTGGCATTATCAGATCATTGGAAAATCACGTAGCAAAATCAGGGACTAAATTATATTAAACATGGAGTAAGTCATCAAAAAATCAAAAAAAAAAAACGTCCTTGCCATCTACAATCTGAAAATATGTCATCATTATTGTATAAAACAACTTTGTAAGTGTTATCTGTGTCCTTATTATAAAAACAAAAAATTGAATATGAAAATTTGTAAAATGTACTAAATTTGCTCTAATTATACTTAAAATGTACTTTTGTACTTTCCCATCAAAACTATCCTAAATTTAGTACATATTAGGGGTGGGCGGTAATTATCGATGTTTTTACCATCGATGTTACAAGTTTCGAACCACGATAAAATATCGATAGTGTAAGTTTTTTTATCATCGATAATTCGTTTTTTATTAAAATTTTTATTGGCAAAAATGTAGCATTATCAAATGAAGGCCGCACTGAGTAAGTTACCGAACATACACCAGTATTACCAACGGGCGGTAATATTGCTATTTAAAGCCAATGACTCAACATTAAAATTATTTAAATCTTAAATGTTGCTGGTATATCCAAATTAGCTCTCATTGGGACATATCTGCAAAAAGTATGGAAATAACATAGCTGAATAAACATTAATATTGTGAAGTTAAAAAATAGATTCGGTGACCTTGGCAACAGAAAATGTATAGTTCGTTGTTCATAGTAAAATTTGTACGGAAGAAACGGCAATGAAAAACAAAAATTAAAATATGACAGTCAGGGGATAATACTTTGATGAAGAGAAAACATCACGAAACGGCCAGTTATGTTTCGTACTAGCTGGGTACTTCATATAATTTAGAGTCATTTTAATAATACATTAAATTATGTCGTAGTTGCTTCCGTCTATAGCCATTTAATATTATATAAAAAAGCATCGATGTTACCCTTTCGATGTCCCATCCCTAGCACATACCATACATGTACTAAAAAACAGCAACCATGCGGCTATTTGCCACAGTCCCACGGCCGGAACAGTTGTATCGTTGATTGAAGGAAAAATGTTGTGTTAAATCGCAGCTCCTGAAAAATCGCAGACTAGCCCACCTCTAGTACAATTGTGCTAGACTGGCAACACTGACCATCTCAAAGACAAAAAAATTTAATTGGATTGTTTACATTGTGATAATTTTTCGATATATGACTCAGAATTACGGTGGTAAACAGCGGTAGTATATTACTGGCTAAAATTGATGAATTGATTAATACCGCTAGGTAACCGTCTAAACGCGTGACGTCACAATGGGAAATGAATTAAATGTATACCTCATTATTGATTGACATTTCCGAAGAGAGAAATTTCTACATTATCAGCTGAAATGCTGAATATACTTCGCTGATCAAATGTAAATATGGCGATCTACAACTAAAAAGAAAAACCAGCAGAAGAGCTGTTTTAAAATTGTAACAGTTTGGTGATATGTAAATAAGTACGTGTTAAAATAACTGTATATATAAGCAAAACAACTTACTGTGATAATATATGTAATGGCTAATGATCCCGGTGAAGAAAACCTAAAGAAGGAACTGGAAATTTTGCAATCTATGATAGATGTATCTGCTACCACATTAGAGGGGCTCAGAACGCAGTGCGTTACAAGTGCGGAATTAACTCGTCAAGAAATAAGGACTTTAGAGGTAATACATATATACTATATAATATAATTGCTTGGTAAATTTTAGATATCTACCAAAATTTGTATGGGAAAGCTAGATTGCCCTTGACATTGAAACTGTTTAACCCTCTAAAGTTGTTTAAAACTATATTAACTTTTTATTGAAATGCGGCAGGATAGCATTGAGAAATATTAGTTAATATGTGCCTAATTTTATTGATTTAAACCTGTGTGCAACTACATTTCTGCATTTAATGGGAAGTAACAATTTATTCATAACATCTATGTGAACTTACCAAATTGTTCATGTATTCCAATAATGCAAATTAGCAATTTTATTAACATTAAGATGCCCCAACCTGGGTTAAATGTCTTGCATTCCATTTTAGTTTGTAGAATGATTGTATGTTTTTTTTCTATTGTTTGTACTTTGTAATATATATTCTCCAGTTTTGTATCAGATTTTAATGTATAATACATATGTATTTTAATATTATTGAAGATTTTATGTCATATATAGAATTAGGTACTGTATAATTAACTATCAATTTTAGTGTTTGTTTTTTTCATTTCTGATGTTGACTTCTGCTTCTTTTGGGCAACTTGTCAGCACTCAGCATATTCTTCTCTCTTCTCTTTGAGTTTTTTTGGGCACAGAGTAAACTGCATTAGAGATGATCTCCTACCCCTTCTTTTATTTTCTTATAAAATCTTTCTAATGCATCTTGGCTTTCACTAGATGTCCCTTGAGAGTACTACTGGTATCACGAGATGACCCTTTCTTTTACACTATCCCTGACTTGCCTGACTCCCTCCTATTCACACTACAAAATGACCATTAAGCTAATATTCTATATAGAACTGGGCAGACGAACAGGATAGATTGCAGGAATAACTAGGCCTCAGACATTCACAGCCTCTGATTCCTTTCTAGCAGGGTCATTAGTAGTCTTAGGATAATTATGCATTTAACAATCTAAAAATATGCATGCAAATATGCTCCGAAACAAGGGAAAATATGCACTTAAAAATGCATTTATTATTGGATCAAAAAAACAGAAATAAAGCAAAAGTATAGCAATTAAAATATTATATTGTTTACACTTCAAGGTATCCTTAAGATGCTATTTTTACCAGTAATTATTACATTAATACAACTATATAATAAGTGTTTTTTAAATAAAATTTTAAGATATAGCTAACTAAACAAACTAACTAAAGAATAAACCTGTTTAAAATTTATTGTTTACGCTATTCAACAGGTTGCGGTTACATTTTATAACTAGATGATGTAACAAATTATCAAATTCAAATGTTCTTCTGTTATCTGAAAATAGTACTTTATACTCAGAAAATACTCGTTCAACATCACAAGATACAATTAGAACATATTCAAACAAATTCAAATCATTGTTCATTAAAAATTCTTCATTATCTGGATTCAATGCCTCTTTATTGTCCAAAACTGCACTAATATTTTTCAAATTTTTGTAAGCAATATTTTTTTGTAAAACCGTAGCTAATTTTTGAGAAATTACTTTATTTTTAGTGTTAGTGATAGTTTCACTCACTTTTTCTATCATTTACACTCTTTTTGACAAAGAAAGTCCTTTCATCTCGAATTTTTTTATAATACAGACAAGCAAGAAAAATTGTTTTTAATGTAAATTAAATCCTTATGTACATCTTCTTTGCGCAAAACATTTTGTGCTTCTGGTATACAATGTGAGTATTCCTCATTAAATTGGTTGACTATGTTTTTTATTGCCTCGAAATGTTCTGCGTAATAAATGGCAGTTCCCCATCTAGTTACAATTGGTGATGGGGCCAGGGGGATGTTTCCTGCATTGCACTTAAAACGTGCATATTTATGATTGTAAATCTGTGGTAAATCCATATTTTTTAAAGCACAGATGTTTTATTGGGTACCTTTAACAATTTTAAGGAAGGATAGGTAAAACCCTTTGCCTGCCAGCAACTAGACATTTTTTGTTATTTTATTATTATGCATTATATTTGAAACACATCAAATTTGTCTTGGGAAATAAAAATATATTCAGAAAAATTAGAATATATGCATTTTTCCTGTAATAACTGCAAAATATGCATTTAAATACTAAAATTGCCAAAATATGCATTTGCATATGATTTCATGCAAATGCATATATGTATATCCTAAGCCTAGTCATTAGTTTCCACTGGGTGATTGAATCTCCCGCATCCCCCCGACACAAAGCAGCTAAACTGAACATGTGGAACCACTTCTGTTAAAAACACAGATCTGCCTTCCACATGGTGATTCGAAAGACTGAATTTTAGTGTTATCTCTAAATCGATTTTGTGTTGATTTTATAGTTTTAGTCTTAACCAGTTAACTTGTAAACATACTTTCTGTACATATTTTACTATATTGATTGATTGATTGAGTGAATCTAAGCCAAACAAGGCCATCATCCTATTTTTTCTCAAGAAAAAAATATCCCTAATGACGAAGCGTGAAAAGATAGAGCCGTGTATCTTTAACAAACCCACACATTTGTTTTTTTTTTTAATTCTAAATGATAGCCTATGGTAGTAGTATGCAAATTCATAACATTTCCCACTTTTTCCAGAAAAATCAGAAAAGTTTACAAATTTCACTACTTTTCAGTACAAAAACTCTCTATTATGATGATTTTGATGCATGATGCAAATGAAGTAGCAAAGTTATATGCTGTGTTGCAAAACTCACCTAGTATTTTGGAATCACAGGCTTTAATGATGGTTTTATCATTAACCTGGGCTTATCTAATGCTGACGAGACAGATCCCCCTAACAATATAGTTTTGTTAAAAAAAGTCCTTGTTAATATAGATCCGAAATTTTATTGGCATGTTACTACTCGCTATCTTTACAACAAACGAAACCAAAATAAACAAGGTTTATTTATATCACAATATTTTAGAAAAGTAACTTCTTAAACTAATATAGCGGGGGGTAGGTATAGGTCACAGCCAGAAATGTCTGTAGTACATAACATTTGAGATAACATTTTTATAATAAACTATTTGAAAATCTGCCTGCAACATAGCAGCACTGTACACATTTGACATTTAAGAATTGACAATCCTGTTTTATGTGTGATCGAATATTAATATTACTATTTTAAAAAAAACCATTTAGAAAACTGTTTATTTTAGTAATTTGTAAAGGATCAGAAGCATAGAGCTTCTTCAAACTACAATAAACTTTAAGTAAATAGAATCTGAAGAAGAAAAAAACAATTCTTTTTGGTGATTATTGCTAAAAATATTCTATGAATGATTCTAAAGATTCTGATAAATTATTTCTTTTCAATTTACTGAATAGCAGTGATAAGGATTTTTTGAGTCTTGTGAATCTGATTGAACTTTTGTATAAATTCAGGGTATCTGATATTGTTGCCGTGCATTTTACTTTACATTTAGAGTCATTTATTAAATTATATGATGATATCTACCAATGAGATAGAAGTAGATATCTGAGGTTTTCTGTCGATCGGACTATACATTTCTTGCTGTGACTATCCAGACTGTGAATTTTAATATTGCTGACTCTATAATGTAAATTTGTAAGTCACAAAAATGTTTGTTTTTAATTTTATAAATTATTTTGTTAATGTTAATGTTTTAACTACTTCATATTAATGTTACAGAAATTAATCTAACCTTTGTATTTGCAGGGAAAATTAATTAAACTTTTTTCCCAACAACTGGTAACAAAGTCAAAATTAAAGAATGGCATCGGAATACATACTCCATATCTGAAGCAGTGGCTTCAGATAGTTGGTTTAGGTGCAAGTTCTGTAACTGTACTTTGCCAAAAACTTTCTTCGGTGAGTGTTTTTACTATCTACTTATTATTAGGGCTGGGTGATTATCAAAATTAACAGTTGATTTTTGTTTATTTAAACATTTGAATGTTTTGCCCATTTACACCTTTGTCCCTTTGCTTTACTTAGAGGAAATTTCGATAAGAAAAAAGAAAAAAAAAGAGTTACCAACCAGATATGGAATTTTTGTGTTGACTTTTTATGCATACATATTTTTTTCTTTGGTTATGAAGATTATCATATCTTAAGAAAATACAGCATACTTTTTAACCAAACTGATAAGAAAAAGAGTATATTTAAATGTTAAAAATCATATTTTGAGTATACTTTAAAAGATCTGAAGCCCAAGTTGTGAAAACCTTTCACAAACATTCACGGGGAAGTACATATTTGTCAAAATATATTTTTAATCATTTTCTCTTTCTATTGAGCAAATTGCCAAAAAGGCTCATTTTAATTTATTCATAGCTTTAAAACTAATAATTGTATACATAAGGTATGTTAGATCAAATTTGTTTAAAATTTTATGCAGAATTTAATAACGCAAAAAATAGGTAGGTGTTATTTAAACGTATATTTTGGGCTATGATTCATGTTTTGAACATACTGTATAGTTGCAAAGTTTAAACTTCAGGAATAACTCTTGTAATAAACTTTCTTTTATATTCTCAGTTTAAAGATTTAGAGAATATACAAAATGTATAGGAAAAAATATTCCTTATACGTTTTGATTGATTTTTTATAAAAATTGGGATTACATTGTTAAATATGTGACCATTTTTAAGATACTTATTTGCATTAACAAATACTTACATGGTAAAAGAATTAATTCCAAATAGTACTGCAAGCGAAGAGAGAAAGAAATGTTATAAATAATGGCATTAACTTAATTTAGCCCTGTTTTGTTCTAACTTTACCCTTAAAAATGTCAAAGCTACATCTAAATAAATTGACGTAATTGGTATTGTTACCCATCCTTATCCAAGGTTTTTGAGAGAGTTATTCAAAGGAGTATGCTAAATTTTTTAAACATTAACAGCATATTTAGAGAATGTCAATTTGGATTTTCGACAGGCATGTCATTTGAAATAGCGCTATTTCTGGATCGGAGAAAACTGGCTGGTGGTTTGTATTTTGATCTGTCAAGATGAAGAGATAATGACCTTGTTGCTTCCTATCTCAGGAACATTGTTGAACTTTGTTTCAGTGACTAGGGAAATTCTGAGGCTGAGAGTTTTCACTGTTTAGATCTATTCTATTTAGTAAACAGGGCCAGAATATAATAAGACAGTCAATATTATTTTGTTAAGCATTTTTCCAAAAATACCTGTACCATCTCACAGTTGTGTTGATTACCTAGTTCATCCAATTTTGTAAACATTTGTTCCTACTCAAAAAAAATTAACTTATATTATTACTTGATTTTTAGGTGGAAGAATTACAAGAAAAAACTGAACATGAACTTAAAACAATATTGGCTGAGAAACAGGCCAGCACTGAAGAATTATGTAGATTATTCAGAGCCCTGCATAATCTAAAAAAATACACTGGTAAGTTTTTATTCTTGTTTGAAAGGCATTTGCTTTTAAAATAACATAAGTAAGTTCTTAATTAATCTCATGGGGAAGTTGGGAGTATCGAAATTTCTTTACAATGTGAAATAACAGATTATTTTTTCTTTAGATGTGTTTAAACTTCGCTGGAAAAGACCAGAAATAGTTGTCTAAAATTATTTAGCCACCTGTATAATCAAATGTGTAGTTTTGTCTTAATGCACTCTCTTTTAGATACTCTAAAACGTGGTGATCAGACCAGTCAAGAGACTCAAGATTTTAATCTATCATGGGACTCATGGGATCGCAATTATTTAAAAATTAAACATGGCCTATCTCCTCGAACGAATAGATCTCGCGCAACACGTGCTTCAGTTCCGTCAGAAGAAAATCTCTATAACAACAATCATAAAGTCAGTTCTACAATAGCACCTAGTCCTTCAGTATCAAGCATTAATTCAATGAACCCTAGCAGTGTAGTTTTAGGAGGTCCTCCTCTAACTCCACCTGGTTATACATCTAATGTATTTAGTCCCCCAAAGGAAAAGGGAAAAGGTAATTAACAGATTTAACTTAAATGACCAAAATAGTTTATTTTTGTATCATATAAATTATTAAAAGGTATCAGATTTAGAAATATGGTAGTATTCAGCAGTTCAGGATGTATATTTACTAGTTTTTTGTGTATTATTATAGGCCATGGAAAGTAGAAATACTAATGCTACCTAGACTAACCTAATTAATTACTTAAACAATAAAATGATGATTCTATAAAATAATACCACATTTTACAATATTCAAAAAAGCTTAGTCTACTTTTGTAATTCCCTGATATACATAAAAAAATATAAAATAATTTTTTTTCTGTTTGTGACATTAACTAAAATAATATTTTACCCTATTTTATGTATTTCTTCTTTTTTTATTATTAACTTTTACCACTAAATTTGGATCGTTGTCCGCTAAAACTGGATATGGACCTAAATAATAATTTAAACTTATTGGTTGTACCCTTTTTGTTAACTAAAACCATATTTCCTTCATTATATGTTTAGTTGTTAGAATTCTTTTTGTCATACTCTATTTTGCATTTAATTTTTGATGTGATTAAATTATTTCTTGTGTCATTCCGTACTGTTTGTAATTGAAATTTGTGTTATTTAGGATAATCAGCAAAATTATATATACTGCATCAAATTTATTAATAATGTTAGATGGAATATTACTGGATTTTCCAAACATGACTATAAGATACTGCATTGATTGAATTCTAGATATAGTTTTTGAAATGCTGAAGTAGCTGTTGTTGATATTGTCATAGGTTGTTTATTTCAATTTGACTGCTTGTACCTTAGACATTACTTACTTACTTAAGGGCTTTTATTTAGATCATTTTTACAGTGGCACGGTATAATACAAAATCTCACACCTTTTGACTAATTAATCAACGTCATTCTTCAAAAGTGGCTAAAAGTATATTGCTTTACTAGAATTTATACCAAGTAATGTTGCATGTGTTACATTTCAGAACATTATCGTTATATATTGAGTGTAATTGATGCAAAGTTTACTAATATATACTAGTATCAGAGGATACCTTCAAAATTTAAGAAACCACACAAAGGAGCATTTAAATTGGGAGTTCCTAAAACCTAGAAGTAAGGTATAAGGCTAATGACATAGGATCCTCTGGTGAGACCAGAAATTTTTCCAAAATTTTATACTATCATCGCAGGAAGTAGACCTGACATTGGTTCAAGGTAACCTAAAGCCATCAGTGAGAAATTCTGGCACACTCTCTGAAAATTATTCATATAAAACCCTGGTCAATTTGCAACAAATTTATAGATGTCATAGAATTTGTGTCTTAACTCCAACTATGATATTATCACAATTTCTGAAACATGGCTATATATTGACATACGATTTGAGTCACATTCTATTGATAATTTTAAATTGTTCCAGAAAAATAGGGAGGTCACAGGAGTAGAAGTGGCAGTCTTTATTCCTTCTGAGTTAAAAGTAGTAGTAATTGTTACCCCTGATGGCAGTAATTCTATAGAGCAACTCTGGTTAACCTTTAAATGTAACTCATCAGCTGTGACTGGGGGTAGTGTACCAGCCACCATATGTTCAGTACAATAAATTGCCATGTTTGTATCATGTCATCTCAGCACTTTGTTTGGAATGTGATATTTGTGTATGCATTGGTGATTTTAATATGAATCTTTTATGCCCTAGCAGATTTCTCTGTGATATTTTTAATGCTAGTTTAAGTCAAATCATTAGTAATCTAATGAAGAACAACACCAAATAATGAATATCTTATTGATTTGATTGCTGTAAGTAAACCCAATCTAGTTTTAACTAGTGGGTTACACCATGTGACTTACAATATTACTAACTGATCACGAGGCTATTTTTTTGTAATTTAAGATGTAAGAGTTTTGTAAAAGTAGATACTTGAGAGAGTTGAAGCTGAAGATGCCATATACTGGTCTATTTCAAAATGCTTTAAAGACTATAGATTGGTATAAACTTTATACTAGTTGAGATGTAAACACAAAGGTTGACATTTTTAATAAGACTTTAATTACTTTGTTTGATATTGTCAAAAAGCTTAAACTGAGAAAACCGATACCTCCCTGGCTTACTTATAACCATATAAAATGATTGGACTAAAACATAAAGCTTTTCGTAAATACTTAACATTAGGAATCCATGCAGCCAAACCATATTATATAGAAATTAAAAACTATGTTAGTATTGCTGTTAAATCAGAGAAAAGGGCATTTTTTTTGGAAATTAATAATTGTTCTGATGCTAATAAAAGTAAAAATATTTGGAATAAAATTTCAATCTGGAAAATCATTACTAGAGAATCAAGGGATATTCCTCTAGTGTTAAAAAACCAAAAACTATAAATTGTTACTTTTTAGACAATATACCACAAACTAATGTGGATCCAGGAACTATGAATAGTTTTCTTAACACTGGTGTTCAGTGGGAGCCATTTCTATAAAAATGTTGAGAGCTTGTCATACTTACTGCCTAAATTCACACCGGGGTCTGTACTTGATCCCCTTTTCTTCACAGTTTTCATGTCTGAGCTACTATCTCATATAACTTACTGTAAGTATTATACATATTCAGATCTCTTGCAGATTTACTTTCCATCCCCAGATCCCAGCCTGTCAAAAGCAATAACATATTTAAATAATAACTCACTTTGGGGCTCTAAAATTTCTCTGTTTAATCCCACAAAAATCTAAGCAATTCTTTATTCTCGCTGTGATATAGATCTAAGGCCAAAATTATGTTAAATAATGGAATCATTGGGTGGTTTAATGAAGTTAAGAATCTTAGTTTATTTATGGAGAAAATATTAACATTTAATGCTCATGTGAATTGTATCTGCCAAAGAGCATATTATTATAAAGTCCACCTATTAAAATCTCCTTCCACAAATAATAAAACGGTTCTGGCTGAAAGTTTGATTATCTTTAATATATTGATATTGTGTATGCTCCATTCTTGACATATTTTTAACAAATATTGAGTGCAAAAAACCCAAAACACATGTATGAAGTATGATGTTAACTTGACACTCAGAGACCATGTCAATCAACTTGTTATTGATCATTTTGGTCATGACATGACCCACAGGCGATGTGCTGCCAAGTATATAAAATAATAAAAAATAAGGAACGTCAATATATGTGTGATTTTATTATGCAAAGGGGTAGCACCCATACTGTGAATGTTCATTTTAGGGATACCATAGATATCCCATTACATAGAAATGAGTTCTTAAATGCTGCTTTCTATACCTTGCTGAACATGTTTATTACCCTTTGCCTTGTGATATTAAGTCAATGAGTGTATCTATTTTTAAATGTAAGGTAAAAAAGCTAGTCTATGGCAAATCACTATTATTGTAAGCTGTACTTTGTGTTTCTGTTTATATCTTGTTAAGTGAGATGTTCTTTTTTTATATATTTTGTGTTAGCCTATTTTATTTAAAGGTGGTTATTAAAATAATCCAGGTGGTACTTTCCACCTTTGTATGAACTATGTTTTTTTTGCATTCAAAAAAGATTTTTATTTTTTTTATATACATGCTGTTTTTTCAGTATGTCCTCCAGTTGGCAATGGATGAAAATCATTAAGCATTAAGTGTCGTAGTATCTTTTTTTTTCTTTTCTATCCTTTGTTCATCTTTTATAATATAAATTTAAGATTTGTCTTTAAAATTTCGTTTTCATATTTAAGTATGCACATATCATTGAAAAACTAATTAAATGCATTACTCTTTATAAAACTTAGTTCTGGAATATGGTATTTTTCACATAATTTCTCTAGATGCCTCAACAACCTACCAAGTCCAGTATTTGGTATTTCTGGAACATGTACTCAATTTTAGAAAAGACATCATATATCAGTTTCTAATTGATTCTTAAGCTTTAATTCAGAAAATGTATTTTCATGTACCATCCATAGCTCTGTTACCTGAGTCTTAGGGTGTTTTGATATTTCAACTGCAACAGGGTGATCAATCCTGTTTTTTAGGGTACTATTATTACTTGTCATATTGGGTTTTATTGAGTTATTTTTTGCCTGGGAGCGCATGATTGCAGTTATACTGGCACCTACTCTACTATTCATTTTTTTTTTAGTTCATTCATATCTATATATACACTCGACAAAGCATCTGCTGTAACATTCTCGACACCTTTCACACATAGTGGATCAAAAAATTGTATACCTCTAGAGTTATTCTAATTTTTTTCAGTGTAGTGGAAGGATTTGTCATGCCAAATAAAATATATATTAAGGGGAGAAGTCTAAAATGTTTACACGATCAAACGATCGCTAGTAATTCCTTTTCTATTGTACCAGAGTTTATTTCTGCTCTATTTAGAGTTCTGAGAAGTGGAGTGAGATGGGTGGGTCCGAGGTTAGCAAAAAGAGTCTTTTAGGCCTAGTTGCTGGGCTTGCCCCCCTATCTTACTACTACTACTACTTCTAGAGTTCTGAAAGCATATGCAATAGGTCCGTCATTTGCTTTTGACAGTACTGAAACCCACTTGCATCTGTTCTAAAAAGAAACTTTCAAAAATTTGGATACCATAACAAAAAAGGACTAATAAGACCCTGTTTAAAAGTTTCGAACGAATTTTGACATTCTTCAGACCACATAGCAACTATACTTTTTCTAGCTAGTTTATTTAAAGGATAGGCTATTTCTGCAAAGTTATTAATAAATTTCCTGTAATAATTTGAAAATGCCACGAAGCATTTTGTTTCGTCGGAAATTTTTTGGAATTAGCTATTGAGAAATAATACTTGTTTTTTCAGGATGAAATTAAGTGAACTAAATATAAGATTTCCGTTTTAAAAATAGCTAGGATTTAAGATTTACTTGTCTAAGTTGTTGAAGAATTCTAATTAAATTTTGTTTATGGTTCTGTAAGGAATGTCCAAAAACTATCAAATCATTGTCACAGTCATCAACCTTGAAAACGCACTAGTACTTATTTTCATATCCATTGGCAATCATTTGAGGATCAAGCTCTTATTGATAATATGCTTGTGCCAAGTCAAAATGCGAAAAATAAACCGCACCAGATAAGGAATCTAGAGTTTCCGTAATATTTGCCAAAGAAAATTTTTCATCTGTTTTTTGTTTAATGGCATTTTTTTCCTTTTTCTGAGTATGAGGTAACCTATAAGGTTTAACATATATAGGTGTTGCATCTTCCTTTAATCTTATTTTTTGCTTATATACATATTGGAAACTTAATAAATCGTTTTCTAAGGTGAAAAACATGCACATATTAGCTCATATTTTTTGTATATTTCTTTTACGTTAAGTAACTACATATTTACAAGACCTAAAATTTTATCAACCCTGTCAACAGAGATTTTATTTTTTGAGACAGAGTAAACATCTTTTGATACATTAGGCTTAACATTTCTCCATCATTCACGTTTAGCAGTCTTACAGCTACTTTACCTTATTGCGGTTTTTCAATGCTATTTATATTTCATCATTTAAAATAACTTATTCATCTGTGATACTGGTACAGCAATATGTACTTATTTCGCATCGGAGTGGAATAAGAGTGTATAAGTTATTTTTGGACTCCAAAGGTACTGCTATCTGTTTATTTTGATTAAGTCAAAAAGAATCTAAAAATTGTTCATAATCGATAATTGCACCATACTTCAGGAAAAAATCTGAACCTAAAACTCTGAGTATACTAGAATGGAAACTTTGTAAACTATTGTAAAGTCATAAGAAATATATTCATTGTTTATAGTGAATAAAATATTTGCAGATCCAGCAGAGTATGTTGAGCCTGCATAATTTTAACTTTATTTGCTGTATAAACAATATTGCTATCTTTTAAATAATTTCCAAAAAACCAACTAATACTTGCACTAGTGTCACATAAAAATATTTAATCCTTTTGGTAACTTATACCTAATTTAAGGCATTCATATTGAAATTAACTATACAATTTTTAAAACTAGACACCCAAAAAACCTATTTTCTTGTGTTTCTTCTCTAGTTTTATTAATTCAAATTCAAAACATCTTATTGACAAAGCTGAATATATAATGTTAATAAGAATTACACAGTTAAATGAATATATACAACTATAATCTGAAAGAATAGTTTAAGCTACTGTTGTATGTACTGTATATGAGCTTAAAAAAGTTAAATAAACTTCAAAAACAATAAAAAATACAAAAAAATAATAAAATAAACAAATGAGGATTTAAATGTCAGATGCATACCAGAAACATAAATAAATACAAGGTAATGCTAGGTAAAGCTTTTTTCCTCAAAAAATCTTCCACGGTATAGAATGTGTGATTTTAGGGTTGCTCTAAATTGCCATTCTTGTTGAATACCCCTTAATCTCAATGGCACATGATTAAAAATGTTTTTACTGGTATAGAGCAGACATTTTTTGTTTTAAGTGAGAAGTTGATGCGATAGGTAAAACAATTCTAATGTAAGGCCGGTTCAAAATAGCCATTCTGAACGACCAATTTATCAAGTCAGGCTCAAAACCTAAAGGGCATAGCAGCCAGATACAAGTTTGGTTCTGAAATTTTTGATATGGCCCTCAAATTTTAACTTATCATCAACGAAAAGCCCTAGTCAAAGTCAAATATGCTTTATTATCATAAGACAGAAATCCTCAATGACTAAGCTCTAAATTAACTTAATAGTATGAGACAATAATAAAGTATGTTTTATAAATATGAATTAAAAAAAAAGGGAAACAATTCATTACATAGAAAAAGTTAATAAAACGCTATAGCAATACACAATAAAAAACACATATGTGATACACTAACAGTAAGAAAAGGATTTTTAAAGATAAAATAAAAACAGGTACCTAAATATTTATTTAATTTTATAAATTTATTCTTTCCCTATCTCAGTACAAACAAGTATATGAAAATAGGGATCCATACATGTCAAAATGAGCTGGAAAAGAATTCGTAAGACTATATTAGACCCTTTGTACCAATAATCTTTTGACATGACAATTACCCCCCATCAGTATTCATGTTGATGTATTTTCCCTCTGTATTCATGTTGAATGAATACTGATGCCCCTAGAAAGAGTGTTTCTCACTTGCAAGATAAGAAGGCACAGGTGGTGAGAGGTACAAATGATGTTGCTGGTGAACTGCAAGCAGCGGAGTGCAAATGGTATCATTTAAGCAATTTAAAAGCAGGTACAACTGAAACTCTTATTGCTGATCATCTGAAAAATAATTCGATTGACATAATCTCCTGTGAAAAACTGCAAAATAAACAAAACCATGTTTCTTCTTTTAAAATTGGTGTTCGTACACAAGATGTGGAAGCTATTTGCAATAGCCAGCTTTGGCCAACTGATATTTACATTCGGCCATTTATATTTCGCCGAAACAATAACCAACAAAGGCAGTTTTTAACTCACGACAGAAATCGAAATTTTCACAGAGAAAATTTTCACAAGAGATATCGTCACAGGATGGTCTAGTGTTTTATTATCAGAATGTCCGGGGTATAAGGTCTAAACTTAAGGAATTAACAACTTCATTGGCCATTGATTCATATCATGTAATTATGCTTACTGAGACTTGGTTGTGTGAAGATATAGCTACAGAAGAACTTGGATTTGATCAATATTCATTGTTTAGATGTGACAGATCTGAAAGAACAAGCATTTGTAAACTTGGAGGTGGTGTGTTAATTGCAGTTGATAAAGAGATTCCAGCAAGGCAAATAAATACTAATGTTTTAACTCTGGAACATGTGTTTGTCCTAATTTTGTTAAACAGCCTAAAAATATTGATAGGAACAGTGTACCTTCCCCCTCAATCTCCTGTAGAAGCCTACGAAGCTTTCTGTGCGTCACTCGAAGAAGCGGTGCAAATTAATAATTGTGACAAAATTGTGATAAGTGGCGACTTTAATCTACCTAATATTGAATGGACAAATGATGATCTAGGTGTAAAAGTAGACAATTTAGTTTCACCTCAAGCATCAACCATTATAGACTATTTTGCTTTTCTTAATCTCTATGAAATAAATATGATTCGTAATTCATATGGATCAATGTTGGATCTTGTTTTCTCTACTACGCCTAATATTAATGTAGACGTCTGTAATGACACCTTATTACCCTGTGATAAATACCATCCAGCAATATATTTTAATTTACCAGTAGATAAGAATGAAATGCCAAATATGTTATTTGAATATGAATATTTTAACTTTAAATTAGCAAATTATATTGAGATAAATCATTTTCTATCAAATGTAGAATGGGACCAGGTTCTTAATGCTTAGGATATTAATCAGGCCTTAAATGCTTTTTATAATGTTGTTTTCACTTGTATTGAGATTTATGTTCCGAAATTAAAAGCAAAAAATAAAAAGTTTCCAGACTGGTACAGTATGGAGCTGAAAAATGCAATTATCAACAAGAAAATTATGCACAGAGAGTGGAAACAAACACACTCCTACAGCGATTATATAAAGTTTAGTAATCTTCATCAACAGAGTAAAACACTGTATAAGGTGTGTTATCAAAATCATATAAATAAAATTCAAGATAATATCAAGCAAGATAGTAAAGAATTTTGGAAGTATATATACATTTGAAACAAAAAAATATGGAATTGCCATGCTCCATGACATATAAAAATTGTACCTCCAATGATCCTCAGGAAATAGCACGATTATTTTCTGAGCATTTTGGATCTGTCTTTGTCAGCAATAACTGTGATATTCCTATAATACAAGATGATAATAAATTAGATTTAAACAGATGTGATATAGATATAATGGATGTTTTTAATTGTATAACAAACTTAAAGTCTAAATTAGAACCAGGATTGGATATTTTGCCTGTAATATTTTTTAAAAATTGTTGGTGTGTTTTATCTGATGTTTTGTTGAGAATATTCAAGCTCTCTTTGAACACGGGCACATATCCTGATCTTTGAAAGATAACTTATATAACGCCTATCTTTAAAAATGGTGACAAGTCTATTATTGAAAATTATCGTCCTATCTCTAAAATGTGTATAATGGCAAAAGTGTTTGAATGTATTGTATCAAAGCAAATATCACGTCTGCTTGGTAATGCTGTTTCAACGGCACAGCATGGTTTTATGGAAGGTCGTTCCACAACGTCAAACCTGTTAGTTTATGAGGAAATCTTGTTGGGTGCTTTGGAGGAACGACATCAAGTTGATGTGGTGTATACTGATTTCTCCAAGGCATTCGACAGAGTTAATCATGATATTCTCATTGGAAAGCTTGAGTCAATTGGGGTGTATGGTGAATTGCTGATGTGGATGAAGGATTACTTGTGAAATCGACGACAAATTGTGAAAAATTTTTATTCGGATGAAGTTTTTGCTACCTCGGGTGTCCTGCAGGGATCACATTTGTCTCCTTTATTTTTCAGTGTTTTCATTAATGATATTGTGACTGAATTCAGGTCTAGTAGGTATGTACTTTATGCTGATGACTTGAAAATGTTTAATGTTGTTGATAGCGTTGATGACTGTTTGAGGCTGCAGAATGACTTAGACTCACTCTCAGCCTGGTGTGATAGAAATGGCAAAATGGAGTTGAATGTTAACAAATGTAAAATTCTTACAATTTCAAGAAAGAAGAATGCAATTACTTTTAATTACTTAATAAACAATGAACAGTTGGAAAGAGTTAACCAAATAAAAGACTTAGGAATATATATAGATAATGAACTAAGGTTTGATTATCATATCAATCATATTAGAAATAAGGCTATGAAGATGTTGGGATTTATTACTCGTACCTTGAAGGATTTTGATGACATAAATTGCTTTCAAACTTTATACTATTCATTTGTACGATCTATTCTTGAGTATGCAAGTCCAGTGTGGTCTCCGCATTATCAAGTCTATATCGAGTCTTTGGACAAAGTTCAAAAAAGGTTTTTCCGATTTATAGCTTTTAAATTAGGCATATCCAATGAACAAATTAATTATCCAGATATTGAAAAATTACTTAGTATGGACACTCTTAAGAAATGGCGAGCTCAGTTAGATGTGTCCACCTTATTTAAAATTGTTAATAATATTATTAAATCACCTGAGCTACTTTCATTAATACCTTTGCATGTACCCCAGCGTGTAATGAGGGATAATGATCTATTCTTTATACCATTTCATAGAACTAATTATGGAATGAATAGTTCTATATCTAGGTTTTGCAGATTAGCTAATGGAAAGTGTGGCGAACTCGATTTTTTTAACAATTCACTGAAGTCCTTCAAAGGTTATATTAAGAAACTGGATTGGCAACTGTTTATGTAATTTTATTGTTGATTTTTTGTTTACATTGTGATGCTCTATAACTTTTTGTATGGGAAACCATTAATAAACATTTTATTTTATTTTATTTTTTATTATTTATAAATATTTCCAAACAAAAAATAATAAATAATTTATATTTTTTTAATTTCTTTTAAATTTGGAAATTCCTTCTATTATTCTAAGCGTGTTAACTCGTTGAATGTTCATGTTGATTCCGCGGCAGTCCCACTATCGATGCCTCAGATCAGATACAGCGATCTCCGAAGGTTTCCTTTCGTTGGACCACGAGGCTGGCGGCCATTTTTGTCAATTGATGCGTTTAATGTGAATCGTCTGATAGGTTGTAGGAATTTATTTTATTTTCAAGACTTATTTGTTGATTTTGTGGTTTAATTTAATTAGGCTCACAGGCCATCAGTAGTCTGCATTTAGTTCACCACAGACAATTATTTTTGTGGTAACTGGTAATTCTGAAAGAACCATTTCCAATTTTGAGAAAAATATGTTTAGATTGCTAAGCTGGGATATGTATAAACAAAATATATAAGTATTGATTTTAGAAACAAACAGTAAAAAAAAATCACTTTTTCCTCAAGGAAATGATTGACTTTGCTTCTACAATCAAATTAAAGAGTTTGTAGAGTCTGGTTAATAATCAGGCACAGTATGTCTCCATGTATGAGTTCTGAACAACATGTTACTATTTTCTACTCTTTTATTAAAATATGCACTATTATTTGCAAACCGCTGATTGTTGAGGCCTCGACGAAAATCTGACCTACTAGAGTTTAAACGACCTCGACCTTGGTAATGCGAATTGTTTTGTTGCCTGTAAAAATTGCTGTTATTACGATTTTGCTTACTTTGATTATTTCTATGAAATTGTCTAAAATTTATAAAATTTCCTCTAGAGAGGTTCACTCGATATTGTTGACTCCCACGCATATGGAATAGTACATTAGAATAAGTCGGTATTAGACCTAAATGTTCGTTTTTAGCGCCCGTTATCGCGTCCCTTGAACTATTCTAGTTTCTACCCTTTACATTTGTCCTTAAATCGGAATTCTTTAAACCATTCGTGAAAGTTTTTATCGCTAAATTTTCATTCACCGGTTCTAAAATTTTTGCCGAGTTTTGACCACTGTCTGCTTGAGCAGGTTAAATTTAATTAAATAAAATAATCAACAATCCGTTTAATGTCTGGTCTAACACTATGTAACAGGTTAGCCAAAGCCGCTGCAGATTTTTTTGTAAGAAGGTGGTTTATCATATTCTTAACCAAAGCGTCAACATTATTATACGTCGTTTGTAATCTTAATTTTGCGTTCTGTGTTAATTTGCCCTTCAAAACATATTTAATTTAAGATGCTTTGCCCTTATTGTCAAACAAGTCGTTATATAATTCAGTGGCATAAATTAACATTTGTAGTAGTTGGTACCGTCCATAGACGTCAAGAAAGAAGATGCTGTTCGCAAATCAAATTTTTCACTCATTCTTGAACTAAGATTATCAGTGTTATCGATTTTATCGATTAGCGATTATTATGCTTTGTCAACAAGATATATTTATTAGATAATAAAGCTTTTTTTGATTTAATTTGATTTGATATTACTAGGTTAAGGGTCCAAAAGTAAATCAGTCTCTGCATTTTTTTTTATCTTCTATGACAGTTAACCGATCTGATAAAATATATCTACCTGTATCTTACGTTTCTAATTTTTAATAAATATTTCGGATAATGTTCTAATTTATTGGGTTCGTGCGCATCTTTACTATAAAAATCTTTAAGCTGAAAAAATTTATTTTCGAATATCTTTACATTGCTAATTGGACCTCTTTTTTATATTACTGATAAATAATGAAATAATATTCTTTAGTTTATCCAAATCGCCTTAAAATGCGTAAAATAATAACCTATAAAATAATAAATAATACAGTGCTAAAATTATGACTTACTACTTATGTTATTACTCAAATATGTCCATAGTCGCCTAAGATAAGCCCATATTGTCCATATTCTCTTGTATTGGGGCTTCCATTATTCCCAATGCTGTGCACTAGTGGCCTTTTGCCACACTGCCACGTTCTCCCATTGCTGACCGCCAGATTGGTTCGGCCAGTGTCTTTTTTTTTAGTCTTTATAAATCTTGGTTTCTGCTAATTTCTAGTCTTATTACTACGACAGCAATACCATAAAGCAAATAAGGTAACTGCTATTATTGTACCTACAACTCTGCAAACTTGCCGAGAGCCTAAGAGAATGGTTATCATCTTCTGCAGTCATACCGCCACTATTGCCAGTCTAGGCAATTATAACTTCTTTTGATTGTGTTTCTCCTTTTTTATTATTATTTTTTACTTTCGTTTATTTTTTTTAAGGCACTAAGAGGCTAAAACTACTGTTTGTTCTTAAGAGAAAAATAAAACATTCATATACATACAAGTCTGTTAGAGTTAAAACCTCTACCTATATAAACTTTCCCCTACAAGAAACCCAAAAGTACTTGAATGACCCTGTTTTGAACAATACTCTTCCCCCATGATACATCTCCAAAGTGCTATAGTGAGTGGATATGTACATAGTATAATTTTGAGGTTAACTTGATGTACAGTGGTGCTTTTTTATTATCCTGAACGAATTTATTTAATAAGCAGATTATATTTGTATCATTCTTAAAAGTATAACATTGATTTATGCATTTTAGAAAGGAAATTTCCCACCACACCACCTGCAAAAAGAAAGCAGTTAATTAGCAATACCCCAGCACTGACGCCTGAATTGTTTCCTTTGACTAAAAGTAAATCACACGAATCACAACTTGCCGAAACTAAGGTTAGAAACAATGGGGAAATCGGTAATGTCAGGTAAGTAAATTTCAAAAAGACAGATGAGTTTAAATTATGTTAATTCGAGAAAGACCTGAATTTGCAGAGTGGACAACTAAAAAATTGTATTATTGATTTTAATATATATTTTCATATATTAAGTTAGTTTGTTGGTTTACACATCCCAAATGGTTGATAAAGTGCATAAAAAGATATGTCTGAAGTATATATCTCATATAGGATATAAAGAGTGATCTCTTTTTTAATTACATGGTCCAAACATTTTCTTAACTTGGGTTATCGACTTGCCCTAAGACATGTTGAAACATGCTTTTAACATTCTTTACTAAGTTGTATTATGCCTTGACAAAACCTTTAATTTCACACCAAAGCAATTCTTTGTTTTTTTAAATTAACAATTTTAAATAACACATTTTTTTAATCTTGTCATTTTTACAGAATATGACATTGTAACCATCTCTCTTCAGTGTTTAGCAAGGATCTAATTAATCAGTGGTTTTCGTGTTGGATCTTCCTTTAAGCTCAATCTGATGAGTTACAATCATTATTATGGAGAGCCTTGGATGATGGGTGTCAAGTTCATTCCGTTTACACCAACTTGTCTGAGACCTTTGGCTGCGTGAATCATAAGATTTTAATTCACAAACTTAAGTGACTGGTCATACTTGTCAGGTTTGCATTCAGAACTATATATCAAGAAGGTTGAAGCTGTATCAGGTCCAAAACATGTTCAACATATTCCTTGAAAGCAACTAAATTATTGTCTTTGTGATAATCACTCTTTGACTGGAATGCTTTGCCAGAGAGCACTTTAATTGCAGGGGACTATCCTTGTAAGAAAGCTTGGCAAAATTTATTTTGTTTTGTATTCTGCTATACTTTACCAACCGTTTATCCGATTTCCTAAGTTTCACCCAAATAATATATATTTATATTCCCTATACTTTCTTAAAACTCCTAAATATTACATTCTCCAGCAAAGATGCTTTTTCAACCAAAAGAGATTCTCTACTTTGCAGTTTTTTAGTAATCAAAGCTCATTTTCTTTAGAACTCTCCACAGTGTCTTGTTGCTCATAGATGGAATGTTATCTTCTTTTTGTGCTTTGGCTAATATTTTATCAAAGCTAGATATTTCATTCTCAAAATAAAATGAATGTACAGTTCTTGTATTTTTTTCAATCTCCATTTCTTTTCTAGCTCTTCTTTTTTTAGTGACTTGATTTGGTCACTTTTTTCCACACATATTTCACATTTTCAACTATTTTTGCAATACTGGTTTCTGGGTTTAAGGGTTTAAAGATGTAAAGAATTATAATTTTTTTCATTTATAGAACCAGAACTTTTACTAATTCTTTTCACAGAAAGAAAATGAGAGACACTATATATTTAAAAGAACTGTTTCACTTCTTATCAAAAGAAAAACTAAACATTATTATGTTTTTGATAATCGGTTTAGCTTCTAATGGGTTTGCACAAATTCATTCAGTAGAGACAACCTTATTTCCAGGTATACCTGCAGATTTTTAACACTGAACCAATAAAACTATTGTAGACTAGAATAGTATTACTTATTGACAAAACACATTTATGGAACTGTTTAAATCCTTTTGAACTTTTTTTGTATTTTTTTTTCTTGAATAAAAATGTTTTAATATAAGTAATAATGTTTCACTGAAATGAAAACAAGCACTAGGCTTATGGAATATTCCAAACCAGGTTAATATACATGATTTACAACTCTTCTGTTGTAAATCATACTTTAATAATTACATTGAGACATCTCTCAAATTATAAAAATTGATAGACATATTTCAGATGTTCATTTTTAAATACACTCATTCAGATATTCATTTTTAAATACACTCATGGAAATTTGAAACAACTGAGACAAAATTTTAGTAATATTTGTAATATGATATTTTCTGATTCCTTCAAATAATTTAAATAAACTTTTTTTTTGTTTTGAAGGTACATTATTATACTTTATTCTTGGGCAGAATGTTTGACATGAAACACAATTAAAGTTAATATACAGAGTCATTTAAACACCTGTGTTTTTTACCCAAAATTTTTCTGCATTTCTGAGTTTAGCAGCAAATCCCAAAATTATGCTTATCATGTTAAATGATAATGATTGCTTGAAAACGTGCTTTTTAAAAATCTTTGCTAACTTTTCCATTTTTAAACTATAGAGATTTTTCTAAACACCTACATAATTGTATGATTTTTAGTTGTAAAATTTCAAGTAAGAAAGGTAAGTAAAGAAGGCTTTGAAACAAAAACGCATTCATTGTCTTGTGTCACCCACAATGTTCAATAGTTTATTCAAGGTTTTGTTTTGTGAGTTTGTTACTTAAAATTGCTTGTTAAAATGCACAGATATAATGCGAGTGTAGAATAAGAAAGTAGCTTATCACAAAGAATTGTGGCTGAAAGGTTGCATATTAACTAAAGTGCTGTATCAAGAGCATGGCACAGATATCAAAATACTGGTCTAGGACAGATAGATACATTGTACGTCAAGAGGACTATTACGTCAACAAAAATTAAAACTCATGTCCCGGTAACACAAAATATAACCATTTCTACAAAAATCATTCGAAATCGGTTACATGAAGCTCATTTAAATTCCGGTCGGCTCTATAGACATCCCCAGTTATTAAGAGAACACAGACCATCTCGTTTGATTTTTTCCGAAGAACATGGGATTTACTCGAACGTCACGTTGTTTATTTGCGGATGAATCAAAGGTTGCACTTCATCCTTACGACAATCGGATTCCTGTATGACGTCGAACAGGAGAGGGATACGAAGAGAACTGTTCCTTAGACTAAATTCCGTTTGGAGGTGGTTCTGTAACAGTGTGGGGAGAAATATTTACAGGGGGTCGAACAGAATTAACAGCTCTTATTAATCGCTCTGTAAACTCATTTCGTTATTCAGAGATTTTGGAGAATAACGTACCACAAATAGCTGACAGATTGGGCAACAATTTTATGGATGATAGACAGTCTTTGTATATACAATTTAGACGAGGAGATGGGCGAAAAGCTGCACAAAGTTACTAAGCTATTTTCGGAAAAAATGATATTAAATATAAATAATTATTAAATGCTTCAGAATAGAAGAAAAAAAAAAGAAAAACCAAGGCCAATTATAATACAAATTGTCCATTTTCGGCACAAAACTCAGATAAAACTGTTCCAAACTCAAAGGAACAGAAACTGGAATTTCCGAGGACCTTAGTAGAAGAAGATTATTACTCCAGAGGGAAGCTACTGAGAAGTTTGGCATAAAATCTGTCTTTACAAGATATGAAAATGTATACCTTAAAAAAGACAATCAAATTATTAAAGTAAGCGACAGTAGTGATATAGCTGACAACTAATTGAATGTACTTATTTTTTAAAAATGTTGGTATCTCTAATTAATTGTGTAGGAGAGAAATATAATAATTGATTTGAATTGTGTTCATTAAGGTTATTTTTTTATTATTCTAATAACTTAAGAAAGAATAATTTTATAAATAATAATTTTTGGTTTGATTTTCCAAATGATACTTGATTACTTTGATAAAGTGATAAAGTGGACGAGTATGACGTGATAGAAACGACAGTGTATGACAGCATTGAAAAGGTCGAATATTTTTTCCCACTATAATATAAACATTATTGATCTTAACACGTACTTTACAAACATTTTTTGAAGAATTACTATTATATTTAAATCTGATTAATCTTCAAAAGATAAGTTAATAGGCAATGTTATATCAGGTATGCCCAGACGATGTCAGGAATTTCCAAGGACCTTAGTAGAAGAAGATTATTACTCCAGAGGGAAGCTACTGAGAAGTTTGGCATAAAATCTGTCTTTACAAGATATGGAAATGTATACCTTAAAAAAGACAATCAAATTATTAAAGTAAGCGACAGTAGTGATATAGCTGACAACTAATTGAATGTACTTATTTTTTAAAAATGATGGTATCTCTAATTAATTGTGTAGGAGAGAAATATAATAATTGATTTGAATTGTGTTCATTAAGGTTATTTTTTTATTATTCTAATAACTTAAGAAAGAATAATTTTATAAATAATAATTTTTGGTTTGATTTTCCAAATGATACTTGATTACTTTGATAAAGTGATAAAGTGGACGAGTATGACGTGATAGAAACGACAGTGTATGACAGCATTGAAAAGGTCGAATATTTTTTCCCACTATAATATAAACATTATTGATCTTAACATGTACTTTACAAACATTTTTTGAAGAATTATTATTATATTTAAATCTGATTAATCTTCAAAAGATAAGTTAATAGGCAATGTTATATCAGGTATGCCCAGACGATGTCAGGAGTTATAAGGTTATATCTGTAGTACCCACTTGTCTATAGTTTTTTATTTTACCTTCGGTTTTAAAAATACTGTTTTAGTTAAGGTTAATTTTGCTACCAAATGTGTTTTAATGGTAAACATTATTGTGTCACTTTTTCACCAATATAGTAGTATCATAAATCCAGAGGTGTACAAAAACCTTGATAATTTAAAAACGGAATAAGTTGACAAAGATTTTTAAAAAAACATGTTTTAAAGCTAAATTGGGGCTATCATTTGACATGATAAGCATAATTTTGGGATTTGCTGTGTAACTCAGAAATGTGGTTAAATTTTGTGTAAAAAACACTTGTGTTTGAATCACTATATTGACGTTAATTGTGTTTTACGTCAAACATCCTGCCCAAGAATAAAGTCTAATAATGTACCTTTAAAACAAAAAAAAAAGTTTATGTAAATCGTTTGTAGGAATCAAAATAATAAATTATATTACTAATATTACTAAAATTTTGTCTAGGTGGTTTCAAATTTCCATGAGTGTATTTATAATTTTTCTATTTTTTTGTTTTAGTTAATAGTTTCTAGCCTTAACCAATTACTTGTGAATATCATTATTTATTCAAAATAAGATTCTGGTCAGTTATCTTATTAAATTAAATTTGCAGTTAGTTTTCAATGTAGACTAGTACTAAACTATATAGCACAATACATTTTTCTATTCTTGAAAAAAATACTAAAAATTTAAAAGAATTTTAATCATTGACAACTCAGCCCAGCCAGTGAATGAAATTGGGAAAAAAATATTTTTGATAATAGAAGAATATTATTAAAAACATCCTTTTTCATTTTAAACTGAGAATCCCACACTGCCTTTATGAAAATGTGTTTAGAAAGTATTAAAGTATTTCATTTCTTCTAATTACAAGCCTTTCATATTCCAGCATGATATACTTTTATTATCTGTCCAAAATAGAGGCCTTGCAAGAGTTTCCCATTTCCCTAACTGTTCCTATTTTTTGCCTTGGTTCATAAAAGTCCCTTGAAAGAAAAGTCTAAAATTCCTATTCTTAAGATTTTTTGCAAAATCTATTGTATCTAACAGCAGTGTTGTTGCCATCAAGTGTAACAATGTAACTAATATTAAATATAACTCTGTGAATGTTAGGATATGATTTGTTTATATTGCAAATAACCTTGTAATAAAGATATCTTAGTCACGACGTCGCTTAGATGTGTAGACTAGCAAGTGTGTGAATGCAGTTATGAGAACCATAAATATTGTTTTAATATTTTGTAGAAAATTGTTAGCAATAGGTGGAAAGTGGTTTAATAGTTATATTCCAGTACGCGAAAAAAGGGTGAAAATGAACTGGTATGTAGTGTATGACCGAAAGTGATCAAGAATACTCCCAAGTTCACATCTCAGAACATAGAGAAGGGAGCATATAATTAACTTTTTTAGCAAGTGAGGTGCAACTACAAACTTCAACTATCATACACTAACTCTCACCCAGAGAAATTAGTTTGTGCACGCAATTTTTTCAAAAACTATTTCACTTTCAAGATAATACCACAAAAACTGCATATCTTTTAAAAATATATGTTTTTTTCATGTTTTATTAAATTGTATTTGTTTTTTTATTTTTCGAATGTCTGCTGGCTGCAAATTGTGGAATTTGGGACCCAGATAGTTTCGGAATCGCTGATTTATGCCTCTATAGCTTTTAAGGATCTGAATATTATTTTTAATTTTTTCTCTTGTCCGTACTGATGGTTAATATAGTTTTTAATCTTATTCTCTTTGTGAAAATAAGAACATGTCCTTAGTATATATAAAAATCTTATATCAAATATTTCTTCTCTATACAATAAATATCTAGGACATTGCTTGTCTCTGTTGTAGATTATTTTAAGAATAAAATTTTGTGTCAAATTTAGTTGTTTTAATGCATTTCTGTGCAGTCCACAATATCATACTTATCAAGGATTCCTCCAGTACTCTTTATTTTTCTATCAGTACACTAGAGAAATCAAGACAATTAGCCGATGTTATGACGAATTCTGTGTAATATGTTCTATTTAAATTTAGTGATAACTAAATTTAAATAATCTAACCGATTTTTAATCAGACCCAACTGGATCTGTCTATTCACCTCATTTGCCTCAAAAGAAGAAAACCGTGTCATCTGCATACAATATTATAGTTCCATTTATGACTAAAGTAATTAATTCCACAAGGATAGTTCCTTGTGGAACGCCTATTTTAATATCTAAAGCATTTTATCTATTAGTCAGGTATAACCCAAAGACATCCAACACTATGCCTCTCACCCCATAGATTTCAAGAATACCGTTTCTCACATCCATGAGATATAGCAAATGTATTTAACAAGCATTTTGCAATTGTTGCTTCTATAGAAAGAGAAAGTGGTAACAACTGGAAAGTGGGGTTTGTGGACTTGAATCTGTAAACACATTGTATTTGATTCAGACAACTGAGGATGAGCTTAAACAAATAATAAAGAATCTTAATAAGTCTGTTACTCTAACAAATAATAAAGAATCTTAATAATAGGTCTGTTACTAGAAATAACAATAAAAATTATAGACCTGTAACTCAAGTATGTAACTTCTCAGAGATTATAGGAAGTCTAATTAAAACAATAATATTTGATTTTATTGTTAAGTTTATAGATTTTGAGAGGTATTAATAAGGTTTCATCAAAAATACTAGTACTTTGAGTGATACTGCAGTCCTTATAAATTAGATTACAATGAGACTGGAACAAAAAGTTATTTTTTAGCAGTGTCCATTGATTTTAAAAAAGCGTTCAATATGGTTAATCACTTGGTAATGTTGGGTAAGCTCAGGTCATGGAAAATTATTTTCAATCATTGGAACTTAGTTACACCACAATCTGTGGGGAGTGAGAAAATCCTAAACAACTGTGGTATGCCTCAGGATTTCGTTTTGGGACTTCTGTTGTACTCATTACTGGTATTGTTTTTAAGTAGAGCAGGACTGACAGGACGCTACTTTACATTTGCAGACGGCAGTGTTTTTATGCTGGAGCTGATATGTAATGTTTTGAGGGTTTGGTTAGTGACGACCTAAATATTTATTCACAACGGCTACCAGAGAACAAGCCAAAACTGAACATTGAGATCACCATGTGATGGTCCAGCATTTGTTAATTGACAATATAGATATAATAATAACTTGCAAATTATTAAATTCAGATTCAAATATTCATTGGAATAGTTAAAATATAATCATTACAATAATTCCAAAAGAAAGTCTTAAAGCCACTTAAAAATGAAACAATAATAAAAATACCTATAAGCAAGGATACAAAACATTATACGTGTAATATAATTACACATAAAACAAATAAACTTGACATTCATAAAAACTAGGACAAGGGCTGACCAGCCTTCTGAAAGTCCAAGACACGTTTATCAAAGCGATTGGTCGACATTCCAATATCAGATCCCATATGCCATGTAAGCAAAACAACTCAAATTTTGTTGACTTGTGCTGAGGAATGCTAAACATGTTAGGGTTTCTAATGTTATCAACGTTATCAACTGCATTTTTTTAATTAATTGATCATTCTGATAAAAAATTCGTATTTCAGAAAGGTAAATATTAAATAACTGTTTATAATAAGATAAGCCGTTTAGCCTAATTTAAGGATTTTATTTTCTATATAATAAGGAGTGAGCCACTCTCTGTATGGAACATTAAAAACAAATCTAAAACATTAATTGTACAGCTTCTGAATATTTTATATCTATATAATCATCGAGATTTTTATACTGTGTCATCAATCCTAACAACAATTTCACCATCACCAATAGTGGAAGGTAAATATTTTATAGCTGTTTACACTAAGATAATCCAAACCTATAGCATATTTTAGGGATATTGTTTTCAATGTAATAAGGAGTGAGCCACTCTCTGTATGGAACATTAAAAACAAATCTAAAACATTAATTTTGCAGCTTCTTAATATTTTATCTATATAAACATCCAGATTTGTATACTGTCTGTAAAAGGTATCACAGCATCAGCCATCCTAACAACAATTTCATCGGCACCAGATATCTTGTCACAAATAGTCCTGGAGCTCAAAGATATTACTACATTCTGTTTTGAGTTGAAGTAAAGTCCATTATTCTCAGACCATTCCAGGATTTTTTGTAGTGTCAAATTAAGAGGGTTTAGTGCTGGCATTGGATTTAATGGAAACATATGCATGCATGTCATCAGCATATTGGTGAACTTAGCATTGAGTGTCTATAAACAGTTGGTGTAGATAAGCCTCGTATATTGAAAAAAGCAATGGTCTTAGTACACTACCCTGCAAAATATGCCAGGATACCGTTTGAGTCCTGTCATAAAGGTAATCTTGTAACCATGACAGGGCAGCACCATGAACGCCATAGTATTCAAGTTTTGATATGAGCAGGGCGTGGTTGACAAAGTCGAATGCTTTGGAATAATCCAGTGCCACTAAGAGGGTAACTTAACCCCGGTCTGTAGCACACGCCGTATCACTAACAGTATCAAAGCCCCTGAGGTATTGTGTCTTTTGCGAAAGTCAGACTGTACTTGGTAAGTGATTCTTTTCTTCACATTATTCAATGAGTTGAGCACCCACATCTTCTTTAGTATCTTCATTATTAGAGGAAGCAGGCTTATAGGTCTTACATCATCAATCTGCTTGGTACAAGTATCTTTTTCCAAACAGAAGGAGTTTTTCCACTTTGAAGTGAATAGTTTATTATGTGGAAAACAGTTTTCTAGCAGTAACCAAACGAGCTTCAGCGTCTTCAAAGTGATTCCATCAAGACCTGATCGTTTGAATATAATCCATTTAATATTTTTTCAATATCTACACTGGAGATAGGATGAAAACTGAACAAGTGACTAGGATTAAAGACACATTTCTCAAATTGCAAGTGTGTAAATGCTAAAACAGTTCATGAAGGTAAGCCACTAATGAAAAAAAGGTCAATAGCTTCAGGATCCTACTCCCCTGCCTCGTTTACACTTTCAGTTCTAGAGTGTAAACTACAGGAGTGGAGTCCTTTCCATAACGGTTTACTGTTAGAACTATTATTATGAACTTCTTTTTGAATAAAGACTCTTTTCTCACTGCGAACAGCATTCGACATATAATACCTTAAGTCTTTATAATATCTAAGTAGCTAAATTTTTAGTGTGAAGGTAATTTCTATAGCCAAAATTCTGTTGTTCAGTATTCCGCACCAAACTTAAACTGATTTGCATCCAGAGTGTTTTAGTTATCAGATGGCCCTGGGATTTTCGCACCAAAAAATGGCTATTTCATTGGTTAAAAGCTCCAACTGTGGAAAAAATATGTACTTAGATGTAGGGGCTGGTTCGGCGCCGTCTGGGGGCCATATGGTTTAGTTTCTCTAGGGGCTTTTTGGACGTCCCTGGAGAGGCTGGTATGGTGATCACTGATGGCCGTATGATTTGTTACCTCCAGCAGCTGAATAGGCGCTTCCCTAGGAGCTAATTCGTTGTAGGCTCGAAGGGTCATGAATAAAAGTGTAGGATGAAGTTCTTAGTAAACATCAAACGAAGCACCATAAGCTGGTCGAATTAGTACTAATTATATTTCAAATTCTCAACGAATATATAGGTGCTAGTAGGTGAATGTTTATAATGTTACCCCCCTTTTAACTTATTTGTTTTCGACATTAGAAAGAAATGTCAAATATAAAAGTTTCACGGCCGGTTGCATAAAGCTCCATTAAAGTTTAGAATGTTTAACAGAATATCAAATTTGACAGCGAGTTACTAGATTTCTATAAACAGCTTGTAAAATCCGAAAGCTCGGCTAAATATTCTAAACAGCAATTAAGTTTTGTGCAACCGGCTGTTAGAGTTCATTCCTAACTATTTGTTGTTGTGCTATTTTCACATTATAATAATGCTTTGCTTGCTCAGAATAAGATATTTTTGAATAATAACTCAAAATGAATAAAATGGATAGCTGATGTCACAAAATTATGTGAATTAAATAATATTGTTTTCCACGGAAACGGTATTTCCCAGCAACGGCTTACACTCAAAGATAAAGTTAATGTGAATAATACTTAAGCTACTCATAAATGAAATCAATTTAGTAAATACTATTTCACATTACACTAAGTCGATAAGAAACTCTTTTGGAAAAGTTACAAAGAGCCTTAATAAAGTGCACTGAATAGAATAGAGGTCCAGCCGAACAGCTTTATATTTATATCTATATTCTTGCCTTTAAATATAGTTCTTTATTGATATCTAATAAAAGTTTTATTTTATTAAATGGAAAACTAACACTTTTATCCTCTGGTTAAATTCAAAGTTAGTGTTAATCAATAGCTTATGAAAAACTAACAGTTTAGATCTTACAGCTTGTCAAATTGCCAAAAGTCATCAATATTGTCAATTTTAAATTGTCAATATTTGGTAAACAGTTGAAGATAGGTATAGAACATTATACATAAAACATAGCTAGAATGCTATAATACAGTTTAAATTCCATTTAAATAAATATAACCTTGACCTGTCACATCTTTATTGAACACCCTGTATATTACAAAATATGTGCTTCAAATAGTTTGGAATGAACTCTAAAACTTTACGATATTAGACATTTCTTTCTAATGTCAAAAACAAAGAAGTTAAATGGGGTAACCTTGTATGCGATCACCCGGTAATAATAATAAGCAATGTAGTTTGTGTGTTATGCAGGCGCTGCAAGGTAGGGTTAAGGTAAAGGATTGTTTATATCCGTATTGGTTCAATAAAAAAAAAAAAAAATAAAAATAAAAATAAAAATAAAAATATTTATTAGTCATTAAAATATGAAGTGTTTCAATAATAGAATTTAAAAGAGAATACAAACATTATAAATTTTACATATTAATATATTTACAAAACAATTAAATTAACATAAAACACAAGTTCATTTAAAATTTAAAATTTAAAATTTATGGTCACAAAAATAAAGTAAAATTAACAGAAAGCATCTCTGTTTTCAATCACCAAAAAGTAGTCTCCAAAACCATACAAGGGAAAATTTGGCCTTTTTAGCTTAAATCTTTTTCATTACAAAAATATGTTAATTATCAGATTATTCTTAGATCTAGTATCATGCATATGTATATCTGATGCCACTCTGTAAGCTTGAATATTTTTTTCAAATAATACAATTTGTTAGTTATTATTATGGCATACTTCACGCCAACAATTTCTATTAAAAAATTATAAAAATGTTGATTCAAACAAACATTTTTAGTCTGACCCACTGCAGAACGTATTCTCTTAATTGCATATATTTTCTGGCTCAATCTACTACACAGTTGATTTATGTGGTTGTGGTTCAATGCTATGAAGTGTTTAGAATTTTTAATATAAACAGTAAAAAAGACATTTATAGATAAAAAATTTCTATTAAAAAATTATAAAAATGTTGATTAAACATACTCCCAGAATCCAGCTTCTTAGTTTACAGATAAAAACAGTAAAAAAGACATTTATAGATAAAAACATAATAACACTCCAACTATCTAGAAATTGAGTAAATGTATAAAAGGCCTTAGCCCCTAAAAAGCTCTACTTTGGTTTCGAATTATCTCAGCTGGCGATTAAGGCAATTAAAATATTTTATGGCCAAGACGTTTGGCCCATTCTGACATACTTGAAGTTGGAAAATGGAGTACTGATATTGTCCTTATTTCCAGTGGCATATGAGTAAAAGTCATTATTCATGCTGAATTTGTGGTTTTTTGTTTTAGAGTAAAGAAGGTTGTTAAAAATAAAAACGCAAGGAAAAGTTAGAATTTTCTGCTCAATAAATGTAAGTTTACTTACAATCAACCCTATCGCCCAAACCTGAGATAATTCTGATTGCTTGTCTCTGCAGAGCAAAAATTCTGCCTGCTTCTGCACTACTCCATACTATTATTCCATAACAGAGCAGAGAATAGCAGAGAGCAAAGTAAGCAGTCCTCAGCACATCGCTAGTAAGTGACCCAGCCAAATTCCTTAGAAAGAATATATTCCTGCTCAACCCAGAAGGTAGCTCATCAAGATGCAAGTCCCATTGTAAATGTGGATCCAAAGTAATGCCTAAAAATCGCACTGACTCGTCTCTCGCCATGTCACTCGCACGCTCTCAGAGAAAACACTATAAGCCATGTTTTGGCCTCATTCAAAACGTTGTGGTTATTTTTAAAACACTATTGCTAAAGCTAAGGTTTATGTTGGTGTCATTAGCAAACAAAGCAAAGCATTGTTGCTCTGAGGTAGATTGTTTACATATATTAGCAACAAAAGAGGCCCTAATATGGAACATTGTGGAACAGCATGATAATTCTCTGCTGTCTGACGACACCCCCTCCACCCTTAAATTTGAAATCTGCCAGCCAAGTAGGATCTCATAAGCTTAAGGCTAACCTCATCATAGCCTTGCTAAGGTCACAAAAGATGGTGCTCGTATGCTCCAGACCCTTAAAGGCTTCTAGTACAGAAGTTAAGGAATTTAGTTAAGCTTGTGATAGTGTTATATTCTGCTGTAAAATCACATGCGGCAGTAAATAATTGATTACTCCCAAAATATGGAGTATTTGGGCAGTCATGCGCTTTTTAAACACCTTCGACAGAACTGGTAGCAGTGATATGGGCCTATAGTTCCTTATTTTTATAGACGGGTACTAGCAAAGCAGGCTTGAGTGCTCTAGGAAAATACCCCCACCCGAAAACATAGATCCCATTAACAGAAGAACTTGTTCTTTAGGTTTTCAATTACATCCCTAATCTCAATGTACGAGACAGGCCGAAAAGTGAACCCAAGGCCCTTTATCTCATCTTTATCTCCCCTCAATCCCCCCCAGCAAGTCTTGAGCAACATTTTCGTTAAAACTATGAGGTGAAATGTTACTATGCTTTTACAGCCCTCCCTTGATATTACAAAAAACTGCTTAAACTGCTTTAGATCCTGGTTAAGCCAAGAGCAGAGGTCTTTGTTCCCTTTTTATTTTTTCTTTGGAAACGAGCTGGTGTAAGTCTTCACTTCAACATCAACAATCAAGTTATAAAATGTTGCTCTTTGTACCTCTGTGATTGGCTTGATGTTATCGAGACATTTATTGTTTCTTGTATTAAAAAAACATCTGTTTAAAACCATAATAGACTGTAAAATGTTTATACTTATAGCCTTCCCCTGTATTGGACCCAAAATTAATATTAAAATCTCACGCTAATACAGTTCTCCTATTACAGCCTCTTAGGTTAAAGAGCTCCAGAATACTTAAAAACATGTCAAAATCACCAGATGGGACAATGAGAAATAACATAAAAACCCATTTAAAGCGTTGGTTATTACCACAGGTTTGCTTTTGGTCATGTTTGGTTATAGCTCTGGACATACTGATTTTCTCCAACTAACAGTAACCAAAATGCGCTTGAATGTGTTAGGTTAACCTTGTGGAGATTTTTTTGAAATTTTGTTTGCTTTTAATTATTTGTAAATATGAATATAAAAATTTTAATAATGTCCTTAGGAGATTTGTTTATGTTTATTGATGAATTGTTGCTGATTCTGCAAAAATATATTTTGCTTAAATGCCACGGAAAAAATAGTCTTGCTATTTAAAAGTAGAGTGGTCGTTCTAAGTCATCAACAATAACTCGTAGTTTCGGCCTTCAGAGTTTAAATTTATTTGATATCGTTTCGGCACCGTCTCCATGGTACATTAAACGAAACGACTAAACATAACGCAAACACTAAATCAAAAGGTATTTTTTATTTAAAAAATATGAAAAAAATTCTGAACAGAAAACTAATGATAAACTACAAAACTGGGTGAAAATAGCATCTTGATTATGACATTAGAATTTAGAAAGAGATGAATAATACAATAGCCTACCTCTCGAGCACGGTATTTATCGGTTATTGAAATGTCAAATAATAACGTAATGAAGGGCTAGTTAATGATGTCACAACGGAAAGATCAAAACTGCTTGAAAGCGCAAATTTTTCGTACTAACAGCATAGTTCTGGTATGTACTTTTCTACTAAATGTAGCTCCTGCTTTAAAATTGGTCAGATCCACTGACTTTATTTCCTTTTCTTCCATACTGTGTTCGCTTAGACACACAATATTGACCTTGTTTTCAGTTGATTCAACCTCCAGTTCATTTGTTTGTTCCTCAATAAAATATGTTATATTGCATAATGTTTAATTATTTGTGCCCTGTGTCTCTCCTGAGAATTTGTTGCCTGTTTTGGGTGGCTTTGAATATTCATAAAATGGTTTACAGTAACTCCAGAATTAATGTCACCTCCTATTGATACTGGAACGCCCAGTTTAAATGAACTTATTCTGTTTGATTTTTTGGTTATCATTTTTTCACAGAAGCTTTTATTCATACCTATCTTCCTTGATGTACATGAATAATTTCTTTCGTTTTGAGGATCGGATCAAAGGCTGAGATGAATAGCCAAGTGTATTTTTGGGGCATTTTCAAGTCAGCTGATTCTTTTGTTTGTGCCTTTATCGGGTGGGGGACGATTGAATGATTCTTGCCTCGGTTTTGCTCGATTCCTCTTTCGTTTGTTGTTCACAATTAGCCATTGTTGTTCTTTATTTAATAAATCCAGGTCGTTTTCATTTTCAGAAGATTTTTTATGACTTTGACTTGAGAAATGACAGCCGGTAAAGAAGGAACGCGATTTCGGGCGGCACTGATTGAAGTGTTGTTGAAGCAACTGTTCTATTGTCGGATTAGTGGTATAAACGCATCATCGTTATCGCCATCTGTTGTTAATGGGGGTACTATGGCTGGAACTTCTGATGGCTCAACCTGCCGTGTTTGGGCTTGTTTGTTGTTATTTTGGATGAGTAACCTTTTGTTACTGTAATGTTTTTTTTTAAGAATTCTCACATTTTCCTTCCAGCAGTTTTCTTCAAGCATGCGATGCTTTTGCTTAAGTTCTTGAATAATCCGATTTAATAGCGGAATTCGGTCATCGGGATTTTCAGTTATCACAGCCTCGTCTTCAGGTGATTGATGGTTGTAGGTAGCTGATTTTTTTGCAGCATGCGTTGGCGGGTTGTTTTAGACAAGAGGGATTAAAATTATGATTGCACTTTAAACAGCACGATATTTGTGTAATGACTGATAATCGCGGTTTTTCACTCTTTTTTTTTCGATGTTTAGAAAAGGTTTTTTTTAGTTATTAGAAAAACTAGTATATTATATATTCCTAAAATGGGCCTCTTCTTGCTGATTATAAATATATCAGGTTTGATACCTTTATCCTTAAAAACTCCAAAAATTTGAGAAAAACCCTGCCATAAGAGACAGTTATTAGAGAGAGACGGAAAACACTCTTATTACATAGTGGAGTCGATGAAAATGCATTGCGTCTTATCGAAGGGTTTTAATCAAATTTTCTTGGTCTTTTTAAAGATAAAGGTATCAAGCCTGTATATTTATGATCAGCAAGAGAGCAAAAAATATCACTTATGGTGATATTTTGTAAAATTGATAGTCTTGTGTTTCTAATAACAGGAAAAAAAACTTAATTTGTTTTTGTGCATAGTCTCAAAATAAAAAAAAATAGTTTGGTAAACTTCACGTGTTAGATGTTTAATAGGCAATGACCAGTTCTTTGAAAATTTTGTCATCAGCTCTTAGACTAAAACGAGCCTGCTTGATCTAAGGGTCTACATTGGGAAAAAATAGAATTATATTTTAATTGCAAAATATGCCTGGAAGTTCTGTTATTATGTACATACAAAAAGAAACAAAACTCCCCTCCGCCCAATGGTCAAATGTCTTCTCTATGTTAAAGGGGGTCAAATCAGTAAGTAAATACAATTATTTTAAAATGGCCGGAAAACACAATTTTGGTATAAAATTTTGAATGCAAGGTGAGGTCGATTAAAAATTTGAGTGTTCTGTAAAATGTTTCAGGTCTTATTAAGTATCTAAATTTTTAATTTGTTAAAGTTACTTTTTATTCTCCCTTTACCTTATGTGACCCATTTTAGAAATTTACGATCTTAACATTTTTAGTGAAACACGAAATTCTATTCGACGTGGAAGGTTACAAACAGAGCCCGGACCTGAAACAACGGGATTCACGAGTCCAGTATCCACTAGTCCCATTAAATCGCCTCCATTTAATACTGTAGGAAATGATAGTGACGACTGTAGTTGTAAATGTAAGTAATTCTTTAAGTAATATTTGAAAGGTTTACTTTACATTAACATTGTGAAATCACCATCATTTCTTGAATGAGGTATTTTGCCATATTTGATTCAATAATAATTCATGATTTTTATATATTGAAAAAGGGAACTTAAAACTAGTGTGAAAAATATCTCTGATGGATTTATTTTAAAAGCTTTTGTCTTTATATATCAACTTTTTACTATTTATCGAAACTTCAGTACTATTAGGACAATATTGAATTTAAATCAAAACCAAGTTAGAGTCGAAAATATGCTTTAATGTCGAAAGTAGCTACAGTTTACAGTGTGTCAATTACTTATTGACAAAATTGTATTCCTACATTAAACCTAAATATAAACACTTTAATAAAATTACCTAACCTGTCAGCTGCTGCACATAAACCACATCATTTCTGCAGTGCGACAGACTGACCTGAGTTACTAATAGAATACAAAATAAAAAATCTCTATATAAAATACATCAATCTGGTATATACTGCATTGAAATGCGTCAGCGTTACCTAACCTAACCTAACCTAACCTAATGAAATCCTTATAAAACAATATTAAAATTGTACATTATGTATAATTATAATAAATTATATCGATTTACACAAGTTAAAAAGTACATAAATACAATAGCACAAATGTTTTATGGCCTACAACTCACTAGCGTAATGAGAGAAACTTTGAGACCCTTTGGGGCTCTACTTCAATAATATATCTCAGGAGGACCTTTCAGAAGCATAGGATGCTATAAAGTTCCCTCAGATCTATCGGAAGCCTATTAAAATATTTAATACATGAGTATGCCAGCCTGCATTATTCTCTTTGTCCCAACTCAAGAACATAAATATGAAAAATTTGGCTTCATTCACAACCTCCACATCCTGTGACAACAAATCGCCTGTATCAGGATACTGAATTGTTGACTGCATATCCCTAAATACCATTAGGACTCACCTGTCCTCATTTAGTATAAGAGCACTCTATACCAGTGTGCGTTTCGATCTTATTAGGTATTGTTCTCCTATATTTAGTACACTAGCCACGGTAGAGGAAACATCCAAAATATTAGGGTCATCAACGTAATTTACCACTAAAACACAATTATCTGTTACCTCACCACGCAAATTATTAACTAAAAAATAAATTGGAATAAGCCAAGCATCCTGCCCTGAGGCAGTCCCATATTCACCAGTTTCTTATAAGATCTTAAGGTGGACTCCATAACGGTCTACTTTCTTTAAAATATAACATAGGATGTCAAAAGTTAAGAGCCAAAAACATGCCGACCACTATTAGGTTCTTTTCAAAAACGAAATCCATCAGTCGAGAGAACATTCCTTCTCAAATATTTTTGAGAAAAATGACAAAAAACTAATGGTTCTATAGTTTCCAAGATATTTAACTAAAGTAAGCTTAAGGCACAATCAATATCAGGTATTCTGATCAGTAATTCTGTTAGATACTATAAACATGCAATTCTTATTAGAAGCTATTTTAGAAATGTATTCCCTTTTATTCTGCTTGTTAACCAAATTTGGAATGTCAACCTCTTTTGGTTGTGAACTCATTCCTTGTTCGCAGGGCCAGTTCTTTATTTATTATATTTGTTCTTTATTTTACGTGCATACAGTTTTTTTTATGCTTCTTTCATACTAAACATTAAGAAAATATCCAACACATTCTTACTTTTTGTAACTTGCGGAGAGTCATACTGCAAATTATTTTTTTCTATGAAATTGTTTTTAATTGAAAACGATCAATTATAAATAGGCATCAGCATAAATGCATTCCACTGTTTATCGACATCTGCGTCACACACAGATAAAACCATCAGCCAATCTGGCACAAACAGCATTTGTTTAAAAAATTGTTCACAGACCCATATTATATTGCCACTTTTGTCAGTTTGATATCTGTCAAATATGTTTATTGAAAACGTCAAAGACTTTATCTATCATCGAACACACTCCCATCCATTAGAGATTATAATTTTTTTTACAAATACGTTTTTCGTATTCTAAGACCTCTAAACATCGAAAAACTCCCAACTTATATTTTTCAAAATTTTTCGCTGTTACGATAATACTACTACCATATATTATATACAGTATATTAATACAATATATGGGCTGCTTTATGGGAAAATAAAAATATGATAGGTTACTGGTCTTAATAGAAAATCTCATTTATATTTTTAACCGTCTAAAATTTACACTAGTGTCGGTTTTTGTGCAAGTGCGCTGGTCCCACTACCCAAAAAGCCACAGTTTTTCTAAACATATTTAATTTATTCCCAACACATGCCCACTTCTCAATAATAGTGTTATATTCCCCCACAGCAAACGTTATTTATGAATTTGCGTCAAAGGTTTTAATGAGTCATCCAAAAAGAGACTGGTGAGTTAAACTCGAGTTTGTGAACACTTCCAGTTTATGTTATACAATCTTTAGCGCCGTCTTCATCATATTGTAATTATAGCCGTTGTTTTATTACTCTTTCTTTCTAATTTAAATTCGTAAAAATGAATTATTTTCTGTTTTTCTTTAATCATAAGAAAAATATGAAAAACGCCTTGCAAGGCTGGTACCCGATTTTATTTCAGAAGTTGAAGTGGCGAGTAAGAATAAAACTTTTTTGCATAATTTTAACTGAGTTATATAAATATAGTTGTGAGATGTAATTAATATTACTTAGTTTCAAATGAATAGTACTGTTAATGATAATAGCATTTTTATTTCATTAAGTTTTTAGAGCTTATTCTGCCTAGCACAAACACTGATTTACACTAAGCAAATATGTTGCAGCTCTCAATTTAACATTTAACGCATTCAGTTGCCAAAAAAAGATTTTTTTTGTTAATTTAAAAGCATATTTATGCTTTGACCATAATATATAATTTCTAATCCACCCAGTATAAATAAAATCTATATTAAATGCTATCATATCCCTATGTAAATCAAACCCTTAATGGTCACTGATGTTGATTATATCAGTCCATAAAAGCATGACCGCAACAGTTTCAGAAATTGCAAAAACCCTCGACTGTATATACCCAGTACTATTAATGTAAAAAATTAAATTAAAGCTACTGTTGAATCCCCCGTTTACTAGAAAATGCCACTACTCCGGACCGAATTGAATTATAACATCCTGTATATTAATATATAACACAAATCCACAAAACATCCTAAAGTCAGCGATCATTTAAATACCGCTTATAAAAAATATGAGAATAAAACTACTTCTGAGTGCTCCGTATATTGAAGAATTAAAGAACTATTCTGGCCCTAAGAATTGAACAGCCCTTATTAAACATATTGAAAGAAGTAAACATGGCTTACTATTACCTTAGAGGGACAAATCACTTGATAATTAAAACACAAACATATATAATATGTACATACTTTTAAATCTCTGAACCTTACATGTATTTATTATTTTGTATTATAACTGCGTTCTTTTCGTATATAAAATTAGACATTAAATAATTGCTAGAACTTTATTTGTGCAGGACTGTCAGACTGCTTATTCTGCATGTCAGTAAAAGCAACAGGTAGCGAGGCCAGGCTAGCTTTAAAAAGTGGCAGATTTCTTTAAAAATGTAGAAAAAGTACATGGCAAAAACTTGAAATTTTATTTCTAAATGGCTCGCCCTGTATACACCGGAGAGTTTTTGACAACGTGGTTTTTCAGTTCCTCGGGAGTGCTTTAAAGCCCCATGTTTATGGGGAATAATTTTTTTCCCGCCCCTTATTACTTTTTTCCGAATAAAAATAGTGAAATGTGTGAGAAGTATAGGGGCAAAAACAGTTTCTTTTTTAGTTTTTTTGAATCCGGTTTTTGAGGTATATGCATTTTATATTGGTTTTCAATATCCTTTATATGTTCCCTGAAACCTCCGTTTTATCTTGACAAAGTGGTCGGGGTTTTACCTTCATTTTTTCTCTAACTGAGGTTCCGCGCCCCGATATTGCCCGTTAATGAGTTTATCCGAGATTTTTGACGGGAAATCCGAAAAAAATTTCCCATCTCGAAAAATTTATCATAGAGACCGGCATTTTGATTCATCGGGTGTTTGGAAAAAGTGCCCCTTCGAGCTCCACTGGTGGCTTATTGTATGCTCCACCAAAATAATGTTTTAACCTCTGCGGTCGAAATATAAAAACATTTTTCCTCTGACATGCCATTACTGGAGCGCGCCGAAGGTCAAGAAATACAAATTTCAAAGATTTACAGTCCAGAAAGAGAAATGCGCATGCGGCTATTGTAACAAGTTTTATTTATTGAAATACAACAATCTTTATGGATTTAAACATACAGTCTAACTAGTAATTCTCTGTTAGTCTGTTTATCTCGTCACATAGTTAATAGCTTTTCCAGCTATCTCAATGGCTTCATCCCATTCAATGGCTTAACATATCAGAACAGTATCATCAGCAAAACAAATTAGTTTTGTATGAAGTAAAGTTTTTGTTAGGTTGCTTGTTAATATATAATGAGAACAAGGTGAAGTTAAGTAAGATAAGATATAAATAAACTATAGAACATTGTAATCCACAGTGTGAAATACTTTAGAGAGAACCAAGAAAATTGCAAATGATGTAACTTTAGTGCTAAGGCAGTTAGTATTAAGACTGGTTACTTCATGGAATGCACTGTCAGTTCCAACTCCCTCACTAATCTAATCTGAAAAAATGTTATTTTGAGACAAAAATTTGCACAATTTTAATTTAATACACTTTCCGAAAATGTTACAAATTGCTCTATAGTTATTGGTGTCACTTTTGTCTCCCCCTTATTCAAAGGTGTAATAACAGCCTGTTTGAATATATCACGAAAAACTTTATTCCTAAATATTAAATTCATCTTGGCAAAACCAAGGCTTTACAGTTTAATTTTAGTATTAAGTTAGAAATAGAATATTCGTCCCAAGAAGAGGTTTTATATAATCGAGACATGAACGTATTGTTGGTTTTTTAACTTTACTCTGATAACCAAAGCTGTTGATTAAGTATCTAATAAATTTATATTTATATCTCCGGTAAAGAGTTCAACAAGAACACATTTTGTCACTAAACAGGTTGGCCAGTGCATGAACATAGTCGAATTAGCTCATAAGGATCTATAGTGGGAAATAACAACCACAAGGTGTTCTTTTGACCAGATTAACGCGTAAAAATATGTAGTCTCTAATTTGTAATATAACACTTTCTTATCTAAAGAACTTTTACAAAAAATAACAGAATCATCATACTTACTTAATTTACTTTCATTCTAAAAAAATGTAATAACCTGTGAGTTCTTCTGGGTAGTGTTACTCTCTGCTGATTTTGACCGATGTACTTTATTATTATGCAATTACTAACATTATTTTGACCCTTTATTTCAACAATCTGATGGTTTTAAGTAAGGAACTGCTACTGGTCTTATTATCATATATATTGCATTTAATACAGAATTTAAAACTAGTAATATGATTTGTTTTTTTATAGCAATGCTATTACAAGTACCCAAATCGCCGCAAACACCGCCGATCAAAGTGAGTATGACACATCAAATTTCTCACCGGTTCACTAAAACCTTCAAACTAACCGCCATCTGTGACATGTGTGGGCTGAAAATTTTTGGCAAAGCGTTGAAATGCAGCGACTGCAAATATTCTTGTCATCGGGAGTGTCAAGAGAAAGTTCCGCCCTCGTGTGGCCTACCTCATGGCCTTTTAAATGTCTTTATAAAAAATTATGAAGGCACCCAGGGTAAAGACTTTAGTAAGTGCTCTTTATTTTTTTCATTTTAGCTACGGCTGTGTTACCAGCAAACTTCTTGGTAATGTGTCAGACAACAAATTATTCTTAATTTGTTGTTGCTTTTTTGATTGTCTGTTTAACGAGTTAAATTTTTCAATTTTAATAAAGTGTGGCTAATTATTTTTTACACAGCAATCAAAATTGTTCTCCCTTAAATTTTATTTTCAAGTTGGTTGCATTATAGACATCATATTAAATTAAATTGACCAAAATGATATTAGCATTCAAATTAAATTTTGACTATAAATTTATTTTTTTTTAGTTAATCATAAACTTGTACAACAGTTAAGCCTCCATAATATTCTCTACTATAAGTAACACTGTTATATACTTCAAGAATTATAAAAGTACTTCAAATATTGCTCTCATAATGTGCTAAAATAATATAATAATATTTTGAATTAACATTTCATTTTCTGCAACTTTAACTTCTCTTAAACAGATTACTGACCATTACTTAGTAGTTCTGTACATTGGGGACAGAAAGTATTAGATAACTTTCAAGATCGAATGTTCATAAGAATAATTTCTGTTTTCGTCATTGTAGAATATGTTTTCACCCTTTTGTGTAACGATTTTTGACTAGATGTCTAACATTTATTTTCTTCCATTGTTATAATTCGGAGAATGTATTAAACTAGTGGTGTTAAAGTTTCGCTTAAAAATGTATTTTTTAAATCTAGAACGTTGCAGCTCCAAAACCATCTGTTTGGTTTGTGAATTTTCTTATTCACAAGAGTTTACTCTTTATAACAAATAAAGCTATTTTTGACTTTGACTTTGACTTTGACTGACTTTTATAGCCTGTAAGGTCTACTAAAGTGTACAGGTTGTGCAAAAATATGTTAAGATTAGCAAAAAATCTAGCGATCCTAAAGATCATGTGTGTATATTTCAACACCCTGTAGCATAAAAGAGAATTTAAATTTAAAAGTTTTTATTTAAGTTTTAAGGAGTACTGAACATTTTCTCCAAACGGGTTTTTTATGTTCTCTTTAACTGTATTATTTTTAAAAATACAGATCTTGCTTTAGAGCCAAATTTGCCAATATATAGGGTGTTTCTTAAGTAACCTAAACAATTTAGGAAGTGAATTCCTTAAGTAATTTTATAATTTTCGTTTTTAAGATACAGGGCGATAGATATTAAATTTTTTTTAGTTTTTTTGACGTGACTCGTACATTTAGCTCAAATTTAGGACATGATAAATTGTAATTAATATGTATAAAATGGCCATAAGACATTTTCGAAAATTGTAGGTGTAACTTTTTTTGGGATTCGTCCCCAAAAAAATGTTTGTAGCGACACTGACCAAGTTTGAAACTTTCGTCGGACTTCCTGCTTTTACAAATTTTATGACTCTTGGACTTTTTTAAGGTTTTGTAAAGTTTTGAAGTAATTTAGAAAAATGTATTTAAAAACATGAACATTTTTAATGTTTTTTAGTTTGTAATTAAAATATTAAGCTAAGACCATTAAAACATGCATTGTTCTTAAACACATTTTCCTAAATTACTTCAGATCGGTACAAGATATCAAAAAAGACCAAGGAGCGTAAAAATTAGTACAGTAAAGCTGGAAATCCCATAGAAGTCCCAAACTGGGTAAGTGTAGCCAAAAATAATTTACTCTAATTTACTGAAATTTATTATGGTCATTTTATAGATATTAATTACAGTTAATCGTTTGTCAAATTTAATATAAATATCTCTCAACATATATGAAGAACGTAAAAAAAATTTAGAAGATATTTAAAATTTTAATGCCCTGTATCTTAAAAACGAAACTGTATACGACCAACATTTATATGATATTTTCTTCATCAAAATTATTTGAGGAATGAATGACCTCCCTAAGTATATTAGATTAGGTAGAAAACACCCTGTAAAGGTTCTCTACCTTGGCTGAATTTATTTATAATATAGCCTTTAAAGAGTGTTTTAAATGAAATTGTAAGCTAAATATTCAAAAAACGTTATTTATAAAAATATCTTTGTTTAAACTGCGTATCCCAAAGAAAGTCACTCAATAGGACATCCAATTTTTTTTTTTAGGTAAAGCTTACTTTGCTCATTTTAAAAATATAGGGTTATGTCTGTTTATATCGAAAGCTTCGGAACAAGTCAAATACTGAAAAATTTGTTCTGTTTAACAACCTGTATAATTAACTTTTAACCTTAGGTAAGTATACCCGAAAACGTTGTGTGGAGGATGGTAAATAAGATTTTAACGCGCGTAATGGTATTCGAGTCGAGTCAGTTAAATTACAGGCCGAGTAGGCAAAATGCAGCAAAATTGATAAATCCTGCTTTTGTAATTAATTTGTGTATTTTTAGAAATGTAAAAATTTTATAAATAATTCCAATAGTATTAGTGTGGTATTTTATACGTTTACCATTCAACCCAATTATTGTAATGGTTATATTTAGTTATTGGTAATCGATATAAAGAAATTGTGTACCCTACCAATTTTCTATCCCTCTGCTCTGTTCTTACATGCCTGTCTGCCAATTTTTTAAATGGATGGATTATTTTAAAAGTGCTGCATTTATTATTAAAAAAAAACATTGCTCCTGGACATTTAAAATTATGTGATAGGTATAATTTGTTTGGTATATCATGAAAATGGGGTTTTGATGCTTATTTTAATGATTATTAATATACAAAAAAAGAATTAGATGTAAATTCGTTCTGTACACCCTGTAGACAAAACTTTTATAAAATATTATGGCTTTGCAAAAAATATATACATTATCCTAGTTTTTTACATAAAATTAGTTCTTGTTTCCTTCTATTATGAAATACAGAAATTGTTAAAGGAATTGAATATCTTTTCAAAATTGGGCCATAACTGCTGAAGCATTCGGTATAAACCGACGTAATCCTATATTTTTAAAATCAGCAAAGTAAGTCCTATATTTTTAAAATATGGCAAAGTAAGGTTTATGGAAATATGGAAAAAATAGGATGTCACATTTAAAAAATACAAGTGTCATATTTGGGACGCCCTGTATAAACAAAAATATTTTTATAAATAACGTATTGTGAATATTTAGCGTATGATTTTATTTAAATAATTCTTTTAAGGCCATAATATACGAATTATAAATCAATTCGGCTAAAGTAAAAAACCTATATATATTGCTAAAAGGGAAACCTGTATTATGAAAATAAAAAAAAACTTAAAAAAAACTTTTAAATTTTAATTCGTTTTTATGTTACATAGTGTAAAAATATGTGGGCGTGATCCTTAGGGTCGCTATGTTAACCAATTTTAAAATATTTTTTGCACAGCTTGTGTACTACTCCGAGACTAAAGAAAGTTAAGATTAAAGGGCTCTCTAGTGAAAAAACTTTACATGAAACGACTAATAAAAAGCTACAGCTTAATATGTAAGATATGTTTTTTTTTGGACATATCTCAAAAAATACTTAGAAGTTTCAAATTGTTTATTCCAATTTCACGGATGATTAAGCTGATCTCGCAATTAGAACTCAAAAATCGCGTTTGTAAATTTTCGGAACAAATAAAATTTTGGAAAATTTGTCTGGTTTAAGACCCTGCATAAATAACTTTTTAGCTTACGTAAGTTTCACACTTAAAATCGGTAATATGAATAACATTTGCAAGAGATAGCTGAAAACCGCATCTGAATATCATATCTGGTTTTAAAAATTATCAAATTTAAAACCTAACCTAAAATTTTGCTTGTCTCGTTAGCTCTGTTCAGCGGTTTAGTTTCTCTGTGTTAACGGTACCTATACTTGAGAGGAACAAATAGACCCATAAATAGATCATGACAAAATACCTTGCCAAAAATCTGTCCTTTGTCGTTTCAACAAAAATTTTGAATTACGCAAAAGAGCAGACAATTTCCATGTATTACTATATTTGTTGATATAGATAAAGCAATTGATACAGTAGATCATATTCGTGTAGGGCAAAGGCACAGAATGCAGTCACAGAAACAACTACTTTGCAGGCTAATACTACGACTGCCATTGAATTACACTGTTGATTCCTGACTTTCCTTGGGAAAAATAATGGTAATATAATTTTGCTTCAAGCTACATCCACGTCAAAACAAGAATACCATGATCCCTGTCTAGAACATGTCCTGCAATGCCGTAGGGGCAATGATCCATTTTAATCAAGCGACGATCGCGATTTCGGGCCGCCATAGACTAGCCAGCCCCGTGTAGGGCAAAGGCACAGAATGGAATCACAGAAACAACTACTCCGCTGGCTAATACCACGACCGGCATTAAATTACTCTGTTGATTCCTGCCTTTCCTTGGGGAAATTAATGTTATTTTATTATATTTTTTTTATTTATATATGTATTTAAAATAAAAGTACATTCTTAGACATTTATACTAGAAGATTTAAGAAATAAATTACTTTAAAATATAAAGCAAACAAATGTATACATATTTTGAAAATTTAAGTTTTTTTTTGTATTATACATAGATTCCAAAAAAATATCTTTTACTCGATATAAAACTGAATTAAAAATTGTATAAAATGCTCAAATATCAATTTATTAAATTATTTTTAAGGAACTTAAAGCAAATGTGTATCATATTAATACTGGCAGCTACATGATTTCTGAAATAGTTGTGAAGTATTTACATGTTATTGCTGTAACTACACTAATACCATGATAATATTTACAGTCTATTTTTGTTAATATGTATTTGTATAAACTTCACTATAAAAATAAGTGGGATATAATATTTTTCAGTAGAGATAACTATTTGTCTTTTGAAAATCACTTGGAAAGTTCAATTTTTTTGCCCAGAGTAGCAAAAAATGGATCTTTTAATTCTAGGATAACTGTATATAATATTATGATTCATCCACATTTCATTTACTGCCCTACGATTTCTCATTGATAATAACAGCAAAGGTGAGGTGTTATTTAGCAGTGGCGTGCAGTGCCTTTTGAAACAGGGTAGGCTATAATAAATTACTATCTTCTTAAAATTACTTACCCCTTAAAAGTGCTTCTGTCTTGCTTCAGTATGTCCATAAACAGTTTAAACTTAATTTATAGTGACTTAAAACACATTGCTCTCAAAAGGCTAACATTTTCTTGTCAAAAAAAAATGAATTAGTTCTTTGTAAAAAATCGGTTTAATAATGCGCCTAAGTCATGTAACACTAGTAATTAAATTCTTTAAGCATGTGTTTCGCAAAGAAAGGTGACTTATTGTTAAACAAGAAAACGATCGTTCCGCAGAGTCAGTTCTGACTAATTTTATTGTTATAAAACTTTAATCTCATTCTTATTTTCTTATCTTCCCAAAATGTAAGCGTTTCGTATGGACTAAGTTTAGCATATAGGACGAAAAATTTAAACAATTAAATTAATGTTTCAGTCTGTAAACTAAAAATTTTTTAGGACATTTTTATAATTTATTTACTAAACTGATAAATTATGGCTATAATATTTCGGCTCGTGCGTTTCTTTCTATTCTATACCTACGATTCTTTTAATATCTCATACAAAACCACTGCTTTTGGTTCCCGGAAGGTTTTTAATGGTGATCGAATTTTATTTGCCTATTGGCTCTTATAGGATGCTTTTGTGGCGAAATAATTTTAGGTGGTTCGACGCTTTTTCAATTTTTGATGATAGATGGTGGATTTTGTATTAAATTTATAGAAAGAAGGACATAATACTTTAAAGTAATTAAAAGAATTCTGACAAAAGAAAAATATATTACCCAACCATTTTCTTAGGGTAGGCAGTGCTTTTTGCCTATATTTATGTTCGCCATTGTAGCAGATTTCACGATCCTTAAGTTAACGACCGCAGTCACGTAATTTTACGAAACAACTATCAGACGTTTAGAAATAGGAATTAAATCATTTCTTAAACAGAATTTTATGTACTTTTTGGCGTCGAGTGGGCCATGTATTTAGTTCCTATTTGACAATCCTTGCTAACCTTAAAATTATTTTCTTGACATTGACCAAAACATACAAAACACGGAAAAATTTGTTGGTATCTGTTTATTTGCACATTTTATTATTCTGAAAATAATGAAAAAGTTATGAAGATTCAAGTAGTTGAAGCTTTTTAAGGTTTAAAGATCCGTTCCGTAACAGTTGTATAATTATATTATGCTACTCTTAACCCAAAAGAAGATATAAAGCCGCATTTCTAACAAAAATTGGTGTTTGAATAATTATTAATTAATGTAAACAAGAATATTTCAGGAAGTATAAATGCCCGTAAGTGAGTGAAGTCAGCACACATCAACGTGTGTTTTTCAACAAATTACATACATTATTATAAGAGGATAATATAATAATTATTATTGTATGTACTTGGAGAAGGTATTTACTTGCTGATTCTAGGTTTAAACCTCTGTCTTTAAAAACAACCGAGATCATTTTAACTAAATATATCAGCCTCTTATTGTTGGATTTTTGTCAATTTTTTCAGTTGTCTTTAAAGACAAAGGTCTGTGAGAAGATACCCATTTAGTGAAAATATTATACAGACTGTCGTATATAAAAAAAGTTGTTTAAAGTATAGTTTTCAGACAACCTGTATACCCAACCATATTGCTGCTAGTAGTAGTTTTAGAAACCAAGGATATTTTGTTTTAAAAGTTTTCGTGTATAAATAGAGTTGGGACACCCGGTATTCATTGGTAGAAATAAAAAAGTTAGTTACAAATTTATGCTAGAATAACTAATAAGGAAATTACTGCATACAATGTATGCAGAGTTGATCTTTTTTATCTGGAATAATTAATTTTGGAGTAGTCTATTAGTTATCAAAAAAAAATGGTTTGGGCATTTTCCATGGGTACCAAAGGACAACAGTTGCAGATAACAAATGAATTGTTCCACTATGTCTTAACTTTTGCAAGGATATTTAATTATTCCTAATTAATGGCACTCGGAGAGATTTACTAATGGTACTCCAGTAGAACAATTTTTATTTGCTCACAACTCCAAAATAATAACATTTTAATTTGAAATATTAGCATTTTTTAAAATGTCTTTCAAGAAGAATTGCGATGTTATCTTACTTATTTTCTTCTTTTTTACTAAGCATCTATTCGATAACACACCTTAGGTATATATGTTGCATTCAAAGATTCTTATTAAATTTATGGTTGCTTCACCAAATAAAAAAAATATAATTAAGACAATTCTAGCAGAAGTCTTGTATTTTTTAATTATTTAAGTTATTACAAGCTGAAATATATATAGTTTATCCTGCTGTTGACTGATTTCTGATGTGCCAGATCATTTTAGCTTTATACAAGGGCGCCAAAGCACTCGAACTAAATTTACATGAATACATCTCTAAAAATAGAAACACAAACATTTAATAGCAGAAAAAATGCCTTTGCAAAAATTAACTATAAAATAAAAATATTTCAAATGAAATATGCTACACCTGCCCAAGTTTTAATTGCTGAAACATAATTTATTATTTAAAAAGAGTCAAACTAAATTACTATTTCAAACAGGGACTTTTTAATCAACATAACTTTATAAAATTGCTTTGTCAATAAGCAATTCAGGAGTCAAAAAAGTTAAGGGCATATGCGTCTTAAAAACTAATAACAAATGTTAATATAAATATTGTTCTTAAAAAGCTTATTTAGATACGACATGTAAAGGCTCAAAAAAAGTGATTTTTTATGTTATAGATATAATTTAGTTAATTAAATGACTAAATGTAGCTTGGAATATCATACAGAGTCATAATTTGCTACATAATTTGAATAAAAAAATCCTGTAGATTTTTTTATTCAAATTATGTAGCGACCTTGTCCTAGTTTGATACTACTATCCAATATCCTGCTTTATTTTACAATTTTTATATCTTGAAGTTTTTTGACTTCTTACGCCACTTCGAAGTCATTTAGAAGCATTTTTTTAAGAATATTGATATTTTTAATGGGTTTTAGCTTGTAGTTTAGATAATAAAAACTGATGCTAAAACCATTAAAGCTGTCCATGTTTTTAAATGCATTTTAATGCAAGTTATTTCAAAACGGTATAAGATATCAAAAAAGTGCAAGGGATAAAATTTGTAATAAAATAGAAATTCCGATACCCAAACTGGGCCAATGTCGATATAGAAATTTTTTTGCCGCGGTCAAAGTTGTTGTGACCCCAAAAAAAGTTACTCCCTGTATAATTTTGAAAAATGTATTATGAGTACTTTATAGACAATAGTTACAGTTTATCTTGTGCCAAATTTGAATTAAATGTCTCAATAAATGTATGAGGCACATCAAAGAAACTAAAAAATATTTAAAATTTTAGCACTCCGTTCATTGAAAAACAAGCGTTTCCAGATCAATCTTCATAGGAACTTTTTTTTAATATTTCCATATGCAGCAGAATTTCCGGACATCCTGTAGAGTAACAAGCTGGTTGTAATGATATTTTAAAAATCAATTCTGAACAAAGTCTGCATGTAGAGGAAAATTGGGGGTGGTGTGTCTTCTTAAATTTGTCAAAAAAAAAAAAGTACTCCTCAAGGAATAATCATAGTTTAACCCGCTAGATAAATCAGTTTTTAAGATATTAAAAATTTTCCACATATTAGAAAATGACAGTTAAGTTTATGGGAACAAGTTCCTTCCATAAAAAAAAAGAAATAGGTTGCTAGTGAGATTCGTCTATCTTTTTAGTAAGTATTTATTAAAGTGCAACAGAAATAAGATAGTGTATTGTTTTGTTTATTTTTTTTTTCTGACATTAATACAAAAACAGTTTTACACGGTTTTACGTATAAATGTAAAATTACAGATGTAGAAAATTTAATACAAAAGATCCTAAAAATATAGTAAACTGACGAAAACCTTGTGTGGATAGTGCGCAAATTTTTAAATAGTACTGATCTTTCGGATCATATAGTAGATGATTTCTAAACCCAAACCTATGTGTCATGCCAAGTTAACCTTTTTATGTTTGATATTATGGAAAGTTTCTAGAAAGATAAAATAAAACACTCGGAATTAATACATGGATACATATTTTCCACATTAAAATCAAATTGGAGTCAATGGAAGAGGTGACTGAGGTGGTTATAATGGTGCTTCAGCTAATGAGGGTTCACTTTTCCTTTCTTTTATTGACTATGTAAAAGATATGATAAATACTGTGCCTTATAATTGAGACACCATGTCCTTTTCAGTGTCACATTCGTCAAGAAGCTAAAAGAGTCTTGGTATTACTAGAAAAAATATGCCACATATACAAGTAATATTTTCCCTGTCCTAACTATAACATTTAACATATATCTCTTAATAACCAATGTTATTAACTATATCATGCTTTGGTCTGCAAGTTGTATGTAATTACTTTTTATGTAGTAAGTTAAAATGCAGGGGCTGGTAAAATAAATCTCCCGATCTAGATATTACAAAACAAATTGAAAAAAGGAAGATTGGAACACTCGTGTATTTAAATTCATGCTTACTACACATAAACATATTAGAATTTTATTATATTGATTCAAAGACTACGGTTATTCTTTCTTCGCCAACTGAACAATAAATCCAATTTCAATCATGTATTAACAGTGGCGACGCATGGGTCTATGAAGAAGGAGGGCACAAAAAAAATGGCACCGCAGTAGAATTTTTTTTATCTTCCTCCATTGAAATTCTTAAGTGTGTTTTGATTAAGTTTAAAGTTAAAAAGCACCTTTCGGCTTCGGTTGTAGTTACCGGTATAGTCATTAGTATTCGTAATGCCTTGGTAATTTCCTTAAAAGCTGTATCCTGTCCCGTATCTTTAAACAACCTTTAATATCTTTATTTTGACAAATTTCTGGCCTTGAATAAGACATTTTCAATTCGGTCTTTAAATCTTCTTTTTCTATCATAGAAAAACTTTCAAAATATTTTTGTTTCATTAATAGGAAAGTGTTATTTTGTGTATTTTGGTTACTTATCAAATAAAAAAGTCCTGCCCCTGAAAGATGGTTTATGAATTGAAAACGCTCATTTAATTGAAAAGTTATTATATCACAGATTTAATTTCCCATTTTTTCTTAAAATGTACACTATTCTTTTGAAAAGTAGGTGTTTGAGCCCATGGTAAATTATTTCTAATCTCCCTAATTTTTAGTTCAAAATATTCTACTGCCGTCTGAATTTTTAAAGGATCTATTTGAATTAGCTGTAATTGATCATACAAAATATCCACATATGGCTTAACTTTTGTAAAAAAAAATTTCTTTTTTTTCTTTCACCTCTTGAGGAACCCAGAGGCTTGTAAGGTAGTTTTTGCTTTATATATATATTTTCTGTTTCCCCTTGTTAAATGTTTTCAAAACATGCCTGATGTGATGATTTAGATATCCGTTTTCAAAAATGTGTCAGGCGAATGTGAAAAAAACTGGAAATCGCATTTATGTTAGCAAAAAAAATTCATAAACTCAGTGTGCTTGAAACAGCTTATTCCAACAATTTATTAAGTTCATGAACATAGCCATATACAAAGTGTACATTTTTATATACATGTTTTACTTTTACCTTTACATCTCATAAATGATCACGCACGATAGCAGCTCCATCATAAGTTTGTGCTATTAATTTATCTAGAAAGTTTTTAAATAAATAGATTCTAATTGTTGTAAAATGCATTTCGAAAGCTGCGTCGCATCTTGCATTATTTCGTACTGAATGGCTGAAGTTCCTTTAAAGACTTTTGAGTTATTCATATGTGTTTCTAAAATTGAATTAATTGTAGTGTATTTTACTAATCTCAAACGAATCGTCACGTCGTAACCCCAAAGAGGAATATTATGTTCACTACAATTTAAAAAGTACCAAACGGTTTCTTTTTACATTCTCATTAGGATCGCTTATTGCATTTGTATTCCCCAAACCTAATACATAGCGATGTTTAAATTACACAACAACTGGAAACTGACAACATTATCTTTGTTAGGTGATTTCTCGTGCTTTTTAACTTTCTCCAACAAATGTTTTAAATCTGTCACTCCTTCGTGAGTTCACTACTGCTCACCATCAAACAATAAACATACGAAACGCGGAACAAGATATCGATTAAAATAAGGTATACATTTTTGTAGCAAAATGATAAAGGAATCAAACGATGAAAGAAAAATGCAAAATTTGTCAGTTAATTCAAAATGCATAAATTTAACTGGAAATTTTCGTCTGCCTCTGTATAATATAGACAAGCTACTTAATTGCCCAAATTTCGTTGATACCACGGGAACCGTTTAAAAGTTACAAATTAAAATAATATGTATTTAAATTCAAGCATATTCATTTCGTCAAGCTTTAGGGGTACGAAGATGAATTTAGGAAACACTGGTTTGCTACTTTAATATGTATATGTATGAATAGTATAGTATGAATTATGGTGGCAACTGAGCTCTCGATGGGAATACCTCAGGGATCCCATATTGGGATCAATATTATTTCTCGTATATATATTAATGCTCTTCCACTTGGGGAAACCTTTGCACGCCTTACAATCTTTACCGATAAGACCACTCTCTCTGTCACTGCAAGCAGCCTCTTGGTTATTTAAAATCTTCTCAGGCCGCCCATGTTCTTATTTTTCTTTTTGTCTTTATGCCTCTTGTTCATTGAAAATCTCGATATAATACTGTTCTTCTTGTTTTTCTTTTGTGTCATTTAGCTTGTTTGTCCGATTTTTCTTTTGGTCTTTTAGCTTCTTCGTCCCGTTTTTCTTTGTGTGTCTTGGTTTCCAAGTTTTGCGGATATTTTAATATCCTCCGTTATTCTTGCTGTCTGTTCTTTGCTTCTGCTTCTCTTTCTTGTTGCTTTTTGGTTTCTTTCGCTTCTATTTCTTTCTTTATCTTATATTGTTAATCGACTGACCTCTTCATAAGGATATCCTGTTCCACTTGTAGTTTGTTGAGATGTTCTTCAATCTCCCTTACTAGTTCAACCATATTAGCTGTTTATTGTCTGGTATTAGGAATGCAAATATATTTTTTAGACTTTTTCTTTAAAACACACTGGCAAAGTCAAAGTGGTTGAATCTTGCTTAGTTTTAGAATAAAACTTTCTAGAAGTTTTGTGAAAATGTCTGTCCTGATGTCTTCTTGAGGTCCAAAATACGATGATAAAGTAAAAACTTACGGATTTTGTTTACTTTCGAAATAGAATTATGTAGAAGGTTTTCGAAGAATCACAATCTGGGAAATGGTCACGTTCGAGAATAAAAAAAGAAAAGAAAAATTATTAACAGTCTCTTTCTGGTTCAAACAAATGGCTTCAAAATTTGTTACAGTCGGGCACTGATCACAGTTCAAGTTTTTCAAAGTTCTCACGAATTTTCAGCCATTATCTTACTTCCGACACCAATTGTTATGGTTTCACTTTATAGCGAACACTGTTTTTAGAAATAACACTAACTTTTATTCAATGCTCACTGTTACAACTAATAACCATTACGCTAACACATCTAATGTAAGACTAATCCTAAAAGCTTGTCTAAGTACGACCTGTGTATTAGCACCAGTAAAAGAATTTGGATTGGAAATATTGAAACATACAACCACCTAAGTATTGATTTACCCTCACAGGAGTTGAAACATCGGTAGGTTTATTTCTATTCTTCATACACAATTTTGTAAATTTGCTTGTCTATACATAACAAAGAAACAAGCTTATTATTGTTGGTATTATTATTAATATTATTATTCTGTTCTTTATTATCTTTCAGTAATAATAAGGTTATTTCTTTTAAGGTTAATTTGACAGACTGTGTGGTCCATAATAAAAGTTAAAAATATTGCAAAATAGAATATTTCGATAGTGTACTTTACATATTTAAGTTAAAAAAAAACTGTAATAATGTTTAAGGGCGGACTATAACAGTATGTTATTTTGGGGCTTACAAACAAGTAGCAGGTAATAAAGTAACATATAAGATACTAATATAACCAAATTTTAGGTCCAGTTTGTTATTCTCCAACAAGTGGCCGTACCAGAAAATCCAATAGCATAGTGAACTCACTAACAAGGGTAGGACATAGAAAAGGATCACATCCTTCAACTGCGTTTAGTAATATGCCATTTCCAGTAAGTAAACCAATAACTCAGTCTATATTATCCAGGGCCTAATACCAAAAATAGTTTTACATAGATGGAAAAAATAGATAAAAATAAATAGTTGCTCACGATTTATCTATCTGCTATATAGTACATGATCGGATCATATTTTTAATGACATTTATAAAGGAAATACAGTTTATAATCTTTAGTGGAAATGTACAAGTCCTTTTTAGTTATTACATGTTTTCGAAGTAATTTACGCTCAATTCCATCTTGTCGTCTCCAGGAAATTTTCAAATATTAACCATTTTAATAAAATGATTGACCAGTAACACTAGGGCCATTGTATGATATTTTGTATAATTTTAATAATGTTTGTACTTCGATAAAACATTTTGTGAGCTGCAGCTTTTCAGTATGGTTTACCAGAGAGTTTCAACATTTATTTTCTAAAAAAAAACAGAAAACTGGTATTTTTGTAGATAGGATTATAGGATTTTTTAGACTAATTAGTTGTGAGTGGGTCCGTCACATGACTGATTAAGATACAAGCTTTTGTTTCCGTGGATTTTGGCTTACGTAATTACATGATATATTATTGGCATCTAGCCGACGACAAGACCTGCAACTCTTACGATTTAAAAAATCCGTGATGCGAAGTTGCCAGTTTGATCTTTTCCCTACAGTTAATAAAACTTAAGGCAACAAACTAACAAAATAAAATAATTTCTAATGGCTTAACATAATTTACTAGTCAAAGTTTTAAGCTATTAAGAACAGCGATTATTTTATTATAAAAATTATTTTCATATTTTCATTGTTGTGGTGATGAATGAATCGATAGAAGTTATGAGTATATAATACTTAGATTAATGTCTTTTTTCATCATCATCTATATCTTTTGTTATGACCTCCAACATTTTTTTTTTTTCGGTATTTTAAGACCTTGTAATTTTGAAAATCTACGACATGAATGTGTTGTTAGCTTACTGCTGTGAATGTACACATATATTTTTTGAAAATATGTTAAGAATATTCTGACAACTCAAAAGATTTCACCGCTTACAAAATCTAAAGAACAGATATGTTTTTATAATTGGTATAGATAAGCCACAAGACGAGTAAAAAAAGCCCTCCATAAAACGCAGAATAAATCTAAATTTGATGTAAGAATTTTGAATTTTTTAAATGCAACACCCCTTATAATATTTTTTACATCAGTGAACCAATCTGAACAAATTTTTGGTCGCAGGTCCTATATCTATGTAACTTCAAGCGTCTCAAAATCATCATTTGGGTTCACGTAGAGCCTTCTCTCGGCCAAACGGTTACACTTTCCTCTCTTAGCTATTTAAAATCTATTATCATTTTCGAGTTTAAACGGAAATATCAAAATTTGACACTGGTTCCAACTTCTAGTTTGGGCAAAAGTGTTGAATTTTGACATTCACTTGACGTCAGCCAATAGAATTTAAAAAGTTATGACGAGAAAGTCAAGTCACTTTGTTCTAAGTTTAGTCATTTAGTCGATAGACGGCTCTTATTGGCAATTATGAAACGCCATTCTCTCAAAAACATTTGGAATTAGGTATAAAACATGTAACATAGTAAGGGTTTAGAATGTTCCGGGTCTTGCAAATAAAAAATATGTGTATGACATCATAATTCCTACACGTATGACATCGTGATAAAATCGCTATTACTAAAAGATCCGGAGTCATATAAATGAATTTGACGGGTAAAACAGTTTTTACAAATTATGAATATTTCTTAAGCTACTGATTTTCCAGTTCCAGCTCGTCCTGGGACGTCCCTCCTCCGGAGGAGTTTTTATCTTGATATCTCTGACGTCAGATACGGTCACGTAAGATGTGTCATGTCAAAACTAACATTTTTGGGTGGGTCCGTCGGGACGTCCCAAGCATTAAAAATGGTTTCGATCAGATGAGCAACAACTGAGATACAGTTTTTCGTCATTAGGACCTTAACGAGGTGACGTAGCAGGTTATGCTTTAAATGGTTGATTCTTGATCTCTAGTGGTCAGTGGAAAAAAATTGAAAAAACTTGTAAGATATTACCAATGTTCGATTAAAAAAGAAACTAATGTTTTTCTGTTATATCTCAATTATTTTCTCTGATATTAGACTTTGCATTTATTCATGTCTCTTATTTCGTAAATCGCCTCACTCCACCAGTCAATATTAACATGTTTTAAATAATTTTACAAGACAAAGTAGTATAATGTTTTTGAATAAAAATAACATTTGACGTTTCCCTATAATTTAAGAACTTATCAGTTTGTTTATTTTACAATATGCATTAGCAAAACAATTCTTTTAGCCGCTTAATAAAATAAAACACGGCAATGTTCCAGCTCTTTGTTTTCATTTTAAAAAACTTTTAATTGTGTAATTTTAAGTAAGGTGGTAAGCAAAAAGTCTGTTTTTGTGTGTGTTGTCAAATTTGTTGTTCTTTCTAACTGTGTGCATAAGGATTTGACAAAATTGGAAAAAATTTTAACCTGAAAAATACCTTCTTAAATAGCAATAAAATACACTGATGTCTTGTCCAATTCAAATGCGACGTTGCCACTTTGAGTAGGATTTACGAAGTCGTAAATTATGAGTGAATCCACAGACAGTAACAGTCAGCTGGAAGAAATTAGGAAACGGATATTACAGCAGACTATAAGGCAACCGGGGGATAGCATACGTGGTCTAAAGTCTACCGTCGAGAAAACTTCATGGAAAGAACGCTGAGTTGAGGAGAAGGCTTTTAGGTGTGGAAAAGCAAAATCTAAAAAATAACATCGTTATTTTCCGTTTGTCACAAACTAAACTTCGAAGTTTGGAACTGACGAATTGGATAATTTGTTAGTTTAAAAACCTATTGAGAATAAAGTTTAAATCTAAAGAAATTAATAACATACATTATATTGGAAAAGCTGATACCGCGAATAGACCTCTATTAGTACAACATTCATAACTAAATCCAGAATCTTCAGTAATCTCCCCAAATTAAATGTTAAAGGTATTTCTGTATCGACCTTTCACCCGAAGAAAGCTAAAAGTAAAAAACTATAGACTTTTATTAAGCCATCGTCCGAATTCCGAAGATTGCGTCGATTCTGGCATCCAACCAAGGAGGTTTTGCGTCTCGCGACCCAATTTCGCCAGACAAACATCGCAGCAAAACAAAATATTGTTCCTCCTGCATCAACTACTGCTACTAAAAAGACTTCTTCCAAGTGTAGCACTAAAAGCAGCAGTGCTAGTAGTACTGGCAAAACTACTGGCGCCGCTAGGCAGAGATCGGCCCGCTTACAAGGACAAAAGGGTTCCCTGCAATAAAAACTATTCGACTTATAGGTACATTTATGTAATTTCAGTTTCAACTTTTTTTTTAGAATAGCATTCTGCGTATATATTTCATAGTTTTGGTTAGTATAACAGCAAGGTCATAATGAGAAAGAGTCACAAATTTGGGCATATCAATGTGAGGTCTATTTTTACTGGTTTCAATGTGCCCGGTAAATTTGATTAGGGACAGCGAGCTTGATGTTGTTGGTATCTCGGAGACGTGGTTGTCGAGTGATACACCCAACAAAGCCTTTTCAATTAATGGTTTTAGGCTTTTTCGTAGATACCGTTTGACTAGGGGCAGGGGCGTTGCTGTATATGTTAAAGATTGTTTCCTGATTGAGAAGTTAGATGTCGAGAATGGTAGGACTTCTATCGAGCAACTGTGGTTAAAAATTAAAATAAATAACGTTAGCACTGTTCTCCTGCGACCAGTATTCATTGCTCATTGGATGATTTGGATAATATTTTATCTCTTGTGCATCCCACTGTATACCATGTTATTTGTATGGTACATATTAATGTAAATCTACTAAATAGCGATAACCCTGTCTCAGAGTGTTTCGACGCCTATGCATTTTTGTCCAAATGATCAGCGAACCGGCGGGGGTGCTTAGTTCGGCTGCCACACTTATCGATCTAGTATTTGTATCTGACCGCGAATTAATCTCGAGTTCGTGTGTAATACCTGCCGATTTAATATCATACCACAAATTTGCTATTTGTGAGCTACGAATAAAAGTGGAAAAGTTTAAACCAAAATTAGGTACAGAGATTTTAAAAACTTCAGTTATGTCCAATTGTAGATTGATTTAATATCTGAGGCTTGGCTTAACATAATTTATGTCAATAATATTGATAGTAAAATTGAATTTTTTTCGAATTTATTATCTAGCATTTTTAATCGATATGCGCCTATAAAAATAGTAAAATTTACTAAGCCCAGGGCGCCCTCGCTTACTGAAGGTATTAAGCAATTGATGAAGGAGCGAGTCCGAGGTTTGCTAATTTTCATTTTAATTAAATTTTAATTAATTAAATTGGGCTGGAATAATTACAAGAGACTGAGAAATCTAACATTAAGCACTATTCGAAGACAAAAAAACCCATATTGATGGGGTGGTCATGGAGGGTAGCGGTAGAGAGCTATGGATTGCAATAGGGGATATGAACATTGCGGCATAGCAACCCTCTTGAGGTACCTGAGAATTTAAAATATGTAAATGAAATAAGTATTATTCCTCTGTATTTCGTGAGGGGAATCGCGGTGACATGGTTAGATTCTACCAGAACAAACAACAATTCTCTGAAGAATTAATTAATTTTAGAATGTCAAATGAGGAAGAAATTATGTGATTGGTAAATAAAATGAAATCAAATGCTCGTGGTTCGGACTGCATATCCCTCTCCATGTTAAAATACTGTCGGCCTTTCGTGCTGCCGTTTATGACCCATCTTGTTAACGTGTGCCGGCTACTTTTCGTCGGCTTGGAAGTTGTCCAACGTCAGGCTTCTGCCCAAAATTATTAAGCCTGAGACCTACAACGACTTGCGGCCGATAAGCTTGGTGTTGTTCAAGATATTGGAGAGAATTATTTATGATCCAGTTAGCGGGTACTGCGTATCTAATAACATTATTCTTGTATCACAATCGGGTTTTCGAAAAGGACACAACGTTGCTGCTGCTCTTTTCGGTGTTCTGGACACCGTCGTCGAGGAGTGGATCTTGGTCATGTTTTGAATCTGATATTACTCTCCAAGGCATTTGATACAATAAACCATTGGCTACTATGTAAAAAACTTGAATGCTATGGTTTTAGTGATTTAGATGTACGTTTTTTTCACATATAATTATCTGGTAGAACCCAGAGAGTAGTGCTTGATAAAATGATCTCATCGACGCTCCTCGTCAAATCTGGTGTTCCACAAGGTTCAATTCTGGGACCACTTCTATTTTTGATATATTCAGCAGAAATAATAAACAACATTAAAAGTGGTTCTTGTCATGCATATGCTGATGACATCCAAATGGGTTTTAATCTCTTACCTTAGGAGCATCATATTGCAGAGTATGTATATTCTGAGTGAGTCAATCATATTAGAGATCAAAATATAGAAACTTTTCTATAAAACTGATGATACGATTTTTTAATAAAATTTCTATGATTTTAGAAAAACTATTACGGTAATCGGTCAATAGTTTTCGCATTTGTTCTTTGGACCGCTCTTGTGTATAGGACTGACTCTACCAGTTTTAAGACACTGAGGGAATATGCTCTCTTTAAAGACAATATTGATTAGGTTTACCAGTATTGGGATCAATAAGTGCTGTAACTTAACTATATCTTTTACTGATACGCCATCACTATCTGGAGCGGCATTCGTATTCATGTCCTTTAACACATTTGAAACCTCTATTATTTGTTTCGCCAAGGTAAAGTGTATTAAGATTAGTTAATTCACTAAAATTACGTGGTTTTGTTTTAATATGATCTTCTTTTACCTCGTTGAGGATATCTGGGTCTACATTAGAAAAGTAATTTACAAACTCATTTACTACATCGGCTTTCTGTGTTACTAGTTCATTTCTTACCTCTAAACAGTTTGTTTCATTACATTTTTTCATGTCTCGATTCACTAGGCTGTTTACAAGCTGCCACTGTTTTTTTATATCACCATTAGTTTCCTCCCGTTTAGATCTAAAATAATTTGATTTTAGTTCTTTTCTTTTTATGTTTACCTTATTTTTAAGCCGCTTAAAACTATTTACAATTAAGTTCTTATTTGGATTTTTCAGTTTATTGTTATATAATTTGTCTCTTTTCTTAATTAAATTTAAGAACTCATTTGTGACCCACTCATTGTTCTCGTGGCACTTAATTTTATATTGAACCATGGTTTGGGCTGTTTGTAATATATCAATGAGGGTGTCAAATTAGTTTATATTGTTATTATTTTTTAAGCTTTTCTTACATAGAGCCCTTACATAGTAGCTTCGTTTCCCTCATTATTTTTGTTTAATAGATTTATGTTCAAATCGCCTACTATTATAATTTTGCTTCTTTGTTGCACTAGTGTCTCCTCTAACAAAGTCAAAAAATCTACCAATGTTATAAAGGGAGGTCTGTACATACCGATTACTTAAATTTTTTGTTCGTATAAATAGATATTGATTTACATTGATACAGGAATAGATACTGCTGTATCCATCAATAGTAAAAAGGTGGATCTCATTTGTTGAAAACCATGTCTTTGCTATAATAAGAATATCACATTTCTCGATTTTTGCATGACACTTTATGAGATCGAATTTGTTTCTCGCACTTTGTGCATTTATATATGTTATATTAATCTTTTCCTTTTGATTTCTCAGTCTACTTGAATTTCTACCTGCCCCTCCATTTTCTTGTCTCGGTGGAGGAAAAAAAGAAAATGATCCACTTTAATATTTCTTGGCCGGAATGCTAGATTCATTAGGGTATCTTCATGTTGTTTTATTATTCCTACCTTAAAAGCATTATGTAGATTACTTTTTATTTTCAGCTGTTCCACCTCAATATCTTCTTGGGGACATTTTCTTGTTATAAAGTTTTTGTATTTGATTTACGGTAATGTCAGTAGACACTCTCCCAACATAGAACCACGTTTCTTCTTGGGAGAGCCATAATCTCCCTTTCTGATAAATTGCTTTCTGATGTTGAGTCGATCTCGTGTCCAGTTCCATAAAATGCTCTTTGTTTTCTCAAATTTCTGTTTGCCTTTTTCGATTTATGTTGTGCCCACTCTTCTTTTTCTTTATTTACAATAGGGGCGTTTATTTTCGGAGGCTCCAATTTATCAATATGAGTTGGCGGCATATCTTGTTGTTGCTTGTATATGGAGGAGGATGTTCGTGAACCATCAATATCGAATATTTTTTAAATTTAGTGCTTTTGTCATAATAAAGGGGAAAACAAAAAGCTCTCTGTTAACTTTGCTTTTGCTACTTGTCAGTTAAAGCAAATATGCGGGATACGTGTATTTAAATGGAAACCATCTGAGGTTATTTGTTTTTCCTTCTTGGAGTGATGCTGCTTTATTAGTATATAAGGATATATTACTCAGTTTTAACGAATGTAAACGTCGAAAATGTAGTCGTATATATTATCCGCTACTGGAATTTTATATATGCTTTTAAAAAATTAATGGAAGATAATATTGGGAAAAGTAAAATATTGTTCAATTTGATGCTATGTATTTCTCCTATTTTCGTCGGTTTTACGGGGTTTCTCCCTTATGAGTAGAGATGCGGTTTTCGCGACTCCGTGCTTTTTTTGATGAAACTAAAGATGCCACAAACAGATTTGCTCTAAGCCTTAGTGACACCTTAAAAGTTTTCCATTTTCCTGTGGAAAAAAAATCTCAAATTAGGTAAAAAACATTTTTTTTAGAAATATTTTTTTACTGACCGCTAGAAGGGCTTAAGACCTTTCATCCACCTAAAGCATGACATGCTACGTCACTTCGTTAAAGACCTAATGGCGAAAAACTATATCTCAAAAAATATATTTTTTAAATACCTATGACGTCATTTTGCACTGTATCCGCCAAAAAAATGATGGATGACAAGTGACATTTTGCATTGATTTCTACTTCTCATGTGATCTGCTGATGCATGCACAATCCTGAATAATGACGTAGCCCACGTGAGCGATAAATGTCTGCCATCAGAGATATCGAGATACGAATTTTTTCTGGAGGAAGGAGGTCTCTGAACGAACTATATATAATTATTACAGACTGTAACAAAAATCTGCAATGCTCAAAATATCTCAACCGGTTATTCGATTGTAATAAAATTTGGTACAATTAGATTTGAAATTACGGCGGGTCCGTTGGTGATATCCGCGATGTTGCCAAATCTACTTTTTTTTCAGAAATAATAGCAAATTTTGATCTTTTATTTGATATTTAGATTTTACAACAAACTTTCAATACTGTCGTTTTAAACTTTATGGTTTTTGAGATTTTCGAGGTCAAAAATTAAAATTATCACAATTAAAGGTATTTATTTCACCAAACGTTGACTTGTGTTGAGTAGTTACCTGTCATCATTCAATGCACAGAGGTTTAATAAAATTGTTTGCTATATAATAATAATAATAAACATCCCAACCGGAATCCCATAGTATTAGCAAAATTTTGAGCAAATTTGACGTAACGGGAGATGTGAATAATGCTCGACGGTTCGACCATCCAAAAGAAGAAAATCCCATCTGTCTATCAGGAAAATTGGTCAATAATTTTCCTCATATGTCCGTGTGCCTTTTGCCTTAAGGGCAGAAAAATTTCATCCTTAAAAAGTTACTTTGGCTCAGGAGCTCTTGGATGACAATTTTGACAGATTTTTGGAATTCTGTGATACCATGTTAAAAATCTGCAATGCAAATCGAGATTTCTTGTACTAGATATTGTTTTCAGATGATTCGTGTTTTTCTGTAAACGAAATATTAACCGCCACAAAAATCCCCATTGATTATGTAAACACCCCACACAACACCACACAAAAAAAATATATGTGGCCGGCATTATAAAGGATAATTGGCACTTTTTCCGTGAAAGAAATCCGGCAAGGAGAAAGATATTTAGAACTTCTGAGCTTCTTAGCTTTGGTGGAAATATTTCCCCATCCTAAATAACGCAGTGCCGGACGACAAAATATAGCTTTAACAAGACGGTATGTACGAGAAGTTCGACAGTATTTGGAGCAAACATTTTTAGGGAGATGAATAGTTAAAAGGGGTACGATTCAATCACAACTCGATCTCCTGTTTTTTCCGTTTTGTTTAATTTTTTTCTGTAGTATTTTTTCAATATTCTGTTCTATAATTCATAAGTTCTACTCATTAAAGTATTCAAAGCCTTATCTACGTTAGTAGATGTTTTGGGACGGCTAGATCGTGGGGTTCTAGTTGGAATATATATCATTAAAAATATCACACATTTTTACTTTTGGTATACATTTACCTTTTTTACATAGAAACAGCAATTCTAATAACCTAATGGATTATTCACTGTCAGAACACACAGGTAACTACTATCGACACAAGTCACCGATTAGGTGAAACAAATACTTTGAATTCTTAAAATATTAAATTTTGATCTTGAAAACTAAGTTTAGAATAAACAATTTTAACAGCGAGTATTAGAAATTTGTTGTAGAATCTAATAATTGTAGGATCTAAATATCAAATTAAAGATAAGGCGTTCCATAAAAAAGTCATAACATCTCTATTTTTCTAAAAAATGGTATATTTGGAAATATTTCAGATTTCAACAGCGGATCCGTCGTAATTTCAAATCAAAGTGTTTATTAAAATTTTAATTAAAATCTGTTTTCGAAATATCTAGTGCGTTCCGTACATTTGTTACAGTCTGTATAATAAGTAATATATGAATACATAGATCTCTTTCCATGTATCTAAAATCCGAAATTCATTTATTTCGGACATGACCTTCCAATAAAGGCACTGTGCTTCTGTTTATGTATGTAACTGTTTTTGTCATTAGCCTCCGGATAGCAGTTCTAATACATCAAGTTGCAATAGTTCCACTCCGTCAAGTCCAGCCGTTCATAATTCTACGACACCACATGGAAGCCAGAAGCAGTTTCATTTTCCCGGTAAGGTGAAGTTAAATTTCGTATTAGCAGGTTTATCTAGAAAAAATGTATAATCAATTTTGGTAAATTGTACATTGTAATACTCTACGTCAATAAAATTGAAGAGCGCTAAGGAAACTATAAGTGGCTATTGTCAATAGAAACAGAAAAAAAAATATGTATATATATTTTTAGGTAGTGTCTATATCGATAACGCTTAGTAAGTATCGCAGTGTAAGTATACCGCACCAAATCGTTTCACCCAAGCTCGCGCAATAATTAGTGGGAATCGGCGTTGTTCCCCGTATTCGAGAGGGCCGACCGTGTTAACCGATCTTAATTTCGTCTTCACCGCCGTCATTAGTCTCTAATGCATAGATTGTTTCTCTCTCGTGCTCATTCGGGTATGGGCTAGGCTGAAGTTATATTGTGATACTTGAACAAGTAGTTCATAGGATAACTTCTTTGTTTTGAACATTGATGTTTTATTTCTCTGTCTTTCCCGAATACCTTTAGTGACAATGACTCTGTTTTGTGCACTGATCTCTGATTAACCAAAGGGTGGCGCCCAAGATTTAGCCGTTGGAAACTTTAAATGATATAACCGGCCGTTATAAAAATGGCGTCCGAGCAGGAAACGTTCAGCACATGACCGATAGGACATTTTGGACTGTTTTGTTTGTGATTTTAGGGTGATTCCCTGTTCTAAGGTTTTAGGTTAGGGTAATCCCCTGTTGGATAGGGTAATCCCTTGTCCTCTGGTCACTGGGATCTCAGAGACTGACCAAAAAGAAGAAATAGTTTTAGATAGAATGTTGTTGTACTCGTATATAAGAGTTCAAAAATGACCTACTTTTCGAAAATTGGTTCTGCGCTTGCGACGTCAAAAAAAGATGAGATATTTTTCGACTAATTCAGACGTTTCTAAGCCGTATCTCAGAAGATCCGGAAGTTATGATACCATTTTGTAAACGACTGTAACAAGTTCAGCCAAACCAACCAGAATAGCGTCGTCGCAGACCGACCTTGGTGACACTCGTGTGACTTGGGTTATTCACTAAAGTAGGAAGAACTAACTACCGAGTTAACCAAGTTCAACTAGACATCACCGGAAACACCGACCTACTCAAAGGCATCTAATAAGTTTTGTCCGGGATGGTCAGGCCATACCGAATCCTCAGAGTGGACCATTTAAATATCCCGCCTCCACAACTGCCACCAGTTTGGGCCAGAACACATTAATTACTTTAGCATCGACATCTTTACCCACTATGACTATCTCAGATCTAGCAACTACACCAGGCATGTCGCACCCGGCAGCATTTTCATATGCTGCCAACGCTAAGCGCATTCGGCTATGCTCGGTTAACTGCGACCAAGCCTTGACAATAAACTGCCATGGAATTAAAACGTTGGCATTTTATATTATCTTTGTTATGAAAACCATTGGCAGTTTATGATCAGGAAACTAATGCGTTAGCGGGTTGCAACAAAATATCGGCGTAAATAAAACGGCATGATATACAGAGTGTCTATTTGGTGTGTCATTTTTCGATATCGTCCTAATCTTTATTGAGAGAAAAATTTTAAATAGAAAAATTATTTCTTATGTAATGTATCTTTGGAAAAAAATTACATCAAAAAAGTTATGGAATAAAAAGAAACGTTTTTTTTTTTAATCGAACGCCCCATATTTGCCATGATATTTTGAATCCTCTAGAAAAACTAAGCATTTTTATGCCTAAATTCAATAATTGACTGTTTTTAAACTATTTAAGTTTGAAAATTAAGATTTTCAGATTTTGACGGGCTGTAGTTTATGCTATACATCAAACTATGCCATCTAGCAAAACGGATTGCATATTCCTATTTTAGTTTTTTGGTTTCTCTGATGGTATATGTGGGCGATAGCAAAAATTAAATAAACTTGTTTTTTTTTAAGATTGCATAGATACCCCTTTATTAAATGAAAAATATTGTAATATTTAAGGGGTAGTTTCACCCCCTTACGAATTGAGTTTTGAAAAATCTCTTCTTATCAAACCTTTACACCTCAAAATCAACCCGTATGCAAAAATTTAGCTTTTTACGTCAAGCGGTTTGAGCAGGATCGTGATGAGTGAGTGAGTCAGTCAGTCAGTGTGTTATATAGATATAGATTAGGGATGTAGGTAAAATCATTGCCTTAATTTTTCTGATGTTCCCGAACAACCTGTAAAGTGTAAAACTTTGTCCCTTAGATTATATTCTTCGTAAGGTAAGTAGAATGATATAGGTTATGTTAAAAACAAGTTAGAAGTTTTACTTGAAACGTTTACTTACCTCAATTCTAAACTCCTTAGAATGGATGTCGAAATAATTATATTCACTAGGTCTTTCACCAGACATGACTTTATATTTTTCTAGAATAAAACACTCCGCTAAAGGTAAACAAACAAACGAATGTAATTTCAAAATACCTACTACATGCATATTATAAAGTGCCAACGTCTCAATTCCGTCCTTATATTTTGCCTACGCTTAAAAAAACAGCTACACGAATCGAGCCGAATAGGCTTATCGTTGGCAGAATATGAAAATGCCACCCGGCACCGTCATCACTAGTACAATATCCACCGAAGGTGCGCAACTGGAACATCCAGTTTAATAGAAGAACCGATCCAGTGATTTTCATTGAGAAACGAAAACACCTCGAAAAACATCGCCATGGACAACTTGTTGCAGTGTTTACGCAGGCATGAAAACATTAAACCCGATAAAGAATTAAGGTGGCTTTTCTGAAACCTGCTGCCCGAATATCGACAATATAGCCGTAGAACTGACGTGACTGACATCATCTTTCTCACAGATTGGGAGGGAGACCGAGCTACTCCTAGAATAGCTATAGTACTCTCCTTCCAACCTCCGAGCAGCTATACACCCATCATCGACCTGTAATAACCGAGGTGTGCCTACCAGAAGACGACCGGGACGTCCAGACCCCACCCGAATGCGGGTCGAAATTTGCTGGAGGTTATTATTTTGTTCAAAAGGGAATTATGAAGTTCTTTCTTGAGATTGCTCGTGCCGCCGTTCGGGAAACTAGATCGGCGCTGTACCGCCTCGAGGTCATCCAGCATCGCCGACCCAAAACTTTAAACTCTCCGGTCTCATCCGTACCTTGTTTCCGATACCCATCCTCACGCGCACGAAGGATCCGACTAGTAGTCGCCACGTCGGTGACGTGACAGATCAAAGCATACCGAGTACCACAAAGACTTAATGGTAAATCCACGCTAACCGAAGATATCTGCTTCTTTCCGCACCAATATTAGACCTAGTCCTAGGTATGGATATCTTAGGCGGTCATCCATTTTATATGTATCTTGACCGTAGTCAAGTGTACCTGAATGACGATCTACTGCATACTCCCGATATGTGCAGCCTTATAGAAAAACTTCAGAATGAAAATGTGAAAAGTGGCTGTGTGTACATAGGGTTTAAATGGAGATGTAGAGACCTTGTATTTCGTGCAAATGTTTATTAAATAAAATTATAGCAAAGCTCTTATGCAAGTCTATGCAAATCAGAGAAAATTTATAAGTTGGAAAATTATTGAATATAAAACTTGGATATTTTAGAAATTATGTTTAAAATGGAGTTTTAAAAAAAATTAAAAATAAAAAAGGTATATATACAAGTGTCAAATTGTGTCATCTACTTTCTTGTCAGGAAAGCACAGGTTACATTCAAAAAAGGGACCTTGCATCGACAAGAACAACAATAAAAATATTTAAAATGTATGTCACATCATATTATTTAGTAATTATATTGGAAACCTAAAAAGGTGGTATAGTTTTCAACCGTTTTTGGCAGTGTTATTTTTAAAACGTTCTAATAGAAAATGAAAATTGCCAAAGGTGTTTAACATGGGAGAGGTTAATTTTGTGACGTTGGTATTATTAAAAATTTTGAAAAGTTATAGTAAATTAAAATAAAAATATTTAGGTATGGACATTTTACAGGCAAAAATTTTGAAAATTCGATCAGAGCAAGAAAGAAAATTTAGTCAACAAACAGGAAAAATAATAAAATTTCTTAATTTCTGTAATTTCTGTATTCGTTTTGTTGACAGAATGGGAGCTGAATACTTTTAAAATTAGTAACATAGATATATAAAGTTCACTGTTGCATTTGAAGAAAAAAAATTATCATTAATCAAGAAATATCAAAAATTTTCTCCAGTCATATCTCTAATATTAAAATTTCACAAAAGATTAAATTTGGGTAAACATTTGGTAAACTCAAAGAATAAATTAGACTGTTTATTAATAAGTGGAGTCTATAAACTAACTTATGGCTCTTGCAACCACACAGGAGAATTTGTAGACCTGTACAGCTACACATCAATGAACATCTTTAAAAAACTACCCCTGTTTTTGGCGAAGAGTTGAGATTTTCTAATAATAGCATTAGTCCTAGGTCAAATTCTTAATTGTTTCATAATATATCTTACGAAGGGCAGAAATTTCAAAAGAACTTAAAAACTCACTCTCTTGCCTCAACACAGAAGTGTCTCTCAATAGATCCTTTGCCACTGATGAATTAAGACTTTACATACAGCTTTAAATACCAGGTAATAATTTACTAAGGAATTTTTACATAAAAAAAGTGTATTAAAACTATTTAAATTTTAATTCACTATTTTCTATAGAATACATTTTTTAAAAATACCTTTCATTGATTTTCAGTCTGCCAGAAAATTGTTATAATGTTTAATACCACTAAATTAAAAAAAAATCCAATTTCATATTAAATTTTAAATTGGTTGCTTGACTAAATTTCCTCTCTTGCACTGATCGAATTTTTAAAGTTTTGGCAGTAAAATTATCCTGCCTAAATATTCTTATTTTAATTTATTACTTGTCAAAAATTTTCATTATACCAACTTCACAAAATTAACTTCTCCCATGTCAAACCTTTGGCCATTGTGATTTGCTATTAGCTCGTTTTGAAACTAACAATTTTAAACTCGATCGCCAAAAATGGTTGAAAACTATACCCCGTTTTTAGGTAATTACTAAATAATGTTATGTGCCATATATTTTAAATATTTTTATAGTTGTTCTTGTATGGTCCCTTTTTCACTGTTTCTGACAAGAAAGTAGATAACACAATTTGCCACTTTTATATATTGCTTTGTACGAAAGCGTAGAAGGGCCACAATTTTTTTATTTTTATTTTTGTAACAAATTCCGACTTCTAACTCGGAATTCCGACTTCTATCTCGAAATTCCGACTACTATCTCGGAATTCTGACTTGTAACTAGGAATTCCGACTTCTATCTCGGAATTCTGACCTGTAACTCGGAATTCCGACTTTTATCTCGGAATTCTGACTTATAACTCGGAATTTCGACTTCTATCTCGGAATTCCGACTTCTAACTCGGAATTTCGACTTCTAGTAGTGTTTTCACATAAATGTTCCAATTTTTGCTTTGGATGCGTTGTCCAGTGACTGCACATTTAATAATTATCCTTGTGATAATTTTTCTCATAAAGACATTTATGACTTGTGTAAATATTAATTGCTGAAAATGTCTAGAAATAGTATCTAGTATGATAAAAATCCCCTGAAGGTGTATAAGACAAAGAAATTTTAATAAATGAGAAAAAAATAAATAGATTATTAAATCCTATCCCTTGTAGAGACACCATGGACGCCAATGCAAGCCAAACTAATTATAGGATACTTTTACCAACATATCTATAAATAATATCAAGTATAAGTAGAAAGTGCAGCGAATCTCTAAAGAGTAGATAACTTAAATAGATTTTAATAAATAAGAAAAAAAGTGTATTTTACTCCAAGAAGACTCCCTCGGATGGTAGTGCAAGCCAAAATATTTATAGGGCTATTACCCCGATGTCTGGAAATAATATATATTATGAATTAATGTAGCAGCGGGTTTCGGGAAGGGTAGAAAATTCAAATTAATTTTAATAAAGTAGGAAAAATTCAATTAATTTAGTTACCAATGTGTCTAGAAATAACAACTCTATGAATAAAAGTGACAGGATTAGAAAACTGAAACAAAGTTTATTGAATGGGAAAAGTATTTTCATAGTATGTCCCAGTTCCCGGACAAAACTAGATAGTCAAAATATTAATTGGAAGTTGTTGCCAATAGGTCTAATAATATATATATATATATATATATATATATATATATATATATATATGCATGCATAAAAGTGGCAGTGAGGTCCTTAAGGGTAGAAGACTCCGGCCTGCCGAGTCATTCCAATATATTAATGATGTGTCTATTACAAACTTTTATGACAAGTAGAAGAAGATCCAAAACGGGTAATGAAACTTAATACATTATAAAAAATGTAAATGACTGGGAATGTTATTCAAAAAGTCTATAATCAGTAATGAAGTCTACTGTATTAGATATCTTGTCAGCAAACCACATATATCAAGGTACACATTTTGATATTTTGGACAAATTAAAAGAAATACCTATTCCTTTTGTTGGGTGTGATCAACTCGAAAAAAATTTACAACTACGATCGTTGAGTTGTACCTTGTCAGTAGAATGCGCTTTATTTGTAAAGAGGTTTACCGAATAGATAAAACTAAAAGAAAGAAAATAAGGTGAAAAAGAAAGAAATAATCAAAATTATAATTAATTTTTCACTGTGTTTCTGTAGTCTGTTTTGATAGATTGATGTCCTTCCCCAAAGTTAGAAATAAGACCAACAACGGAAACTTGATTTATGAGGATGTGATTTGCTAACAAACAAAAAACTGAAAAACACGCTTTAATAGTAAACTAAACTAAAAAAAAACCCTTTGGACGAGAATAAAGTGATTAACAAGAAAATTAATGTCATTGTGAAAACAGCGTGGGTTTGATATCAGTTATTATAAATATTTTTTCGGTATAATTTCTGAAAGTAAAGTCAGTATGAATATATGGCATAAAGGCAGCCTACGCTTTTTTACAAAAGTTATTTTTTTTCTTTTTAGTTCAACTTAGTATTAAAGCGTGTTTTTTAGTTTTTTAAACTAAATTTTTTTTTTACTTTTTTTACTATTAGAGCGTGTTTTTTAGTTTTGTCAAACTATAATTTATTCTTCTTCGCTGCCTCCTCGTGCCGAAAATGGGTAATTTGCGCGCCTGCTGCCTTCCTTTTATAAGGTAGCTTTTTGCCTCCGAGATGAAATTTTTTTATCCTGACGATCTTGTTCAGGATAATGGGACAAACTTATCAAATCATTGCATGGTCATCGATTGTAATCTGGCGTTATAAAGTGGGTGAAAATTCAAATGAAACTAATAAAAGCGTTTTAAAACAAGTAAATTTACTCGAGTATTATTTTAATTAACAGGTATCAGGGAAATTTGGTTTTTCTGACTTTATTTTAGTTATTATGTTTTGTATCATACATAGAATGTAACTGATTAGTTATGCTCCTGTCCTTACTGGAAAAAGTCAACCTAAAATCTCTTAGACTTTGATGAAATTTAATCTGAATGAACATTAACCCAATTGAAAAATAAAGATTAATGAATAATAGTTTAAGGAAATATAAGTTGCTTGAATAAAGGATGCATAAACCTTTCATAGGTCCTAATTATTTACTCAAAAAAAAATATTTTTTTAAACAAATATATTTCTTTTCTCCTAAAAGAAAAACAACAATAATTATATTTTAATTTTATGTATAATAGTAAATAGTTGGTAAATTGGGAAAAGAAAAGTACTATACTTGGGAGTAAAAATGACATATGCCCCCACACTACAGTGCATATATTAAAATCTGAAAAAAAAAAATATATATATATATATATATCTGAAAATACGTGCACCCCCTCCATGCTATTGCATCTTTTTAACATAATATGGATCAGATATTCTTACTAAATGGCGTTTTATTATTTCTACTATCTATGAAAAAGATAAAGTAAAGTACAAGATTTTATTTTTCATGTCAACCATATTCAAGCCATCGGAACCGACCCAGTCGTTATTTTTTAATTTGGACTTTATGCTCAGTTAATAAATTTCTTGTAGTTTTACTTAGCTTCATTCTGATCCCTATAATTAAAATATTAATTTCATTTAGAATGAACGCTTCATTTGACATTAAAAGAATGTAAAAAAGTGATTGCCCTTATAAGCAGTCATGTATTAATTACAACGCATTCCGAGATAGAAGAATTCGGAATTCCGAGTGGGAATTAGAAGTCGGATTTCCGAGATAGATAGAAGTCAGAATTTCGAGTTAGAAGTCGGATTCGAGATAGAAGTCGGAATTCCGAGATAGAAATCAGAATTTCGAGTTAGAAGTCGGAATTCAGTGGGAATTCCGATAGAAGTCGGAATTCCGAGATAGAAAATCGTCAGAATTTCGAGTTAGAAGTCGGAGATAGAAGTCGGAATTCCGAGATAGAAGTCGGAATTCCGAGATAGAAGTCGGAATTTGTTACAAAAATAAAAATAAAAAAATTGTGGCCCTTCTACGCTTTCGTAGCTTTGCACCATTTTATTTTAAAAAATTTTTAGCCTTCATTTCAAACATCAAGTTTTATACTCAAAATTTTTCTAATTTATAAAAAAAATTCTTGTGTGAAAAGAGATATAGAATATTCAAATTCTCTCTGATTTGCATATTTTTGAATTGATTGTATTTAATAAATATTTGACGAAATATAAAGTCTGTACATTTCCATTTAAATTCAGAATGAACCGAAGCTGACGCTGGCAAAACAAGAAGCCCACCAATTGAGATTGTTCCTAAATAAACTCCTATCGTCTCATGACTTGTCTTTGAGAGTTGAAAATCTGTTTAAAACGTTTTTTTTTACCGTAACATTTTAAATTTCTTTGAAACCCATACTTTCTTCTTTTTCAACATTTTTTTCGTGACGCAACTATATCTGTTGACATCATAAACATCTATCTTTCCGTTCTTTGGTCTTTTAACAATAGCTAGATTTTTCACAATCGCATCCTTTAAAATCTATGCATTTATACGCCGATATATCAAATATTTTTCTGTCATCCACTTGAAATACGTTTGATCTAGCCTGACACTTTTCTATGTGTTGTCCTTTTAATGGCCTTAGAACATTCCTGTATTTATTGTGACAATCGTTACAGGACAGGAATTGACGCATTTCTCCATACATTAATGTCTTGGAGATTATTTCACTTATTTACCGTGACGGTTCTTATTTCGCAATCATATCTAAGCCAAAAAAATACTTAAGTCCATCGTTGTCACTAAGCTCTTGAGGAGCTGTAAATATAACACAATTCGCTGTTTTACGAGTTTTTATTCCCGATGTCATCGCGGCCTTGATTTCTACAGGCAAAATCTAAAAAAAATCGTGTAGATTCTGCTAAAATTATCGGAAGACTGAATAGGACCGTTTAAACGTATACTGACTTCCGTTTAACCACTGGTTACTCCCAGTAATGCCACTAGGAGGGATATATCCCAATTCATGGGATTTCTAAGGTATCTGGGAGACAAATAAATCTGCAGTCATCTTTCTATAATTACTCCGAGTCTGTAGGTACATACTACGTAAATAAACCTTTAAAGAGTTTTTAATGAAACCCGTATTATCCACATTATATCCGATGCACAAATCCACTTCTAATCCAATACTTCAATTCACTACTGTACAACAATGAAACAAGCAATGTAGAACGAGATGCAAGTACTGGAAAACGAATGTTTTAGAAGAATAGTTTGTGTTTGTTGTTCTAACCTAAATTTTAAAACCGTGGGTATTTTAATTTAATTATTGACAGTAATTAAAACCGCACAAAAGAATAGAAACTAACCAGAAACAAACTCCGACTATAACAAAAAGTTAGGTTAAGTAATAATAATAATCCCATCTATAACGTACTAACAAAGAATATCCCGATCCACTTGAGTTCTCCAAAAAAAAATAGAGAATTGCATTCAAACTTTTAACTTCATGGAAATATCAGTTAATCACCGCCTATATCGCGATTTTTAAGTGGATAGACTACATAGGATCGGTTCAAGTGGATCCGATTTACGCGATATATACGTACTCTATTACAGCCGTTAATGTTAATAAGAAGCTGAATCTTTAAGTTGAGGTCACTCAGTTGAATGTCTTGCCTCGTATAAGTGTTGGTGACCTGTGCAGTACATACCTATGTGTGTAGAGATATTTTCAGGTATATGAGCAAACCCTGACGGCAATATTTGAGGTATAAGCTTATGGTGGATGGATTACATTGGTTTTCATTAGTTAATACAGCTGAAAGTAGAATTAGTTGAATGAGCCAGGATGTAAACCCTAACCCTTTTTCACAGTATGCGGACACACTACTTCACGTTGTACAGACGCCACTTGTTATTTCTAATGACCAAAAATTGAGAAGAATGTTAAAGGATTGTTAAGTACCAACTTCGCAACTCAATAAAGTATATAATTTTAAATTGCTTGAAACAAATATTTGAGTAAATTACATATCTCAACATATGAACTAGTCTGTCCACATTATGTTTAGATACATAATATAAGCATTCTGTGGGCAGAATAGTTCACTTTATAACAAATAAGCTGAACATATTTAAAAAAAAAGTATAAAAAAACATTTTAATATTGTTTTTTTTTATTATTTATTAAAACTTGTTACACATTACTCCTCATAATTTAATCAGTGAATTAAGACAATAAATCATATTGATTTGAGCTTACTTTCAAAAATTGTAAATAGTTTCTGAATGTATTTTTACCTAAAACGTGTCGTAATTATGTATGTAATCTAATTATTTATTTTTAATTTCTATAAAACATTTTGAATTATAATAATTACCTTTCACAGATATTTTGCATGCGGAGCCCATCAAAGAAGTAACACTTGAAACTCGTCCTCTTCTCGTAGTCGCCTCACCTAGACATCTAGAAATTGTAAGCAGTCAGTTGTCTCGAGAAAGCGATAGAACTGCATCGCAAACTTCGAATAGCAATAGTTCAGATTCTAGCAGAACACCAGCACGTTTAGACTCTCAAGATAGTCAAGTTTCCGATAGTGATACGATTACTGATGGGCATATGGCAAGGCAAAATAGTGTAAGTTTATTATGCACGTTAATATTTATTCGTTCGTTATAAGTTATGAGTCATTCTTCGTCAAGTGCCGTACCCGTATTCGGGCGTTGGCGGTAGCCAGTGAGTGCCAGAAATATATTTATATAAGAGGAGTTTCAACATGTTATGCCAATATATATTTCTGGTTTCTTGAATCCACTTCACTAGACCATTGTACTGGGAAATGTGTTATACGTAGGGTTTCCCGTTGCTTTCTACGCAGTTATCGTATAAGTGTAGGTTTTGAGTAAAAAACCTTGTTACTCTTCGCAGTTGACCCCGTTCTACGAACAGAGTAGTTATTTTATTATCCAACGACTAAAGGCACCTTGAGAAGGTACCAGACCAGGCATATCGTGCACTCTTCGAACCCACTGCTTCCGGGTAGAAGGCCAGCTCTCTTACTACTGATCTACCGAGGCGGTATGAGTCATAAAGTCAAAAATAGTGTCTTTAAAAACCGATTTTCAGTTATAAACCGACTGACGAAAATTCTGAAAAAAAGTGTACTAAAAACTGTATTTATTATTATTATTATTAGATAAAATATTTTGGAATCACTGAAGAAATAAACGAATGTGGTTTTTATTCATCACGATTTTTTTAGAATTTTCACGAATAAAAATTCTGCGATTAATTTTCAATTTCAGTGAATGAGGTGGCGCATGAAGTAGATACATTTTATGCTTGCCTGTTTTCGATTTTATTACCACCAATAACTAAATTATTTTATATCTTTTTATTTACAAAACTGTATCTAGAGAAATATATTATTTTTTTCTTTTTATTATCATTTATTAATTATTTCTGTTATTGAATTGTGTGTTCTCTGTATTGAACTATTGTAGTTAGTTGGGAATAGAAAGAATTCAGCAGCAAATAACTATATCTCCGGTACACCGGGTATCACAAGTAAACCACTCTGCCTTTTAACTTTTTTGTTTACCAAGATATTAATACCAAATTTTGGTTGCTTAAATAAGACTTAGTTTCGCACTTTTTTTATACGGACACTATTCTGTTTCCCAATTTCGGCTACTAACTTTTGTTTAAATATATTTGACATGCAAAACTATTATTTATAAGTCTATAGTCTGTGACTTCTTTTGAGAAGAGGGAGGTGTGTCGAGTCATTCGAAAAGATAATGTTTTTGGAAGTAATCTGATAGCACACGATAATATAGTTTCAACAAAATTCGTCAAATAAGGCCGAAATATGCGTTTTTTCAAATAATATCCCATGACATAAAAACGCTCTAGTTAAACTTAGAACTAACGTATACAAGGTATTCCATTTATGAAACAGTTTCAATTTTTATGTACAGGGCCTTTGAAAACAAAGTTGTGAAAAAAATATGTTGAAGATACGTGGAGAATTATAAAGAAAAGATGTTCAGAATTGTTCTTAATATGAAATCGTAGATCACTATTCAAAATTTGAAGTCCTATTTTTCCATTATTTATTTGTAGTTTTGAGAATAAGTTACTATTTATGAAACTTGAAACTTTGAAGCTATGAAAAAATTTGTTGATAAAATCAAAGAGTTTTTGAAAATGTCAATATGTAAATAGTGTTCTATAATTTCGTACTAAGGTCCAACATTTAATTCTAAACAAATTTTCTCTTTTTTTATTTATATATACAGTGGGGACATTTACCCGTCCAATAGATTTCTTCGACTCCGAATTTTCTGTTAATGCCGATTTAATTGTGACGTCATCTATGTAAGAATTATGACGCCATTCAGTTTTGTTTTATTGCAACACCCCATATAATACTTTTCTTTAGATCAGAGGAATATTCTAAACATTTTTGTTCCGTGTCCCATATTTAAATTGAACTATTTTCGAGAAAATGGCGTCCCAAAATTGTCATTTTGGCCGCTTAAAACCCTTTATCGCCCAACGAATAAACTTAGTGGAAATGGCTTGCATTTCTTATCTTAACTTTTTATAATCTATTAGACGACATCAACACAATGTCAAAATTCGAAACTTCCATTCAAACCGGAAGTGAACACAAATGTAGAATTTGGGTATGTCTGGTTAAACCGGAAGCTGATGTCATCTAATTGACTCTAAAAAGTTAAGGTCTAAAAGTGCAAGTCATTTCGGTCTAAGTTTAACCGTTTGGCCGATAACGGACTCTAAGTGACTCAAAATGACAATGTCGAGACGCCATTTTCTGAAAATCGTTGAAGTTAGGTACAGAACATGTAACATAAAACGTGTTTAGAATATTATACTAATCTAATTAAAAATTAATTTACGTTATATATAATTATATGATCGACTTTATTATAGTTGGATTTTTTATTTATTGCAGTTGTCATTAAAGGAGTGGGACATTCCCTATGATGAACTGAAAATGTTCAAGGAAGTGGGTACTGGAAGATTTGGAACGGTTTTCCGGGGTTACTGGCATGGTGATGTAGCTGTCAAACTTCTTAATGTCAAAGATGATAAAACTCTGGAACAGTTCAAAATGGAAGTTGCTATTTTTCGTAAAACCAGGCACGATAATCTTATTCTGTTTATGGGAGCCTGCATGAAGCCACCCAAGTTAGCGATCGTTACCAGTTTCAGCAAAGGAAATACGTTGTATACCCACATTCATTTAAGAAAAGATAAATTTAATATTAATAGAACGACTACTATGGCTCAGCAAATTTGTCAGGTAAGAAGAGAAGAAATTATGAAATGAGAAAATGAATAATTTTATTCCGCTTTTCCGAAATATATTGTTATGACTATTCGTGTACTTTTCCAGATTCAAACCTTTGCCCTTAAGTAACAGATAACTACGATTTTTTTACTAAGTAACAAATTGCATATTGGTTTTACTTTTATTCAAATTTATTTAATTGCTATGTACTATGTACAAAAAAAAACCTAAGTATGACACGTAAGAAAGCTTTCACAGTTAGTAGAAATGCTAATGCTAAGCAGCTTTTGTTGCACTATAAATGCAAATAAATGTCTTTGTTTTAGATAGTTAATGCACTTTTTCAGGTGATCTACATTCCTTGGCATTGAATTTAAACTTTTTAGGGCATGGGTTATCTACATGCGAAAGGAATAGTTCACAAGGACTTGAAGACTAAAAACATATTTTTGGAAAACGGAAAAGTTGTGATAACCGATTTTGGTCTTTTTAGTGTTACAAAATTATGTTTTGGTCCTAGGTGAGTACAGCTACCTACCTATTTTTTGTTTGCAACCTAATAAAGGTTATTTTTAGTGGGTATGATTAAGATATAACTATAATACCTATTTAGTGATTGGCAATATAACCATCATGTTTACAATGGTGTACATCGTATTTCCTGTCAAACTGTTGATTTAAAACAGTGAACGCAGTGAACAAAAATCATAGATTGTCTTTTTATGATTTATCGAGATCTTTTCATGTCCAAAAAACTTATCTGTTGGAAGAAAGTGTGTCTATTAGTACAAAAAAGACGGGTGCTGCTAAGACAGGAGTAACAAGGACGTATTCATAGTTTTTAATCATTGACAGATGTCTCCGTTTACCCTGTTAGACACATTTTGTCACGCAAAAGAATTACCAGACAAGGTTTTTTCATGTTTTAGTTATTACAACATTTATCCATTTTTCTTCCAGTTTTGAGAAAAATAAAATAAAAAAACTGTTTTCACATAAACTACACCTAACATATTATCTGAATGTTCAAATAATGTATTGTCTTAAAACAAATAACATTTTAACTATTTCTACGGGCAAGTGACACCATTTCAGATGCTGTAGATCCTTTTTTTTTCTGAAATTCATTTTAAACTAGATCAAAAATTTAAATGTGTATTAATGTCGCTCGACCTGTGTGAGGCACTTGACATAGTAAATTATAAAATTCTCATTAAAAAGTTAAAAGTAATTTGAATTCGGGGTAAGAAAGCTGCATGGTTTAGAGATTGTCGTAAATTTAGAACGCAATGTGTATCTACTAATTCCTCTTACAGCTTGAAAAAAAGTGTTACATATGGAGTGACCCAAAGTTCAATCCCGGGGTCTACCTTATTCCTTTTTATATAAATTCAATGGCTTAACTAAAACTATATGGATCTGTTAAATTATATACAAACGATAACAGTTGTTTATTTTTCAAATTCACAGAAAACTATAGCCAGAAATATTCAGAATGACTTAAATTTGATATCAACCTGGCTTTGCTCTCATAAACTTACACTAAATGTTAGAAAATCATTCTATATGTTTGTAGGTAACTAATATCAAAAACACTATTTTACATTTTTTTTATTATTTTGACTATCTTTATCGAATTTAGAAAACAAAATAGAATAAGAATTCTTCAGGTCTGCATTGTGTTCCTTAATTATTTTCATTAAAATTATGAAAATTTAAAAAATTGTCTTAAAGCAGTTTTTTTACTAGAATTCAATAAAGATAGTCAAAATAATAAGAATATGTAAAACAGTTTTTCTTGATCAAGACAATCGCTTAAGAGATTTCTGATTTTGAAATGAAAAAAATGCATTCTTTGAAATCTCGTATTTCCCAAGCCTAATGACTTCTTTTGTTGAAATTTGGTATAAGGGGGTTCTTGATGATGCTGAGTAAGAATCGAGAATCAAAATGTCAAAAATTCCTAATATCTTTTTCTTAAAAATCGTACCATTTTCCAACCTCTAGGCTCGCACGCCATTGAGCGATGTCAAAGTTGAATGTTTCAAAATAATTATATTTTAAATCCATACACATCACCAAAATTTGAAACTAATCTGTTAATTATCTATATATATATATATATATATATATATATATATATATATATATATATATATATATATATAAAATCTGTATATATATATCGACATTCAGTCTGAAAATGTCTCTGTCCCATATATGTTTTACTGTTTTTATTTTACTATTGTGGTTTGTCATACTAAACGTCGTGTTAAATGTTCTTAGGTGTAATGACTAAAACTAATTTGTGTTTTATGATAAATGATCCAGGAAATTATAGTTTATGACTGAAGCAATGCATTTTGCTAGATTGATTGTTCCTAGGTAAGCGAAAGTATAAAATTGTACAATACAGAGCATGATTTATCAATTAATTTTTTTTTACTTTCTAACTTGAATGTATTCTGAAGAAGGTTAAAATAGACCCAAACGTTAATAAATATGTGAAAAAGAGCATAAACACATCTTACTTTTACAAGAACCCTAAGAAAATCCCAAGAATATAAAAAACAAAAAAATATATATAAAAATTACGGTCCAAGAAAACCTACAAAAACAAAATATGTATATATATATATATAAGCTTTAACAATTTTCGTTCGTCTTCAGTCTTGGGTAACTTTTAGTGTCATTTTATATACAGGGTATGAAATATGTACCGAAATAGAAGTTTGCAAACAAAAAAAATAAGTTTTTGAGACAGCTAAAAGATCCTGCAAATACAAGTCAAAAGGCTTTTAGAAGTTTTCTGATAATAGAATACGTTTTGTAGAAATTAAGTTTAAAAAAAACTAAACTTAACTACAATTAAAGAAGTTAATAAAGTCTAAATTTCTTAACTAAGAAATAGAAAAATGTAAGTATACTACCTTCGCGGCATAGCTAATAAACTACGTACCCGATTGACTTCAAATTTTGGTCAAAAATTAAAGATCATATGGGGATGACCTGGTAACATTTTGGTAAAATTCCAATATGGCGAAACAAAATGGCGGCCTAGTGAATGTTAAAAAATTATTATTAAAAATCTACTTATCTAATTTATCTCAAATTTTGCGCAGACATCAAATGTTATGTTGGGATCAACTGGTAACATTTTGGTACGAGTCTAAGATGGCTTCATCCATATTGGTCCGTGTCGGTCTGTCTGTCTGTCAGTTCGCAGCATAGCATAGCTTACTACTACACCAATTAACTTTAAATTTTGGTTAAAAATAATTAATATTTTGATAAAAATCAAATATGGCAAAACAAAATGAAATGATAATAAAAATATTATTAAAAAACTTCTTATCCAATTTATCTAAAATGTTGTAATAATTATTTCAAAATTCAGCCTGAAAAACTACTTAATTGATTGATTTCAAATTGTGTGCCATAACTAATAAAATGTGTTACTAATTCAAGATCACGGAACAAAATGGCGGTTACATAAAATGTTGTAATCGTGAAAAAAAATCACCCTCTCAGGTTTTACACCTTCACGTTTTAGCGTCCCTGGATGCCAAAAAAATATTTTTTATCAATCCCATCTGTCCGTCTGTCGGTTTTTGTGTCTCTATGCCGTGAGCTTAAAACTACTTACCAGATTGACTTAAAATTTTAGTCAAAAATTAAGGGTCATATATGGATGACCTGGTAATTTTTGGTCAAAATCCAATATGGCAGAACCATTAAAGAAAGCAATACCTTCGTACGTCTTAATTGCTGGCATACAATACTGGACCACCTACTTGGGGCAAGTAAGGACATGTCGAAGACGCGGATCTACCGAACATGATAGATCAAACTATGAACAAGCGTCCAATAACAGATTTAGCAGCTACGCATCCGTTACCGCAATTAATACACAAGAACCCCCGATCTTCCAAACCACTACACCGCTAGAAGAACAACCGATAATTGATAGATACACAGAAACAAGACGATAAAAAAACAAAAAGGATGGTGAAAATCAGGAATTAACTCGGAAAAATTAAGGATAACCTCAATTTCAAACGTCAAGGAAATACAGATATCACACAAACTTCCGGTGATAAGTAAGCACCAAAACCGATATCCAAGAACAATTTGTCATGGGCAATGGAGACTGAAACAGACCCTCCATAAGGAACTCATAATAAACCGCTTTTATTGTGGCAAGTACACCATCTATTAACGCAAACTTGTTGATGTCCTACACAATAGGTTCCTTAAATATATGTACAATTTCTTCACATCTAAAATTAAACCCGTTAAAAAATTTTATTTACAGGTGCAGTATAGATATCCTTTTTTTGCAAAAAGTTGCATTCACAGATTTTTTCATTTATATATAGTTATAGTTATATTGTAAATGTAAATGAAAACAAACTCGGAACAGCAGTACTAATTTGAGATGGTCTTTTTTTTTTTTTGTTAGAGTCATGTAGGGATATATCATTAAAAATTAATAAGTATAGATTGGCAAATATATATGCCAGTGGCGGCTCGTAGGTAAAAAAATAGGGGAAACATTTTTTACAAATATCCACTGCTACACAGCCACTTAAATCCAGAAAATCAAGAATTTTTGAAATGAATATTGTAGGATTTACCAGAATTTTTAATTTCTTTTTTAGCACTAACTGTCAGCACACTTGTTTGTTGAGCCGTAATTAAAAGGTTATTTTTGTCCTCTTCTTTCCAACGGGAAAATGGAGTTTCTAATAAACCACAAACAATGTCACTAACGGGCCCAAACGAATTCATTTTCAAACACACACGCGCCCCACTCCTCCAAAGAATAAAATAAAAGACCAAAATATCGAATAAAGCGCGATCGCTGCGATCTACTTTACATAAAACAAACGGAAGTGTTAAACTGCGGCTCTTCCCTAAAGGCGCGGTCTTCGTACATGCGATGCTCTCGTTGCCATAGCAACGCATTATTTTCGTTTCTCGCTGGAAGATTTTTTCCGAGCTCGCACGTGGCTCAGTCTTAGTTTGTGTCGAGCCACCAACGAGTTTGCTGCCGGTGCAGTGGGCGCACATACGGTTTTGCTTAATACGCGCAAGTATATAATTTCGTTTTATATTTGCCTCTAGGTTTCTGATGAGCGGCGAGCGGCAATACTACGAATGCATTAAATTTAACATTGCGATTATTGATAATTTTTAATGAAATGAATTAGATTTAATATTGAAAATTGGTATATCGTATTGATTTTTAAAATGTGTTAAAGAATTATTTGCCAGGTTTTTTTTGGGGAACCCTACTTCATCCGAATAGCCGCCACTGATATATACACCAAGTTCACAAATTAGAACAGCAAGGGAAATTTTCTTTAACACCGAATTTGGTTTACTGATGATTACTGAAAAGCGAATGAAAAATATTTCTAGAGGGTGATTTTAACTGTATTTTGTCGGAAAGAGATACTAATAGTTTCTAAACACATCGGCAAGCTTAAAAAAAATGATATATAAATTTGATATAATAGATGTATGGTCTTTTAAAAAAGGTAATTCTAAAGGAAACACTTATTTTCATTCAAATTCTGCTTCTAGATTAAATAGATTTAATATCTCAAAAAAACTCCTTAGTAACTTAGTAAGTGATGCTAATTTAACCTCGGTCTCTTTCTCAGATCACAGAGCTTTCCTTTTCGTTTATAAATTTAGATATGGTGAATAATTCACCGCTCGCTGACAGAGAGTCTTCCGAATTATTTAAAATAAATTGGGTAAAAGTTAAACTGTAAATAGCGATATAATTTCGTGTTGGGGTGGTGATGCATTTACGTTAAACCAAGAATCCCAAATTTTTTTTAAATGGAGCGAGGTAAATATAAACAAAAAAAAGGATAATTGAATTTAAAGCGCTAATTCCAAAAAAAAACAAAGAATCCAGTATGAAGGAGTTAAGTTAAGCTTATTGAATACGAAAACGATAAATAAAATAAAAATAGGAAATGAAACCATTAGCAATAAAAAAGAAATAGTAAAAGCCATTACATCCTAACTTCAAAAATGTCTAGAAAAATTTAAGCTGAGTGAACTGCGACGACTTTCCAACGCCAACCTTTCAAAATAGTTTATCATGAGACAGTAATAACCAAATATTAGAGGAATTTACAGAAATGGAACTAAAATACTCCAAAGAATAAGTCTCCTGGACCCGACGGCCTCACAGCAGAATTTTATATATATTATTGGGACATTATCAAAAAAGAACTCGTATAGATTTTAAACGAAATACACAAAGGTAATATGATACCTAATCACTTTAAAAAATGTATAATAAAATGAGTCCTTAAAACAAGAGATCCTAAAGAACTTAATTACAAACCGATATCGCTTCTAAATCCCACCTCGAAACACCAAACTTGCGGTAGTAACAAAATAATATTTTGGTAGTCCAGGGTAAATGCATGGAAGACGTTTCTACCGTGATTACAATTAAACAAAACAACCTTAATAAGATTAGATTGTGACCGAGTTTCACATGGCTTTCTGTGGTTTACAATGAAAAAAACTGAAATTTGATGATCAAATAATAACATATTTAAAAAACCTCTATGACTGCGCAAGCCCTATAATACAGGTAAACCAAGATCAAAATAATGAAATTGTTATCGAACGAGGGGTGCTTTATGGCTGTCCGATGTCTGTGTTGTTATTTACATTGGTAATGGCGACACTCTAACCTTCTAAAACATACAAATATTGATATTACCGTATATGCCGATGATTTAATAGATATATTCTGTAGTTATAGCGGAGTCAACCTAAACCCTTCTAAATGTGAAGCAATAGAACTAGATCCAAAACAAAAACACAAATTTAAAGACAAAGTATACGACTGGTTTAAAATATCCGAAAAAAATAAAAAAATTGGGAGTATATTTTTAACAATTCAATCGATGATTAAATATAATTGGTATATTAGATTTAACAAAGTTCGAAATAATTTAGCAAATATTGACAGGGATTTAAGTATTTTTTATAAAAATCCACGCACGTATGTGGCTCAAATTTTGCCGATTCCAGTTGGAGTGGCCAACAGGTTGACCTCTATTTGAGAAGAACTCTGATACAATTGAAAAATGATGGTGCTTTAGTCCTGGTGAAAATGCAACACTCTTTTATATAAAAGCTCGTTTACATTTGTTAAAAAAAGATATAATACGAAATGTAAATCTGTTGCAAATAATCAACCCTCTCAAACCTCCATTTTCCCTGTGAGTGTCCTCACATTAGAAAATTCGTACAGGATTCAGCATACTTACCAAAAGATATATTTCAAACCGATATAATAACAACAAACGGTATTTATAAGGAATTATATAAACAAAATAGAGATAAGTCAAGAGCCTGTCAGGAACTTAAAAATGAAGACTGTTTTAAAACAATAAATCATCATCTCAACAATAAAATAGTAAACCACAATCAAAGAAGTTTAGCATAAATTCTTATTCGTGGAGCATGTCCATTCTTCTCTAACTTAAAAAAAATCAATAAAGTCGCGTCTAAACTGTAATTTAAAGAAGGACACTCTACATCACAGATTTCTATGTACTCAAGAAACGCGATTAATTTCTATATATACAAAACAAATTGATTAATCTTTTAAATTTTACATTTAACTATAATATAGTATATAGTAATTTTAATAATAGGATTTTAAATAATAGTGAAAATGCCACACTTGCTATTTACAGAGATGATATACTGAGCCACTGTGTTAAATTAGAACATTAGATCCTGTAGTTTTCAATGTAGTTTACGATTTATTAGTTAATATGTATCTTTATTACATTTTAAAATGTTTAGTTTAGTGCATAAAGTTACATTTTTAGTACCTTAGGAGAGCTTACGAATCGTTTTAAGTCTTGTAAATGTACAACAAAATAAAGAGTTTAAAAAAAATCTTATTTTAAGAACAAAGGATAACTTTGATACGAAAATAATAGCTTGATTTATATACTAACTTAGAATGTAGCATTAATGCACTACATGTGTTACTGTTTACATACATTTATAACTTGTTTAAACTTCTTAATTTTTAACAATATCCTTTTAATTAAAGACTCAAAACATTTTTGTGACTTTATTTGGAATCAACATAAAGTTGAAATTAAAAAACTATTTCGATTAATAAAGATACCAGCGAAAGATTAGGATTCGTGTTTTGAAAAAAATTATTCGAATTATTTGATTCGGATACTTTTTGTTATCAAAATGATTTTACTTTTTACACTTTTACCAGGATTCGAATTCTTTTTGGGAGGATTCGTCCAAGCTCTGATATCGTTATATTGCGATGTTTGAACCACTAAATCAGATGGCATAACAGCTATAATTGATTCAAGTAGATGACACGAGCTATTAGTGACCGTATAAGAACAAAACGACTGTTTCTCCGATAGCTTATCGGGATTAGAGAAAATACTTAGAGCAAAGCATTAGGAATATACCTAACCACGCGGTGGATCGGTGGGTAGCATACACTAAGATTTTGCCATTTTATTGTGGAAAATCACTAATGGGATTGGAATTACTTGGATTTAATATGAAAAGTAAATTTAACAGTAGATTTAGACCCTTCTACAGTAGAAAAGTAGCCGAAGACTGAAAACAGTAGGTCTATTGGAAAACAATAGATCGAGCAAAACTGTTAATAATGTTTGGACTTCCAACAATCATATCACTTTTCAGATGTAAATTTATGACTTTAGTGATTCTGTATGCTTTAATGATAGTTTTATCGACGAACCTGAGCTAATCTAATGCTAACAGGACATATCCGCCTAACAGTATAGGTTATGTTAAAAAACATTCTTGTTTTAGTATTGACTTGGAATTTTGTTGCCGCATTAAAGCGCGCTTTCTTTAGAAACCAAACCAATCCTAACTTAACGTAATCCGCATTTTTATTAAGTTTATAAAATTTTGTTAAATAAAAAGTCACCCGCCTGAACGGGGATTCGAACAGATATGCACCGCATCCAAAGCCGAGTATACTACCACCCAGCCAGAAAGCCCATGCTGAACATTCAATAAAACTTGTTTATACTCCGCAGAAAAATAAACGACGAATTAATCGAAAGCACATTGAACAATATGTGTTGTGACTGATAGAAGTTCAAGCGGATGTAAGGTTTCCTGACGGATGTTGTACGATTCAGTAAACCGCCCACTCCATACCGATGTGTCCACAGTAATTTTCCTTGTACAATCGAATTTTTATTATGCATTAAGGCTTTAATGATGATTTTATTGACGGCGAACCTGATGCTAACCTCCGGACGAATCCACCTAACAGTGTAAGTTGTTTTAGAAAAATCCTTGTTTTAATAACCCTACCAGAAACTCTAGGCATGATATTTATCTTCCCATTCCTTCCACAGAATTAATAAAAAAATCAATTATTTACAACGCCATAAAACTTTACAACAATCTGCCAGTACATTTAAAATCTATCCCTATGCTTGCACAATTTCGAAAAAACACCAAAGCATACCTCATTGAGAGACCATTTTACAGCGTTAATGATTTTTTTTTTCAGTGAGTAAGTCTCTTTAAATTGTCACTAAACTCGCTTGTTTACTTAAATCTTTTGTGAGTCATGTCCTAACTCATAGCATAGAATTTTGTAAATCATTATATAGGGAAAAGAACTGTCGAACATTCACTTAAAACTTAATTATTTTTGTTAGGTATTGGATTAAAAACAATTTAATTCTTTTTGTATACTACATTCTACACTAGTTCAATATACCTTCTGTTTAACATCACAATTATTTGTATAACTATAATAACATAGAGTTTAAGGTCGCATAGTTGCAATTTTGATTTCAATGTCATCGAAATTATTCACCTCGTACATGTGTGTTTGTTTACTTTTATAAGGTTATCATGATTCATTTACTGTTTGCAATGTTATGTTATATTCTAACGTGTGTTTTACGATTTGGTAAATTGATAATTTACATTTTTAAAAAAAAAGCACTGACCTGTCTAAATTATTTTCGATTAATGTTTTGATATGTCTTATTTTTAGGTATATTTTGCTTTGTCCATAAAATTGTAGAATTTTTCTGCGGCAATAAAGCATACTTTTGTTTGTTTGTTTGTTTTGTTTGTTTGTTTGTTAATATAGATACACCTTTTTACCTCGCCTAAAAAAAACCTAACCAGAGGTAACCAAAATCCAAACTTATATTAAGTTTTGTTAAAAATATATCTTATAGGTCGAACCTCGATTCTAACATACATCCTTTGCAATGAAACTAGACCACGCTACCACTGCACCTCCAGGCTTCACAACGAGAATTTAATGAACCTTGTTTATGCTCTGCCCAAAATTAACCTATATATTAGAAAATCAGTAGGGAGGCTGGCAACATTGGCATGGAGTGTGCGGTTTACTGGATAATATATGTTGTTTAGAACTCTCCGTTCGGAAATATCGATTGACGGTTGCTTAGGAATATACATCCCGCTCGTACTCTACCTGATTTCCGCTTACTATGTAATAGGTAATTTTATGCTCAAGTGAAGGGTGCTTTTGTCGGCATAGCTGTAGATTGAACTGGTGGCTTGAGAAAGTTAAGTCAATTACTGTGGGGGGAAGGATAAATGATAACAACAAACCCTATGTACCCCAATGGTTATTTTGAGCCAGACGATCACCAATCAATCCTTACAGAAATAATTTGATTGAAGAGGAAACCATGTTAATTCGTGCATATAATTTTGAAGAAAGGATAAGTTGTGAAGGCAGAAAGTGCGTCAAGATGTCATGGCTTCGAATACGTTGCCCCTATTTAATTCCAGGGATTTTTCGAATTTTGGGTTATATATGCAGTGTATCTTTCTAAATAATTTAAAACTGAGAATATAGTTCTCCATTGACAATGATTGAAAGAAACAAATTCCAATTCCCTAATTGGAAAAATGTTTTTTAAGTCCTTTTTTATAGGATAAGCTGTATTCAACTATTTTTTCTGTTGCTGCTCTTATGGTAGGTACAGTTGGAATCGGAATGCAAGGATAGGAACCACTTCAGGAGCGCAGATGTTAAACATTGTTTGATTCTGAAAGTAAATTCTTGTTTTAAATATAGTAAAACGGTAGAAGAAACGAGAAATTTACAGAAGCGGTTTAAATGAAATATGTTTTGTCAATTTTTCACAAGTTTAGACATATAGTCGAATGCAGTCTTATCGTGCGGGTCCAAAGATCACCAACATTATAAATCAAATCAGAAAACACAGTGAATACCAAAATGATGTGTGATTCTTTTATCGAGCTATTAAATCTCGATGGGCTATTTACAAATATACAGGAAGAAAGAAATTTTTTTTTTATTATATTACGCATTATTATTAAGATAGCCACTTAATATTATTTTATATATTAAATGCCGAGGGACTAAATAAGAAAATTCGCTAAATCTGTATTTGGTTAAAACTTTTTGGTTGGCAAAAACAGAAATACACAAAATGACAAGCGCCTTAATAAAGTCGGAAGGCGGTTCGAATCAGTGGATCAATCAGGATATGTTCTGTTTATACAGCCACTTAATGAAAGTGAGATTTTTTTATCAATCACCAAAAATTATGAGCCCCGCCTGACCTAAAAATCTTACCACTTCTACAGTGTCATTTATTTAAATGCGGGCCATCCCTGTGCAAAGAAAACTTGTTTTTTTTTGTATTGTGATAACAAAAAAAAATTATTTTGCAAAAATATTATACACTTTTGTTAAAAACACAAGATAATTAGTTATTACTTCCCTCGTGAGATTTTATATATATATATATATATAGCCTGTATTTTTCGTTAGCTCCGAGTTTCTGGTAAAGCGATTTTACCGATTTTTATATATCAATTTTTGTCTTATAATTAATAGAAAAATTTACTTATTTTAAACACGCTTTAAAATTAGAAGTATTCTATAATTATGTATTTATTGCCTACAAAATTACAAATGTAGTAAAAAAGTAAGCAAAAAATGGTGTCAGATTTAATAAAAAAAAATTAAATTAAAATTCACTGGCTAATATCTATTATAATCGGTATAAGGAATGTACAGAAACTTGTGCATGAAAAGAAAAATGTAATTTACTTCCGAAGAAGATTAAGAAATGTACACGAAAAAATCCAAAGGTAAAAGACTTAAGTTACAATGCAAACATGGATATTCATAATGCAATTTATGATTTATACACGTCAAAGACTAATATAATCCTTCAGAAACTTTCTAATATTGTAGACTAAAAAATATCATCGTCACTTAAAAAGTCCTCATCTTCTGAGTCGTCCTCAAATGGCGCAATGATCATTGGTGCTATTTCGACATCTAGAACTCGTTCTCGATTCCACCAATTCTATATTAATTTCTCCGTGTGTTCCACAGATTTCTAGCAGTACTCCGGCGTAATATAATTTAATGAATCTTGCCAAACAATTTGCACTTCATCTGATGTAAGACCATCGTTCACGTCTTTTTCGTAATATGATTTTGCCCCAGTCCATACTAATTCTATTGCGTTAAACTGGCAATGGTATGGCGGCAGTCGTAAAACCTCATGTCCATTTTCCCGTAATATTTCATTTAGGGTATATATTTATTGTTAGTTTTTTAATAGATTTTGCCATTAAAAGAAGTTCTAGTTTCAGCATATTGGGTAAAGGATTTTCTTTTTGTTTTATTAGTCAGTCATAAAAATCACTTTTTTTCCAGGATGAAGTAGGTTGTTGATTTAAGATTCTTGAATGATAAGATGCATTGTCCAGAATGATTAAGGATGGAGCATCTAAATTTCAAATCAGTTGTTCTTTTAACCACTTTTCAAACAGTTCACAGTTCATATTATCATGGTAGTCCATACTTTTGGATGTTGAAGAAAACAGTAAACTTGCACCTGGGAGAAATCCTGTTGAAGAACCTGCATGCAAAATGATGAACCGTTTTCCGGTATCACATCCCTTTTTTCTCTTGACACTTTTTACAGACTTGTCCTGCCAAGATTTGGAACCACTTCCATTAGAAAATATCCAAGTCTCGTCTAAAAATACCACTTTTCTAAATTTTGGATTAACATTTTCCGTGTATTTCTTTAAAAACTGGATACGCTGACTTGCTATATGTGGCAACTCGCATAAAAATCTTCGATTACAGTCCTTTTTATATCGAAAACCCAACATATTTATTAATTTTGACAACGATTTTAGTCCAATTTCCAATATGCCTCGATTTTTTAATGCTTCTTTTAAAACTTGAAGGATTATATTAGTTTTTGATGTGTATAAATCGTAAATTGCATTACGAACATCCATTGTGGAACTTGTGGATGCAAAAGAGCCGAAAATTGTTTTCTATTACTCATTTTGTCACTGACTTGTCAATCTGACTTTGAAGTGACATCCTCAAACATTTTTGCAACTGCTGGTATTTATATGTTTATCCTCTTTTTACATATAAAAAAATCATAGGTCTATCTAATCTTCCGGATTTTATGCGAAGGATATTATTACACGTAATAAAAGAAAAACAAACTTAAAGTTTGTCGTTGATAAATCGTATGACCCGCACGATAACACTGCTTTTGACTATAGCAACTATTTTATCTTAGATGCTAAGTACGGGAAATATGAGTTAATGGTTTTGGTAGAAGATAAAAATAGTTAGATGATATTTTTACAAGTAGTAATATTGCGTCATATATGTGCAGAAAGTATATTTTTGTTATGAATGATACGTTTGTAATGATTCCGCAATAATTTTAGCCGTGAAGTCTTTAAGAAACTTATGGGAGCACTTACAGTTACATTGCATAAAAATTTTGTGAGCAAATTTTCGGAAAGATCGGAGATGAAAAATCTAATTTATTTTAGAAAAAGAGTTGATATCCTGACATGATAATTCTCGAGGTGTTTACATTACAACAGTTTTCTCGATAACCGCCCATTATATTATTATTTCAAAAAATCGAGGAGAAAACATCCCTGCAAACCCATTTTACTGTTATAAAAAAAATACAGACATAAATTACTGATCAAATATTTTGTCTGGCTCCAAATCGACGAATCAAAGTTTTTAAAATGTATTCTAACGGAAAACTTCACTGGTCATTATAAGATATTTACTAGTCAATAAAAAACTATAAATAATATTTATTATTATTTATAAATGATATTGTTTAAATAGTAACGCTAAAAAAGCAACGTTGAGTAGGTATTATTCTTTATTAATGTTTCACAATCGATATGTTATTAGTAAATTATGATACATAATCGCGTTTGATGCTAAATACACGAAACGATTGCTTCGATTTAGACCTCTCATAAAAATAACCCAAAACACTAGGAGTTTTAAGTTGTAGAATCCTTAATTTGATTCAATATTTAAGTAGACCTAAAAGGATGTCTATTATAACTATGTGCCTAATATATATTTTTTTATATTTTAATAGAACTGAAAGCTTAAGCATTCCTCCAGGCTGGTTGTGTTACTTGGCTCCTGAATTAATGCGTGCTTTAGATGCCCACAGATTTCAAGAAAAAGAATTACCGTTTAGTGCGGCGTCAGATGTATATGCGTTCGGGTAAGTAAAAATATACATTACATTTAATAAATATATCTACTTATTTATTTTGGACATGTATGCTTCTTCCCGATAAAAAAATCAAAATTTTAATAATCCTCATCTGTGTTTCATAATTTTTTTTTCTTAAATGTTATTGACTCCAAATTGGTAGAAACCTAACCCAAGCGCTACCGTAAACACTTTTTTAAAAATTCAAGTTGTGGCAGCTCCTAGGGTAAAGCAGGTCAAGGGTCTCTTCGCCAAAAAATTGCACATTAAAAATTAACTTAATATAATTTTTTGGAAATAAAAACTGTCCGAACAATTTACATTTTCTTATGTCAAAAGTGACATATCGTCAGCGTCGTTTAATAACCTCAATGTAAACGTACTTAACTTTGCCAAAGCCGATTCGGTCGACGTTCGTGCAATACGATTGCGGCACGGCCGTTATGCCTACTCAAGTGAAGAGGTTCCAAATATTCCACCTGCTAATCTGCACTAATACAATGCGAGGCCATGAAGTCAATATTTCGCCCGTTCGTTGTTCTTTTGCCAATGTTTGCCAGTGCGGAGCTTCGTAAAAATGATTTAGTCATTTTCACTTCGAATTTCCGTCAGTTCGATTGTGAGGTCGTATAACTTGGTGTTGTTTATAGCGTTTTCAGATGTATTTTTATAATTAATTAATGTAATTTATTAATAAGAAAATAAAAAAATATCTCCAGTGGAAGCTCTAAAACTATACAAAACGAGATAATAGCGACTTCTTTTCAATTGAAGTTGGTGACACGACATATATTACTCGGACATCTCAATATTCACTATTAATTAGATATGTAAATTAACAGGGTATATATAGCAGTTTCTGGGATTTTATGATGCGAGTTCCTGTCGAACTGCAGATAACTTGTTTATCTTGTTACATGGTATTTTAGAACCATTTATGTATCAAAGTTATATGGTAGGGCAATGTTATGATGGAGCGAGCTTTATTTCGGGACATTTGAATGAACTTCAAAAAAATTAAAGAAAAGACGCCTCAAGCGATTTTTGTACATTGTTTAGCACACCGCATTAATCTCCTGTCACAACAAAGTTATACCCCCTTTAACATCAGCACGCAATTAGGAAACGCCCTGTATAGTACTTCACAATGACGGCCCCTGTATAAAGTAATATGACAGACGGCCACTTTTGGCATAACCGAGTAGCCCAAAGTCGAACTGCATAAATTAAAATTTTGGTAAATCTCGTTCACTGGACCTGATGTTTGGCTGTCCTTGTAAAATCTGGACTTGTAAATCTTGTATCACTATACTGGGTGGTCCAATAATAGTGGACGTAGGCAGTAGCCCGGGAACCGTTAATGACGGAACTCAAGAAAATATATATTTATAGGTAAATCGATCAAGAAAAATCAAAATTAAATCATTTTAAAAGTCGAAAGTTCGCCGTTTTTGCAACACAAAAGAGATATGGAAGTGCGGTACACGAAAGAAAACAGACAAATATAGATAAAGGTTCATTAAGCATAGTTACATTTTTTACAAAAAGGAGTGCCATATTATTTAAAGACGGGACACCACTAGTTTAAGGAGATTCCTTGGCCGACCTTCCTAAACCGATTGACTTCGCCCGGTTTTCTTTCGTGTCACGCACTATATCATGTTTGTCAATATATAGTCCGACGCACAGATCTTGGGCTGCGGCCTCTGAAGGGACCCGACGGTGAAATGCATTAAAACAAAAATATTTGCCGGCATAGTTCCTCTAGCCCACGACTTCTGCGTCAGACTTTAATTGTAAAGTTACCAATTGTAAATACAAAGCTTGTTTTTGTATAATTTGTACAGATTCTTACACTAACTGCACAACGATGAATCGCTGATTCACAACAAGAATCCTAAATAAGTCTGTATATCCATAACGTCAAAAAAATAGAGGAAAATTAAAAATTTGAAAAAAAAATAAAAATTATTAAAATATTTTTCTCCGAAGACATCGTAGTAAAGGAGATTTTTTACGTGATTGTACACCAAAATTCTTAAATATGCTGCATTATAAATAATACTGCTTATTATGTAGGATGTAAAATTTTGAAATAAAATTTTTGATCATATCAGTAGCTTGTTACTTTGAACTTCGTATATTTTTAGTACTGTGTGGTATGAGCTTTTATGTGGAGAGTGGCCTTTTAAGAATCAACCCCCTGAAGCAGTTATTTGGCAAGTCGGAAAGGGAATTAAACAACCATTGGCTAATCTACAAGCTTCTGCTGAAGTTAAAGTAAGTAATAAACTGTTATACTATTAAACTATTATATTAAATTAAAAATTTTGAAGTAGATGCGCCATGATTTTAAAGTGCCCTATGGTTACTGGTTGGGTTGCTGGGTTCTATCGAATAAAAATTATAGAAATTTCTATAGCTGAGATTTATTCAAATGAGAAAATTTGAATTTTTATTCGATAAAACTACGATCTAATTAAAAATATATGATATATCATTTTATGGAAATAGAAATAGCAGTTGCACTTGCTTATTCAATATGAGTACTATTGGATTAGAATTAATAAAGAAGTCTAAGAAAATAGTTGTTACTTTTTAACTCAATAAAGGAAGACCATTGAATTAAAAAAATAAACATTAATTCATTAAAAGAAGCTTTCCTACTCCATTTGCGGTATCTACTCTGTATTACACGTGGTAGAAACGTAACTTTGATCTGGAAATACTAGAGGCAAACTTGATCATACCGAAGAAACATTTTTCCGTCACAAAAACAATTTAGTATATTTTTACTATGACAGCATTGCCATCTTTTGGTTTTTTAAATTGGATACTCTATATATATGTTTGCATATATTGATTCGCTAGGACATTGTAAGTACAACCACATGTAAGATATGTCATTTAATACAATCTATACTGCTGTGATTTGGCAAAAACTATTAATTTACGTCCAGGAAGCCCGGCAAAAATAAGATTTTTCCTCTTATTCACTAAACATCTCGAATACGTGGTAGCGTGGAATTAACAAGGCAGTCAGTTCTGTAGACAAGAAAAAATTCTCTAGTAATATTACAGGTAGCTAAAAACACCTCGAAATATATATTTCACTGTTAAACAGTTCACCAAACAGGTCAAAAAATATGTGCTTTCTTTGAGTAACGTAACAGTAAGTGAATACTTACATAACATCTACCATATAAAAAAAAATGTGTTTTACCGCACTAATTCGCATACAAAATTTCATTCTCAACAATGACTATTTTAGTCTCGAGAATAACATTTTATGCAGACTTTTTAGAGTTTTTTTTTTTTAATTATCCTTGGAATTGTCAAGAATGACAATACTATGGACAAAATTTAAAAACAAAAAATAACGAATATGACCTAGAGACAAAAATGTTTGAAATAAAAGTGTTTCCCTACACACTAAAATTAAAAGCTGTTTACCAAGCAGGTAAGAAAATTCGACCTTTTTTGTATGTGACAATTGTGATTTTTTTTTGTGTAGAACAATGTGTGAATACTAACGAAAAACCCGCCATCAAAAAAAATATGGCAATAAAAGCTCTTTTATAGAACTGATTCACATGCTAAATTTCATCCCTGTCGCTAAAAGCAATATTATTTTATTTTATTGTCCCCAGTTTTTGACCTGTGATAATTCTTTAACCATGCACCGTCGGTCTAAAGTAAGTTACCTTAAATTGCCCAATTTTGGAATCAGGAATACGTGGTATCATTTTATACAGACTTTTTCGAGACCCTGTGTAAGTAAGACAACAAAAGGTATTTTTATTTTTTTTTTCACCTGGGTCGTGTGTAATACGATTGTGATATCGGCTAGTTGTATATAGGAGGCCGATGCAACAGTTTTGGAGCAGTGGCTCTCTGGTAGTGCATTTTAATGACAGATTTATTGTTAGCGAAGCCTGCTACGAGCCTCAATAGATTGAATCCGTTAGTTCATAAGGTCAAACTTCGGACGGCCCATAGGCCTTTCGCTACCCATTAAAAAGTATTTTAAATGCGAAATCCAAGAAATGCAAAAAAGGGGTAAAAAATATATAACTGTTAAGTAAAGCTATGTCATAATATTTAAAGAATATAAATATAATATTAATTTATAACCAACTTTAATATTCGTAAAATTCGGTTCCTTTCTTTCTTCATTAGTTGGTCAATGTAAGAAATATTGGGTAAAGGGTACTTATCATCAACAGTAAGCTCGTTAAGCTTGCGGTAGTCGATGACCACACGCCATTTCTGTTATATAGAATCGAAGCATCGAATTTCTTTAGGACCATTCAGACTGGCGAAGACCAAGGTGAGACAGAGGGGCGAATGATACCTTCCTCTTAACATTTTGTTGACCTGAGTTTTTACTTCTTACGTATTTGGGGATACCTGTACGATTTGGTAAAAGTAGGACGAGTATTGTTTGTTTCTATCGAATGTTTTATTCCGTTTGAAAAACAAAGTGCGTCTCTTTCAGGGTAGAAAATGTCCGCGAAGTCCGGGCAAACGTTTGTCACAAGTTCTTTTTCTTGCTTGTTCGGTTCTTAACAGTTGAATAACATGCTGACATTCTTGTAAATTTTGTTCGGTTTTAAAATTATAGATTGGGTCAGGTGGTGTCGTTTATCGGGTTTAATAATATATCTGGGAAGTCAATGTTTTTTGCTATCGCATTGGTATTGACGATTGACGTAATAAATTCACCGTGTTCATTTACTCGCACTAAAGCGTGTGGGAGTCTAACTTTGTCTCTTTCTTGCGCAACTAGCAAAACATCAGTGTTAGCAAGGTTCGCACTTTAATTTAGATTTTTTTTCTGTCTTAGCTTCTATTCAAATTTTGTTGAAATTATTATTTCAGATAATATTTTCGTTTTTTTGTTCGCAGTCTACTTTAAATAATGGAAGTGTTTTAAAATTAGTAACTAATTTCTATGATTTTAAATTATTACAGATTCGTAATGTTCTAAGAAGTCTAGGCCGCTTAGGAATCTATAAGTAAATCTATATTTTTCAGTCCCATCTTTGATGTAATATAAGTTTTTAGAATTTACAGTGAGAAAGCGGCTTAGAGAAATGTCTGTTCGGGGAAGTTCAGATCGGGGTTCATATCGTCTAGGTTCATTGTTTGCATTTGAGTTTGGATTTCTACTAAAGGGTCTATTTTCGGGTAGTTTTGCTCCGGGGGTGATGGTTCACTGGGAGGGGGAAAAAATCCGGATGATTTGTACGGTATCTTGACTCTATTGGGTACTAATCGTAATGGTAATCTTGTTGACAATCATAGTTTCAATATTCATAATCGTTATAGTAGATTTCGTTAGGATTAGAAACTTCACTATGCAAATAGTCGCTAGCGTTGACATGGTATGTCCTTTGTAGATATGTCGCGTATGTATTGGATCAAAGGAATACGTAAGAGATATTTATTTTTATTACCTAGTATTTATTGTAGTGATATAGATATGCGATATTATTAATTAATTGTTAATACCACATACTATCAAATAAACGTAGTTGCATTTGTTGAAGCTATGTTACATGCAGTAAACACCAGGTGACAAAAATAAAATTATGTTAAATACGCCCTTGGTCCAATACATATGCGACTGGGCTCGTATATAAGGTTCGACTTCTGGTTGAGTAGGACTATTTCCAGTTGAATCAGGCATTTTGAAAAACTAATTTGGCTTATTTAAAGGTAAATACAAATTTAAATATTAATAAAATTAATTAAAATCAATAAGTAATTCAGGGAAAATATTTGAAAAATCGAACAGTTTCAATAAGTAAATAACACAATAAAGTAAACAATAGCAAGATGATTCATTAACTTACAATAGGAGTATTTGCATCGTCTTGTTCTTAGCGATTTAGGACTACCAGGGGCTTCACTGGGTCTTCCTTCCATAGCGTCGGCCAAGTGAGGACGATTCGTCCTTTTTTTGTTTAGGGATTGGAAGCCGCCGCTGACAGCGTTAGACAGATCCTACCGACTGCGACAATTGTTATAATCACTTTTCCAAATTTCACTTTTAAAAAAAAATTAATTACACTAAAAAAATACTTAAATAATTAGACTAACATAATAAAGTTCTAAAATATCAACTAACTAACTAATTACAATTTGGATCTATTTATATTAATCTGAATGCTGATGCAGCGTCTTCCATCCGTGAGAATTGCAACTGCTTACGGAGATGTTGTAATTCCTATACCTGATACCGTGTGACCGAAGGTCATCGCCTGCACGTGACTATCTATATATATATATATATATATATATATATATATATATATATATATATATATTGTATCTCTTAGGTCTGTACAAAATGATATCACTTATTTCTTAGATCATAATAGGATAATAGGACCTGAGTCCGAGATTTTCTTCGTTAGAACAACAAAATTAAAAAAAAAAATCTTACTAATTTAATATCATTTTGAGAAAAAATCAATGGCGTTTAATTTTGACTTGCTGTTACGCATTGCTGAAACTAAAAAAAAAATGTTTAGCAATAATAATACCTTGCTGTCAAACTTATACTTACTTTCATACGTTACAATATCTTTTAAACTTTTTAAAATATTGAAAAAAAAATTGTAACTTGTATTTTGGAAACGAGGCATTTAAGGGGCTTTATTTACATTATATTTTGGTTTTGTTTCTAATATCACAAATTAAATTAAAAACGTATTTTTGTAATCCTTTCGCTTAATTTAATCATATTGTGAGACGAAAACAATTCGTTTAGTTCCCACCCATCAATAAGAACTCGTTAATTTTGATTCAACACTTTTTAAGTACGCCCCTAACTAATAATAAATACTATTAAATATGACCTTTGTTGTTATAAAGTAAGACAAAATTTGAATATACAAAGTCACAGTTGTAATTAAAATGTATCATTTCAGTTAAATTGGGTTAAATTAGATTTTAGTTGAAATATCCGGCATGTAATCTCCGGCATGTAATCTCCTAGAAGAAATGAGAGGGACTCAAAATAGCAAAAAGTCTTTGGGACTGATCTGGCTAACTAAAATGACGCGCTAAGAAAAAAAAATTAATCAATTTATTAGCTATAATTCAACCAATAAGTAAAATCATATTTTCTTGCCTTTAAACATCTTTTGAGTATACCCTCGGACAAATCATAAGTAAGTTTGAGTGACAATTATTATTACCAGTAGACTCTTTTGAATCAAATTGTCGTGTGAAGCTATAAAGTTATAGAGTAAGACAGACTAAAAACAAACCAAGATATTTTAATAAAATGTTTCATTTTAATAAAATTATCTCCGAAAATAATTAGAGAAAGGCAAAATTCATCAAGACAAAAAAAAATTCGTTATTTGCTTAAGCTGGAGTTTTTAGGCAAATTTTGACAATTGTGCAAGGACTTATTTGACATCCCGTACAATTGACAGTTAATTAAAATTGTACTATCGAAAAGCAGAAGTGGGACGTGGATCGGGCTTCCCTTGGCAGAGAAATAAGGTTTCGAACTATATCAATTATTTTACCCGAGATCAAATTGGCTTGCCAATATAAATAAAGAACAGTCCGCAGTATTTGGACATCTATTTAGAAACTCCTATGTGCATCTATTTTATTTAATAAGTTGTCTTGTCATTGACAAACACTGGATATGAAGATGTAAAGAATAAAAATATTTATGGTTTTTGTTTCTAACTAAAAAAAAAAACTTTATTTTAGGATATACTTATGCTTTGTTGGCAATACAAAGCTGAGAAGCGACCTGATTTCCAAAAGCTTTCAGACGTTTTAGGAAAATTGCCCAAGAAGAAGTTGGAAAGGAGTCCCTCTCATCCAGTTCATTTGAGCAGATCTGCCGAATCCGTATTCTAAATAAAACTCAGGAATTTACCAATAATAGGCGAAACTTTATTCTAAATAATAGTTATATCGTTCCCCGTATTAAAACAACCAATTTTGTGCCTTAAAACCGAGCAAATTACTTTAATAGAAAAAATGTATAAGAGTTGTCTGTTCAAAATACTATTTCCTGGAGTGGCTTGGTTTTAAGACAAGTATTACTTTTTCCTTTTATAACTTGATTAAGCTGTGATTATTTTTATATTGTTTAGTTATTATAAGAGGCACTTGCTATCATCTCTTTTTATCCTTCTTTTGTTTTTGAAAATTAATTGTTTTCATGCAAAATGTTATAAAATAGTGAATTCTTTTTAGTCATTAAATTTATGTCTTTTTATATAATATAGTATAAAATGCCAATCTAACCAATATAACTTTAAGCGTGATTTTAACTGTCCTCATTTTTAAAATACTATATTTATTAACGTCAGCTATCGATCTGACTGATTTATACTAGTCAAAAAGTTGCAAAAATTCACAAGTTATATGCTAATCAATACTAGTTAAATTATGTGATATATCAAAGCAATAGACAAACATTTCAACCTTAACTACTTTTTAACAATGTAATTTAATCTCAGTAATATATCGATCAGTTATATCAATGAGTTTAAAAGGTTTGTTAAATTACAGAAAAAATATATAAGAAAGTGTTTGGTAAGCTTCCCTGTATCTCAATTTTATTCTAAACTTATCTTTTGTAAATCCTTAAGCTCTTGTATCCTATTAATATTAACATCCGGAACACTTGATGTTAATGCGCTATAATTTTAATTTGTCTAGGTTTAAGTTTTATAGATGAACAAATTAATTCGTTAAATAAAAAGAGTAATATTTTAAAATTCGTCCCGTTAAAATATCCTGCTTTTTTGATAATACTCTGGGTGTATTATTTTGTAGAAAGATACTGAAAACTGATTTCAAAACGTTTCTTCCTCGTTTGTGTTTTTGATGAATTGAATATATTATCTTCGTTTAAAGCAATTTTGGATAATGTAATGACGAATGCTTGATAGAGTTAAATTAATGCTTTAATTCATGAGAAACGTTAACTAGAAAATGGAGAGATTTTGAACCTTAAAAATATTTTGGATTTTGGAGAAAAATTTTATAAAATTTTTATCAAATGTTATTTTTTATATAAAAAAATTAAATACCTAAACCAGTTGCCCAATTTGTTATTTGTATTATATTCTAATGACAAAGCCCAGTATTTTTTATTATTAACGCTGATACAAAAAGGAAGAGAAGAAATAAACACGGAAAAATATATCACTGCTGAGAAAAAAGTCAATCTAACATTTGAATGTATACAGGGCATACTCTCGGAAGCGTCCAGAAGAGGTCAAAATAACTCTTGTTTGTCATAGAAAATTCCTAGTGCCCATTAATGGAGATAAAGGGTTCTGAAGAGGTGCCCAGCGGTTTACCTTTTCGGCTGTAACTTTTAAGGCGACTTCTATAACTTAATGAATTTTTAATATTCTAACTAAACCACAAAGGTTCCTAAAACCATACTGTTTTGATGAGAAACAAGATCTAAATTCCAGATCCGTGTCTCTCTATGAACTGTGGATCGCTGGTCGCTGTCAGTCGGGTGACACTTCCAAATTCCCAGTAACTTCGTGTGTATGTCTTCCCTCGAAGGACCACTCTTTTTCAGAGAATTGAAACAACCATTTGTGCCGTAACAATTTATTATGACACTACTTATTTAACAAACAACACACGAACATTACTTATTTAACAAACAACACACGAACATTACTTATAAATCATTAACTAGTGATATTGCGTAACCAGTGAAAATTACGTTAGAACCAAAAATCTTCTAACCACCGACCGACTTCATTAACAGTTCAAAGGCAACTCACTGCCTGGTCGCCTGACCTTTCATAAACCCGAAAGGTAGGTTCGGGTAGCCCGAAGGATAGTCGAACTCCACGCCCTCTCGGTCGTACGGTGATGTCGCAGAGCTACTAATTCTTACAAACAGGGTGTTTTATATTTTATATAATTGAAATAAAATTAATTTTTGTTTACAAACTGCAACATCCTCCCCCCCTTGAGGCAACGCCCTCAACTAGATTCATAAGGTAAAAGACATAATTTCGTAATGGGCCGAACAAAGACACCATCCTTTGTTCGTACCCTCGCAACACGAACTTTACCATGAGCTCCGGGCATCGTTTCTACAACGCGAGCTAATAGCCACTTTAGTGGAGGACTATTGTCCTCCTTTATCAGAACAACCTGATTAACTTGGATGTTCTGTTGAGGTGAAAGCCATTTAGGTCTGTTTTGAAGATTATTTAAATACTCTGCCGACCACCGCTTCCAAAAGCACTGTTGTATTTTAGTGCATCTCTGCCAAAAATTTAGCCGATTTTCATTAACACTTGATAAGTCTTTTTCTGGGAAACTCGTTAACGGTTCTCCTATTAGAAAATGCGAAGGGGTCAAACATGCAAAATCTGAAGGGTCAGTGGATACTGGACACAATGGCCTCGAATTCAAAATAGCCTCTATTTGTGCTAGAACTGTAGTTATTTCCTCAAAGGTTAGACAGGAAAGTCCAATAACCTTTCGCAGATGTGACTTGGCTGACTTTATGCCAGCTTCCCAAAGCCCACCCCAATGAGGACTATTTGGTGGTATGAAACGCCATTCAATTTCTTGTGTACCAAGAAAATTCTGAATAGAATCCAAATTTGACCGGGATTTAAAAAAATTATAAACCTCATTGAGCAAGTTGTTAGCCCCTTGAAAATTCGTGGCATTATCACTGTAAATTGTAACCGGGTTACCGCGTCTAGATATAAATCGTTTTAACGTCAGCCTAAACACCTCGGTTGACAAACTTGAAACCAACTCAATATGTATGGCCTTGGTCACCATACACACAAACAACGCTATGTATGCCTTTGAACAAATCGTCTTTCTGAGTCTTGATTGTTTAATAAGAAGCGGACCCCCAAAATCTATCCCGACCTTCAGAAATGGCCTCGAGATTGCAGTTCTATCCAAAGGCAAAGGACCCATTAGTTGATTTGAAGCCTTAGCTTTAAACCTAAAACATGTTGTACAATTCTTTAGAACTGACTTTACTTGAGTCAGTCCATGAACTGGCCAATATCTCATTCTTATATTCGCCAAAACCGTTTGTGCACCTGCATGATATAGTTTGAGATGCTCCCATTTTATTAATAATTTTGTGACGTGATGTTTATCCGGCATTAGAATGGGAAATTTCTGACCGTATGGAACATTAGCATTAGCCAGTCGGCCATTAACTCTCAATATCCCGTGGTCATCAAGAAATGGATTTAAACACTTAACACTACTATTCCTCAATCCTATTTGTGCAGAATCATGGTTTTGATCATTTTGAGCACCCAGAGACCTAAAATGTAAAATTTTTTGAGGAAAACTTTCTTCTTGGATAAGCTGAATCAGTTTAGAAAGTGAAACAACCAATTCCTGAACGGAAAGAGGACCTGTCAATTTATTAGTACCCTTCTTTATGTTGTTAACGAATCTAAGATAGAACGCAAATGACCTATGCAAGCGTGAAAAGCTTGAGAAATTTAACCAATCTATAGGCGAAACCCTGCCTAGCGCAGTAGTTTTAGTTAAAGCTACTTTCCTTTGTTCGGGAACAATTGTAGGATTAATTGAAATATCTGAAGGATTATTTTCCAAGTCAAAACTTGTATCTAACAAAAATGTAGGTCCAAGCCACCAAGACATATTTGAACCTAGGTCTAAAGGGGAAATACCTCGAGAAATGTGATCTGCAGGATTTTCCTCAGATCTTATGTGACGCCATATAAAATTACCTGTAAGCTCTTGAATCTCTGAAGTGCGATTCGCAAGAAATGTTGCCCATCGAGATGGTGCAGGATCTAGCCAACATAAGACTATTTTAGAATCTGTCCACATGACTACCCTTTCAACCTTTAGTGTGATTATTGACCTAATCTTATGAGTTAACCTTGCTAGCAACAGCGCACCACATAGTTCAAGGCGAGGTAGCGAAACAGTCTTGAGTGGTGCTACCCGCGACTTTGAACATAGTAAATTGCACGATACTGTGCCATCTAGATATAAAGCCCTGATATAGATGCACGTGCCATAGGCTGCTATTGAAGCATCAGCAAACCCATGTATTTCAATTTTCGTAAACGAGTTAGAATTAAATAAATACCTTGGAATCTGTAACTTCCCTAAATGACAAAGATTATCAGCATATGTAACCCACCTTTCCTTTAACTTATCTGGTAACTCTTCATCCCAATCAATTTTGTTAGCCCAAATCTCCTGCATAAATAGCTTAGCGATTACAACTACAGGACCTATTAGACCTAATGGGTCAAACATCTGAGCAATGTTTGACAAAACATGACGTTTTGTTATTCTTTTTAGTGAATGAATCGGAGGAACTGAAATATTAAATGTGTCCTTTACAGGCTGCCATTCAAGACCTAAAACCTTGCTGGAAATATTTTCATCTTGAAAACGAATGTGATCACCCTCATTTTGTTTTAGAGAATCTAATAATGTCATATCATTAGAACACCACTTGTGAAGAAGAAAACCTGCAGATTGTAACATCGCATTAAGTTGCTTCGTCCCTCGAGTTTGCACCCCCCAAAATGTCGTCCACGTAACACTGTTGCAAAACTGCTTGAGACGCCAATGGGTAGTTTAAAGTTTCATCAATTGCCAACTGCTTTAAGCAACGAGTTGCTAGATATGGGGCTGAGTTCCGTAAGTCACAGTTTGAAGTTCTATGCACTGAAACTCTTGATCAGGTGCTTCACGCCAGATTATATTTTGGAGAAACCTTTGCTCCGGGTTAATTCGAACCATCCGGTACATTTTTTGAATATCCGCGGTAATGGCATAGGAAAACGTCCGGAATCTACATAAAATGTCAAACAGGTCTGGCTGGACCGGAAATCCCTTCAGCATAATATCGTTTAGTGACAAACCAGTTGATGTTTTTGAAGAAGCATCAAAAACAACTCGCAATTTAGTTGTTGAATTTGCCTCACGAATTACGCAGTGATGAGGTAAAAACACCCTTGACAAATTTCCATTTTGTTTGAAGTTAAACTCAACATATTTTCCATGACCCAGACTAATGTACTCATCGACAAAATTTTTATACTCTATCCTTAATTTTGGATCTCGTTGAAACCTATTTTCCAAAGACTTAAACCTTTTAACAGCTATCCCCAGCGAATCTCCTAGATTCTCAAAATCATTTTCATTTCGAAGGGGCAGACCCACCTGAAATTGTCCGTTTTCTAAGCGACTCATAGATTTAGTGAAACGAAGCTCGCAGAGCTTGTCTTCCGGTGACAGAAACCTTTCTTTCGAAATCTCCTCCAGTTGCCAGAACTTAGGTATAATCTCATCAATATTCCTTGAGGACGGACAAACCATTGAAACATTTATGTTACACGTGTTGTTATAATTATACCTTTTTGCAGGCGCATTGCCACAAACTAGCCACCCTAACTTGGTATTTTGTAATGTAGGCAGACCATTTCCCAACTTTACCAGCCCAGGGAGAATCAAATCAAAATAGATATCAGCTGCAATGAGAATATCGATATCTGAAGTTCTAAAGTAGAACGGGTCAGCCAACTGAAAGTCTTCAGGAATAGAAATCTTACTAACATCTATTGAAGCCTGGGGCAACGGCCAGGTAATTTTATCCAAAACTGAACAGGAAGTCTTAAAACTTAAACCTTTATTGACTCTTGACTCAAATGTGAGATCCACCATTTTGTTTACTTGGGTCACACTGTTCCCTACACCTCCAATTTTTAATGTCTGCGTGTAACAGTTTAGATTTAGTTGTTTAAGTAACTCTAGAGTAATAAAACTGGTTTGGGACCCTGAATCTAAAAGCGCTCGAGCATAAACTTTTTTACCGTCCCCTGTAATTACAATTACCTTAGCAGTCGCCAACAAAATTTGCGGCCGAAAACCCTGTGATATCAATGACGTATTTGTTGTTAAAGCACTGCTTTGTTCTTCCGAACAGCGCGAGCCTCCGTCTGTGTTATTATTTTGCTGAGAATTAGTATTTCTATAATTTATTTTTTCTGTTGAATTCCCTGACATTACAGTCTGAGAACGCTCAACAACTGTACCTTTATCACGTTGTATTTGTTGATTTAAACTCTCGTTTGGATGTAATAAAGTATTATGTTTACGTTTGCATATTTTGCAGCCAATTGACTGACATTGTGTAACTGGATGACCAGACCCTAAACAGTTATAACAAAGTCTGTTAGTTTGTGCAAATTGTCTTTTTTCCCCCAGAGAGCAACCTTTAAATTTAAAACATTTATATATACTGTGACCTTCCCGGTTACAAAATGTACAGCATTGTTTTTGTTTGCCATCCTGTAGGCCTAACAATGCCTGCCTAGGTTTTCCCTTAAACCCTTTTGTAATTTCCGTACCCGTAATGTTCTCTAACGCTGCGCAACGTTTTTCTAAAAAATCAAGAAACCCTTTAAGAGTTGGCAACGCCGTACTGTCCTTTTCTGACTCGTACGCTTTGTGTGTTTGAAAATCTAATTTCTGCGATAAAATATACACTAATAATACGTCCCAAGTATCAACTGGCAACGACAGTGCACGTAGTGAATTTATTTGTTGCCGAATGCAAGTCAAAAATTCCCTAATTTGAGCCCCATCGCCCTTTATAACAGGAGGTACCTCTATTAAACCTTTAATGTGCGTATTTATTATCACAAGTTTGTTATCATACCGTTTTTTAAGAAGATCTAATGCTACGATATAATTTGCATCTGTTAGAGGTAAATCATTTATGATATTTAATGCCTCGTTTGCTAGTGAACCCTTTAAATACAGAAATTTTTGCACGTCAGTCAGCTGAGTACTTTTATCAATAAGCGCACTAAATAAATCAATAAATGTATTCCACTCTTCATATTTACCTGAAAAAGTGGGTGTGTTAAGATTTGGCAACCTTACTCTACTGAGGGGATCGGGAGGAATAGGTTGCGGGGAGGTTGTTGCAAGTTTGCTGTATTTCGATTTTGTATTACCGTTTTAATTTTTGCCCATGCTTTAAAATATTGATTTTCAACATTTTCACGATCCGTTTCCTCGTTTTCGTCTAACTCCTCAATCCTCGACTGTACATCGCAGTAATTTTCATAGGTTTTTTGCAATTGCGATTCCCTAGTAGTAAACTCGTTTATATTCGTAAGTAAGTTATTTTCGTTATCGTTTAAAAATCTTTCTAACCTAGTAATACATCCTTTTATTGAAGCTCGTTTTTTCTTAAGAGCATCCATTATATATTTTTTTTAACTAATTGAAATTAACATTAACTTATTTTTACCAATATGAGTCCATTAAATATTTCTAAGCTAGCCACACAAAATTTTAAATGAAACACTGTTTTTCAACCTTAATTTACGTACTGAAATTATTTAACTGCATTAATATTAAACAAATTTAGCCTATACAGCGCAAATAACCCAATTGGCTGCAAAACCGACACAAGTCTGTGAAATGTCTATTTAACCAACGAAATTGTTTACATATACTGGCAACAACCTTTCATACATGCAAAGCAAATAAATGAAACAATCTGACCTGTTCTGTAATGTCCCTAGAATGTCCTTTTTTTTTATATTGTTAACCACCAATGAGTGCCTCCACACTGCCAACAGCCTAGAATGCTGAATGATTCCTCGAACTTCTTAAACCAATACCCATATATCCGGCTCGTTTGGACCAATGTTTTGATGAGAAACAAGATCTAAATTCCAGATCCGTGTCTCTCTATGAACTGTGGATCGCTGGTCGCTGTCAGTCGGGTGACACTTCCAAATTCCCAGTAACTTCGTGTGTATGTCTTCCCTCGAAGGACCACTCTTTTTCAGAGAATTGAAACAACCATTTGTGCCGTAACAATTTATTATGACACTACTTATTTAACAAACAACACACGAACATTACTTATAAATCATTAACTAGTGATATTGCGTAACCAGTGAAAATTACGTTAGAACCAAAAATCTTCTAACCACCGACCGACTTCATTAACAGTTCAAAGGCAACTCACTGCCTGGTCGCCTGACCTTTCATAAACCCGAAAGGTAGGTTCGGGTAGCCCGAAGGATAGTCGAACTCCACGCCCTCTCGGTCGTACGGTGATGTCGCAGAGCTACTAATTCTTACAAACAGGGTGTTTTATATTTTATATAATTGAAATAAAATTAATTTTTGTTTACAAACTGCAACACATACCACAGTAGATTTCGAGATAGGCGCCCGCAGAACCATTTCCAAAAGAGGCAACAATGATAAAAAATAACTGATGACAAAAAAAAAATCATTCATAATCCGCTTGGTAATAAATGTGACCCTAAAAACAACCAGCAAAACCAATTTTTTACCATAATATATATGTAATATACAATATTTGCAATTTCCAGGGGGGTAAGCGTCCCTTGCCCCCCCCCCCCCCCATCGGGCACCTATATCGACAGGGGAGTCAGAAACGGACTTGCCATCACACTCGTTGGACCAACAACTTTGATAGGTGTCATTTTACAGAAATGAAAACTTTAAAATTTTGGGGTCATTCCTCTTTAAAAAAGTACTCTACATTTGTTTCGATAAAATTAGCCGTTTTCCAAAAAAAAATAGGTTTTTGCATAACACATTTAAGCATTTACTTTCGAAATTTATTTCATAATGAAGTTTATTAACATAAGCTATTTAAATACAATAACTAATCGAATAACATCATAACTAATAATTCGCATTAAAATAATAAAATGTGTCATTATTACATCCAACTAATGCCCACATGCATCTAACTTATGGTCAAGCACTGGCCCGTTGTGGGGAAGTAGAAGAATTTATTCGGATATATTTCCAAATCGAAGTGTACCATACAAATGAATTTGAAGGAGTTGAGCGCAGCTTAAGCGAAACAGGTAAAAGGTAAATTATAAAAAATACTTAAAACTGAATCTTTTTGACATTTTGGAAATTACGTGAACGTAAGAATGTTAAAATCTTGTTGTTTACTTGAGCAGATTTTAGAAATAGGTGCCCTGTACCTTATACATATCCTTATTTTCTTAATGCGAGATATGCAAATTATGGCAATTTATTATTCCATTTCAAGTGAAACTAGCTTCGTCCCTGAACAAAACAATGCCTTTAAAATTTGGTTTTACCTAAATTGTTGCAGAATTCAATTTGCGTAAATGACTCTTGTGAGATAATCAGCGGGACACATGCCATGTACCTTTTGGATGTGATAAGGATGTAGCAGTTCTCGACTGGTGTCATAAACAACCTACTTTGCGCATGAACATAGACCGACAGCTTTCTTACACTATTATAGGAATTTTCAGCAACCTCCGGCTCCTAACCTGGTACCGATCCACCTAGTGCCTTCGCGCAGCCGCCCTTCAACGCCCTACTATCTGCTTACCTGTACCAATCTACCTACATATAAATATTCGTAAAGAACTGTCAAAAACTACTACTTTAATAAACCTAACCTAACCTGGTGCTAACCTGCTCTCCTTCGCCCGACCATCTGCTAAACTGGTACCGATTCGCCTATCGAATGAAATATCCATAATAGATTGTATCAGAAACTGCTACTTTGATAAAATTTATTCAATTTTAATGTTGAGTAGGTCATTACATCATCAAATAAGAAAACAAGAAAAAATCCCCAATAAAAACAGCAATTGACATACCACTTTTTAGGAGATTTTGAGTGAAATAACGTTATAAATTGGAAAAACATGGGTTATTTCGATATCTTAATTATTTATCTAATCGGTGTCCTGCAAAAAGTTTAGAAGGAAATGGAAAAGAAGGTGAAAAAATTTGTGTAAAAGATTATGAAATTCTGTCAAAATCGACAATGGTACCCCGTACTAGAAAATTGCCAGAAAACAGTTTTCAGCTGTATAAAATCACTGTCAAAATTTTGGCCCCAACGAGTGTGGCGGCAAGTCCTTTTTCCTGACTTCTTTGATGATGTAAAATATCTACTGTGGTATAATAAGATCAGTCTTTATGGTCTAAATAAAATATTAAAATTTTATTAAATTATAAAGGTCACTCAAAAGTTAGATCCGAAAAGGTAAATCGCTGGGTACCCCCTTGGGACCCTGTATCTCTGCACGGGGCACGATTTTTTTTATATGACAAACTAAGATTATTTTGACCTCCCCTATACGCTCCCGAGAGTATGCCATATGCTTAACGGACAGCCTGTATACATATTTATAAATAATATTTTCATCTTGCTTATATAGTTCCTTCTTTTTATCTAGTATCCAAATGTGCTTCTACATAAATATGTATGATTTACTTTTGCCGAAAAGTTTATGTAACATTCCGTAAAATATGCTAAATCTTAATACAATTAAAAATATAATTTCTAGAGCTTTGCTAACTGTCTTCTAATTAACTATTTAAAGCTAAATTATGTAAATTAAAAAGAAATTCAAAATTTAGAAAGTAATCATGTCTTTCATGAAGTATTAAAGCTTATATTTTACTTGTACCGGAATTTTTCAGGTAGTTAATTGAAATAGTTATTTCCTTTTGTAGTAGACATTTTTAAAAATGCTACTAATAGGAATATTTTTTAATAATTTCAGGAGACATTTTGGATAAATTTTTTTTTGCGATGGCTGCGATTAAAGGAAGAATGTTTTTATTACAAAAAGTCTTACTTTTTTTGTCAGCAATTAACAAAAGGTGTATAATTAATGAGGTAAGGTAGTAACTTTTAAAAATACATATATCGCTAACGACAAGACCAACTAAGGTTTAAAATCTCTGTATATTATATCCTTACATATTATTTCATTGAAAATCGAAGTAATTATCCATTGTCCACAGATTGACTTTAAAGCACAATAAATCAATTTTGCTGTAAATATGCAGGCTTACAATTATTTTAAAAATCGTCATTAGGATTGACGATTCCGCCTTAAGTGCTAAACATATTTTGGTAGTGTATGTACAGAGAAATGTATGTTCCTGTATAACACTGCAGACCATTTTTGGCGCTCTATCTTCTCACCATACAGGCAAATCTTTTGAGAGTCGGTTATCTGACTGACTCCTAAATTGGTGGTGCGAAGTAGAAGGTTGTTATGAGCACAATACTGACACTGGCGATGCGAGATTTTCAGTTTTCCCGAAGCAAAAGACTTTCTTATGGCAGACGCTGTATATTATTGCTGCGTTAAATGAGTCTTTTCTTGCTTATTATAAACATACCCGGTTTGATACCTTTGTTTTTAAAGGGCAGATGAGAAAACTGACAAAAACACTGCTATAAAAGGCAATGCATTAGAGACAGAGAGAGTATTCTTACTTCTAACACATAAATGTTCAGTCAATTGAAATTGCATTTTTTCTTACGAAAGGTTCTTTGTATATTAATCAGTAAGAAGATAGATACGCATTAATGGAACAATTCCATAAGAAAAAAATAAGTTTTTTTGTTTGCTAGAAAACTGAATATATGACAACATTGTCAGTGCTACTATAACTATCGTGTTCGCAACATCCTCGTACCGAGACTTGCTGACGGTGTATATGGAAGAGAATTGACAGGTGGTTTTTAATCATATTTAATGTTCGCTTTTCTTGGCCTCCCCTTTTATTTTTATGAAGACTAATCTTTATTAGACATTTCGAGAAAGCTTGCAAAAATTATATTATTATTTCACATAAAATATACCCTCTTTTACCATTAGCAGAATATTTTGATTAATTAATATAAAAAAACGGTTTTTAAAAATATCTGAAATCTGGGAAGTGAACGTAATTTAATCGATTTTGAAACTAGCCAAGTTTTGTATGGTGAAAACCTAGTTTCGAACATCCTGTTTCATTATTGCACTTATTAAATATGATGATTTTTTTCCACGGACCCCCTATATAAAGTATTTCGAGATTGCAATGCACCGTAATTGTAGGGAAAAATGATTTTAATATTATTTCTCAGAAAATATTACTCTTGGTAAAAGTTTCTATAGCAAGAAAAATATGTTTAACTTATTCAAATTTTGATCCAAATGTGAAGGATGTGCAAAAAAACAATAAAAACTTTCTGAAATAATAAAATTACGTATAGCTGCACAGCATTTAAAAATTCTGGTTTTACTCGTAGTTCATGTAGGTAAGAATATTTTTGTTTTACATAGATCTGACAGTTTGACGTTTACAAGCGAATACGCACTATCGTCAAGTATTCGTTACGTATTCTGAATTATGCTTTAATTCAAAATAAATTAGGACATGAGTGTCGTGAACAGGCCCCGGCCAATGAGCTCGGTAAAATAAAATAGCATATGTGGTCCACGGTACGGAATACAATTAAATGAATGTTTTCCATGCTTATCTATAAAACATGTCTTATTTTCCCAAGGAGCATCTATCTTTATTAACATACTATCCATATCACTACATACATTTTGCAGAACTTATGAAACAACATTCATGTAGCATGTGGGCAAAGTTATGGAAACGTTATGATAGACTGATCATATCTAGCAGTAACAAACATATGTGGGAAAGATTATTCTATTAACTGCCTTGACAATCTCTTTAATACATTCACAGACTGTTGTCTTTAAAACACCATGTATATCTCCTAGCGCATGATACTGTATCCCAGTATCAAAGAAATGAAGGAAAATCTCAATAATTTGTTTACTGATAGTGTTGCTCCATATTTTGTTTGTGGAGTTAAAATACCAAGCAACTCTTCAAATTTCCGTTTGGAAAGACGAAATCTTTGGTTAAATATTATTGATCTATTTTCTGACCATTCATTACTAAAATTAAAAATTTCGTCTAGTTTTATATATAATTTTTGCAACAAAGTAAAATATTTGCTTGCTGGCACTCGTATCTTCGCTAGTAGCGCTGCCTTTTTCACAAATTTATTAATAAACCTGCTTAGACATGTACACATAACATTAAAAAATCACTAAGGTTTTAAACAATGCACTCTTTTAATTTGGTCCATAGTTTTTTACACCTATAACTCTTAATTAGTTGGCTCTTGTAACTGTTATGATATTTTCCTTTTAACATAGTTGAAGAAGTAATTTTATAACTACGTTTATTCTGCTTTCTTTGATTAACTTCACACTGACAAACTATACTTGTTAATCATTAAACTATCAACATATTGCTCATTACAGCGTTTCGTAGTCTCAATTATTTATTTATAGCTTTTTTATACAAATTGGATATTAACCGCTTGACTGCACAATTCCCAACGAAAATCATTTTAGGTAATGTCAGTTATATCTCACAATAACAAGTTTAATTGTGAACATGTGTTTCTTAGTAGATATTATTTTACGCATGAACGCAAACAGATTAAATTATTCAAATTTTTCAAAATCTTATATACACTTTAGACCATATTAAAGGACTTAAAAGTACTATTTCAATAATATCTACTTCGAGAGTCTCCTTCATTCAAAGAGCAAAGTTTCACGTGGGCACTAATTCTGAGAATCTGTTCTATTCACCATCACCAGTTTAAGATAAGTCCCCCTAAGCGACATAATCATCTATAGAATCAGTTGGATAATGATCTAAGACGAGCAAAGTACAAGAAGCGCAATAGGACCTAGGCATTGTAGCTCTTAACCAAATTTCAAAGTACACAAAGCTGAGAATAGTTACTTGTAGACATTTGTTTCTATATAAGATAATCTAAAAATTAGTTTAACATACTAAGCATTAAATATATTGTTTAAAAAAAGTAATATTTTTTTATCAAGCAGTTTGCCCATCTTTGTAATGCACACAATACTTTTAAAAGCATTAATGTGCATAAAAATTCAAACTAATATACGGTCTTTCACTCCCTCCCCCCCCCCTAAAATTTTCGCCATCCCACGACTTAAAATCCACGAAATACTTTTTGGAAAAACCTCTTCAATCTACATTTTTTAAATTTGTTTATTTAATACCATAAATTACATTTGTTGGCGATATTTACTGCTGCAGGTTACTAAGAAACCTACAATTAAGCATACTGCCACATCATAGAACATTTTTGGTATCACAGTGGATTCATAACAATCTGTGTGCCATCGATTTGAACGCATGAAAGAAAGCTTCGAAAATGCCAAATGTGAATTTGGCGAAACGTCAGCCAAACTGTTGTTCTCAGAACGACAAACGGAAAAATATATATCTGTATAACTTATATGCCTTTACATGGCCAAACGTTTTACTGCTGGTATTTTAACATTTCTTGCTAAATTTTTAATATTGAGGTTATGGTCCAGATATCTTTTACAATAAGATGTTTTAAGCATAAATCTTAAAAATACCCTTTATGTCTAGTTGATGCAAAGTTAAAACCTTGGTGTTTTGGAAACGTCCATGAGTTGTATATAGTTCATTTTTAAAAGGCATTATTCTTATTATGCACTTGTGCAATAAACAATGATTATAAAATCGTTTCACTGGTAATTTGTGATACAACTAGACCATAGTTAAGTATCGACTCAACTAGGTAAACGTGTGGTATGTTAAGGTTTTTCAGTTGTAATATATTGCGCAATTCATAAAATGTATAAATTAGTTGTCTAATTTTCTCGTCCAGTTTAATTATTCGTCAATAAAAACTCCTAAATACTTCAACATTTTTTCTTTCTATGCTCTTTATATACCTAAAGAGTTCTTTTTTTCATGTCACATGCCTAGTCATGTAGCTTTACATTCTGAATAATAGCACTGTATCCTGAGCACTCCGAATCGCAGTTCAGAAGGTTCGCTAATTACGCCTGATATTTTTACAGAGTGCACCCTATGACTTGAATAGTATTTAAACAAATTATTAGTGACTCGTCTAACTCCTATGTTATAAATCCCCTCAAGCAGGAATTTTATTGGTGTGCTAGAGTGTCAAATGCTTTGGCCAGCTCCAGAAATATATTATATTAAAAAGTTTCCCTGTAACTCTACAAGAAGCATTTTCGGCATTGCTAACCAAATGTTTTATGAGGTTAATTAAAATGATTTGTTTTACTTGATATAAATTTTTCAATATCTAAATAATTTTGAGGTTTATGAAGATTTACTATTCATTAAATCTAATCAGGCGATCATTAGTGTATTGAACAGAATGTCTATGCCACAGTATTCCTCTAAGCAGGAATATCTTATGTTGATACAATTTGAACTCTTAATTCAGTCGGTTCGTGTAACTGTTATGATATTTCCCTTTTAACATAGTTGAAGAAGTAATTTCATAACTACGTTTTCTGCTTTCTTGGATTAATTTCACACTGAAAAACTATGCCTATTTATCCTTAAACTATCAATATATTGCTCATTACAGGATTTCGTAGTCGATTATTTATTTATAGTTTTTTTTTATGCAAATAAGATATTAACTGCTTGAGAACACAGCAAACTGGAAAAGTTTTAATACTTTATGATATTCTGTCGGATTCTTTCTTTATTTCAGAATTATTTTTCTTTTCATCTCACGAATATTACAAATTTAACTCGGCAACAAACTAGCTTTTATACAAACATATATTTAGCTTAAATTGCAACGTCCAAACATTAAATTTAAAATTAAGTGAAATTTTTATATTTATTACTTAAATATAATAGCCAATAAGTGTAGATTTATGATTACAACTTTGTATTTTTTAAATATTTATGTAGTTAAAATATTAAATTGTATGGCTTAAAGGGCGCTGTAATAAAACAGCGTTATAAGAAAAAATCTGTTACAAAAATGCGTTTTACACATAACGACTGAAACACAATAGCGCGCGATGGAAAAGCGCGCACTTATTAGTACAGAGCTGTTTTTCTACAAAGGCAGTCGCGCGTAAATAGTCGCTCTTTTGTTACACAGTTACAAAATTAAACTTGTGTTTCATATAATGTAATTAAATATTTAACATTTGTACACCGCTGTTTTATTACATAGCCATTAAAAACAAAGTGATTGGTATTGTTTATTATGGATATTTTGATAACTAGGTGGATTTGTACCAGATTCTTGTTAAACAATCGTTATAGCCTTAACTCAAAAAGATGGTTTCGCCATATAAATTTGAAACTACAGCTTAAATCAATAATTTGGTTTTAACGATACTTTTAAAAACTAACGTGTTGCTAACCTGGCACAGATCCACCTATTCCGATCCACTTGTCTAACAAAACATCCATAGAAAACTGTGTCAGCTTAGTTTATTTTTCAAGATGTTAACAAAAGGGGCTTATGCCGGTGGTAAATGCTAATCCAAGCGTTATTTACCGATACAGCGCTTTAACAATACGCGCTGTTTTAATTAGCGCTTCTTATTACAAAAATTATAGCAGGTTCTTGTACTTGTATAGGTTAATTAGCGATCAAACGATGCATGTATTGTTTCTTCATCAATCGATTGCAATTTTTTCCACCCTCTGAGCAGCAATCCTTCGTATATGGTGAAATTTTCCGTTGTAATTAAACTCAATAAAAATAAAGCTAGTTTAATTTTGTCTGAAATTTATCGATAATTGGTTATTTAAATAGACTAGAAGCATAATAAGGTTGAGTGCAGTTCGAGTACAGTTTTATATATTTAGTGTTTAACAAACTTGTACCATTAATAAAGACTTCCTCGAATTGTTTTCTTCTATTTGTCAGGTCTTGTAACAATCTTTTTTAAAATCGGAAAAACGAACACATTTTTTATCTCTTTCTACAACTTAGAACAATTTTACTTCACGCTAGTTTTTAAAGTTCAAGCCATCAGCGGAAATTTACAAACCAATGGGATTTAAAAAAATAAATGATTTAATTTATTTATTTATTTATTTTTCTTTGTTCGAAACAAAAAGTTATATTTGGTAAAACTGTTATAGTCTCTACATAAATTAACATTTATTTAATAAAAATTTTTATACATTTATATCAAAATTTGCAACAAGTGTTTGTAAGTTTAAGATAATAAACAAAAAAAGGATCATTTAAAATTTGTCCTTTATCTATTATTCTATTCTCTAAGAGTTTAAGAGTTATACCAGGTCTAATTGTCATGCAATTAAAGCTTTTTAATGGAGTAAATGGAGCCTCTGACAAAAACATTTGTTCATCTATTGCATGCATGTTAAACTTGCAACTGTCAGTTTAGACCAGGTTAACTCTTAATTTGAAACTTCTTTTGTGAATACGGCTGTTGATGTTTGTCTAGCTCAATATTTTTTTAGGAATTATATGTAGTGTAATTAAAACCATACAAGTTCTAAAACATAAATGTATTTATTCAAAACGCGAAAGGGGCAGGCCAGGTTAATTACATAAGTTCTTTGAAGCAGATTTCCATAACAAAGAATCTATAAGAATATTTTTACTGCTATTAATCCAGGGACAGGGTCTTTCGCCATAATTTGTCACCCCCTAGATTGTTGAATATAAAAATTGTAGAGTTTATTGCATAGTTTATAGAGAAATATTATTTGTGTATACAGGATGTCTGAAAAATGTGTATCGGGCCCAACTTAAATTTGTCAATGGAATACGAATAGTATATGTTCATGATATACGCATCTTCTTGCTGATTATAAATATATTAGGTTTGATACCTTTATCTTTAAAGGTACCCGAGAAGTTTAACAAAAACCATGTCATGAGATGTCTTAGCGAGAGACGGATGTTTTACTACAGTGGAGCCAATGGGAATACATTGCTTTTAAAGATAGGTGTTTAGTATATTTATAATCAGCAAAAGGCACATTCTCTGGATATATAATACACAGGATGTGTCATATGTTGAATCTGCCAACTACGTAATAATTCCTACAATTTTTATTTTTGTCGTTTTTTCTGTCTCTTAAAACTAAGCCAATATTGCGAGTGGGGAAGACCCCGTACAGCCCATACTTAGTATATGCATGTTTTTTCATTATTATGGGCAACATTTTTTAAATATTTTATATTTGTAGCTCTAATACTACTTTTAAAAACTAAATATATCTTCTCTACCATTACTGTTTTTTTTACCAGGTGCCTTGTTAAGAACATTTTAGTTAATTTCTGGATATTGTGTTTGACAGTTTTTTATTTATTTGTAAACTTGATGTACATATTTTTTCCATATTGTCAAAAGGTATAGAGGTTGTATATATGTTGAACTGTTATCAAAAATTGCATTCCTAAAATTTTCTTGAAACTCTAGTCAATTTATCGAGAAAATTTTTACATAGGGAACTGATATGTAGCTATGTAAGGACCCATGCTTATTTTTCAGTCCTAAAGTGTTCTGGTCTTTAAGTCGATGTAAAGTAATAGACTAGGGTGAAAACGAAATAAAAAAAAGATACAATCATTATTTGCTTTTGTCATTTCTATCCATACAAACCAACAGTATGTTAATAAAATTTTCCATAGTGCTGGAATTATAGAAATAGTCGAGGTGTTTCACTGTTGTTTAACGTTCACAATTCCTTACAGAAAAGCCACAGAATGGAATTAAACCCGCCCAAATTAGACGCGACATTTTTTACTTTTCATCGATTTCTTGAACTTCGTCGAAGCTCGTACAGGTAGGTAATTTAATATATACAAGACAGTTAACAAAGAAGTCAATTTAAAAAATAGTAAAACTTTGATAAATAATTGTTAAAAATAATAACAGGAATTATATTACATAATAATAGTGATAATAAGAAAATGAGATATTTAAGCTTTTTATACGATAATGGGGGGAAATGTTGAGTAGCTGTATTCTTATGTATGATATATGATGGGTTAATTTGTACTTGAGTTTAAATCAGCATTACGTTACAGGAATATATAAAAGTAAATTTCATTTGTTGGAAGTCAATTTTATAATATGGGTCATAATTTTTACATTTTATGTGAATAAATGTGTTTTCCCATTTTATTCCAAACTACATTTTTTATTTACCGATATTACATACTGAGTGATTATAAATATTCGTGCATCAAAATGGCCTGCATCTAATGTGAACTTTGAGATTGCAACTCTATTTCAAACCTAAGTTGATGAACGGACGCTTATAATTACCTCGTATATAAATCAAATTTGCTTTGTCTTTGATTGCACCAGGCGTCTTCAGGGATCTTTACTTCACCAGATCGGAACACTGAATGAGCCCGGAGGGATTTAAGTCAACAATTTATACCCGATCTGTGTTTACCAAAACTTGACCCGGTGTAACGATCGGTTTCTAGGTTTCTACGTATGATGTAGACTGCAGTCCCTACCTCTATTAAGTTATTAGATTTCTTATAAATTTCAAGAGATTCTCTAATTTTCCGTTTATAGAATCCCGAGTACGACGTAAGAACTTTGGTTTCTTTGATGACATGTCCAGTGGAATGTTGGCGTTCAGATACAGCAAATTGTACAATTTGTTTCTAATACATCGCTCATGTGCCTTAAGCCTAATAGATATGCATCGTCCAGTATACTCCTTCCGTTTGGAAGGAATAATGTCCTTTGGCGATCACAAACATTGTCTTATTTTCTTGTGTATGTACGTATACTGAATCGACGAAGTAACCTTGCAATTTTGTCTGTGATTCCGTGTATAAATGGAAGAACTACACTTCCTAACGGTAACTCCTTGTTAGTTTCCTGTCGTGCAGTAGGAAGAATATATTTTCTAAATGACCGTCTGATATGCTCATTGCAATATCCATTCCCTCTTAAAGCTTGAGTCGGTTATCTGTTTCTGATTGTAAAGAATTTTGATCACAAATCGCGAAGGCTCTGTAAACAAATATATTAATAACTTATTACTTCTGTGCCGGATGATGTGAATTTTCATTTAGGTATCTGTTGCGTTTTTACATAAAGAGTGTCCTAAGAAACCATTCCCTTTCATATAAGTACATCTAGAAACTACAAGTACATCTAGAAAGGGGATCATGCCTTCTGATTTAATTTCCATTGTAAATTTTATATTAGGGGTTGCTGAAGCAAGCCTTTCTAGATGTACTTGTGCGAAGGAGAGGGGATGGTCCTTATGACACTCTGTATATAAGAAACCAACACATACGAACAGATAGCTAAATGCAAATTTACATTATCGTCCGGCACAGAACTAATCAATATTAATTCTTTGGTTTACTTTTTCTTTATAATCAGAAACAGGGAAACTTACCACAGCTTTAAGAGGGAATGGATATTGCATTAAGGATATTAGAACGGCGAATTAGAAAATATAAAAATTCTACTACACGTTAGGAAACTAACAAGGAGTTACCGATAGGTAACACGAAGGCGCAGACATTTGCCCGATTTCATTTATTATTAAAAATAAAATCGCACAATTTTATTTATTTAAGCTATCAGGAGTGACACACGTTCCTTTATATAAACTAGGTATATGTAATAAAGTATTTAGACACAAAAAGGGCAGACTAAAAATAACGTTTATAAAAAAGCATTACTTTAAATAACTTCAAATTTCGCATTATCTCTATAATCATGCTTAGTCATTAATTATTGTTATAACCACATTTTTTTACACAATACACAATTTCGAAGTTAAAACTTGGCACTATAAGATTATTGGAGATACTACTTATTTTTGGAAATAACTTTTCAGGAAATGAGATACTGCATTATACAAGATTTAAAAGTTATATCCAAATGGCTACAATCCAATAAAGTAACTTTAAATATTGAAAAAATATATATATTATATGTTTAAGCAAAAATATTAATTCCACACTCCTTACATTTTTGGGACCATATTGATGAAATATGAATGAATGAATACTGAAGAAAAAGTATATCTCCTTTAATACGGATTCTGTATAAAATTCGTTCTAACTTACTGTTAAAATTTATGTAAATAGTTATTTTGCCTTCATATATATATTATTGCAATATTTGATTTCAGTCTTGGAATCTGCTAATTTAAAAACGTTAAAACATTGTGTATTTTACAAAATAAAATTATTATTAAATATATAGATGAACACTTTCTTGGGACCAGCGATAATTTTATATACACCATTTGGATATTTAGTTACTCACCAGATTCACAAGTTAAAAATGCATTTTTATTAATTTAATACTCACATATGAGAAATCATCTAATATATATTTATAAAAAAAGATTTACAGTATGTAACTATTGACATACGACATAAAAAGAATTGATACTGAAAGCAAATTTGTAAAAAAGCTAATAGAATTTAATAAAGAAATCAAAAACGTGTTTTATTAAAACTAACGAATAATTAATTTCGACTGGATTAATATTCTTCTTTTTTTTTATTTGTTCCTTATTTTACTACGTAATACTAATCTTAAGTTTTTTTGTTGTTATAATTATTACTGCTAGTATTCCCTGTAATGGACGCACCTGGTTGCTTAGAAATAAATATACAATGACCCAGAAGAACATTTTGTCAATACACTCGTGTGATATATAGCATTGATCGAAACTTAACATTTTACAGATATATATATATATATATATATATATATATATATATATATATATATATATATATATATATATATATATATATATATATTATGAAGGCTATGATAATACTATCAAATTGGGTGCATCTTTAACAGGGGTTACCAACGGTATGATCTGATCTGAGATGGTTTGGGAAACAATTTATAGCATCCAATAAAATATGCATTTTTTCTATATTTACACGTGTTCGAAAAAAAAATTTGTACTTTTGGGAATAATAATCGTTCTATTTTATTTAGATTTGAATAATACAAAACTGCAGTGAATATTCTTAGATTTATTAATAGAAATAAATCAATACATATTTTACTTATTTACTAAGTGAACCGTTTCCATAAAAAAAACACTGTGTAAAGGCAATATAAAAACAAAAACTACTTAGAAAAATATTTTAATATGGATACAAAAAGATTATATGAATTACATTCAAATAACATACAATTAAAAAATGACTAGATAAATTGATTTCGAAGGGTCATGCAATAACCTATTATGTAAATACAATCTGTTTTATGACATAGAAGAAAAGTTCAGCAATTGAATGAATAATTTTAAGAGAAAAAGTACAATAAAAGGCAGCCTTCAAATAACTTCAAACGTGGTGGGGTTAAATAACATCTGGCTTTTTCAATTTAATATATTTAATTGCTAATCGACGCTTTTGTATAAAATGTCTCTTAATTATTGTTTTAGAAAGAAAAACTGAAAATAAGGTTAAACTTTGATATGCTTGATGCAGAATACTGTGGAATCCGTACTGCGGTGCGCTCATTTAACTCCTTTATTTTTTTAATTTGCGAGTATTTAAGGTCAGCTGTTTCTTTCTTCACTTCAGACATCACACGATACTTAATAAGACCAATTTTACTTGGAATGGAGGATGGGTCCCCCAATTTTGCTGTCTTTCGAGATATTTCGATTTTCGTGTCGGCCTTCGACCTATAATTTTCAATCCTATTAATCTCTTTAAAACATAATATTATAAATAAAAACAGCCTTGAAATAAGCATTAAAATGTTTCAAAGCAAGTAGACTTAAATCGCTCTAATTACAAGATCCAGTCAAATCTTGGTGCATGTTATAATATTACGATTAATGGCACGAGCGATGAATGTGGGTTTTTTTTAAATAATTACTGTTATAAGTAAATTCATTTATTTAATTTTTATTTTTTATCACTTTCGGCCACAAAATAAAAACACAATTAAGACGATCTAGATTAGTGAAGTTGATAATGTCCTTAATTTGATAAAAATATTAGATAATAAATACTTTCCAAGGAAAAAAAATAAAAAGTTATATAACCCCACTAAAATTTAAAAAAAATATAAACGCTATATTTTTAAATGACTTTAAATGTTCTCTCTTTTATACACAAATTTAAAAATATTGTGATAAGTAGAAATTTAACAGTAGTTTACGGAATATTATAATCGCAAAAAATACGATTTTTTTTTAAATATCGGAAACGAGCATTTAAAATGTATATTTTAAAACTGCTCAGGAATAATTTCTGAATGTTTCTTCTATCACTAAATGCGAAATCAAGCAAACTATAAGATATTCAAAATATGTAATATACCATATGGTTTTCTGATTTATACAGTAATACTAAAAATTGTATTTATAATTAGGCTATGTCACTATAAAATCAGTTTAAACAAGCTACTTGACAATCAGATTTACTTCTTAAGACTAAACAATTTAGCTGTGTACAACAGGATAAGTTGACTTAAAAACATAAAACCAATCAAAGCTTAATTTAATACAAACAATTATCAAGTGCTAAGCGAGAATAAAATGTTATTTAATATGGCATATATGTTCATTTTGGCAACAAACGACTAGCATATACTTGGTAAACGTATAATCTATGTAATATAATATATACACAATACTAAAATAAGACTAACGGCTAATATAGTTTTAATACTTTTTAGCTTTAAACATTTCATGTACAAAACAGTGCCGTCTTGCAACATCAAAATATATTCAAATAGCCATGGTTTATTACTAAATTTTACCTTGTTTTGTGTTTTTGAACCTATAGTAAAACTGTGCCTTCTTAATGAGTAAATATACGGAGTTTCTAGTTATATACAGAATGACATACACAGCTTATTACCAAAGTTATTAAATATTATTAAGGCTGCATTTAGGGTTCCATATGAATAATTATGATTCATTAATATCTTGAGAGCAAAATTAACAAATTAGTTTTATTTTTGTATGTATTTTCTTTCTCGTTTTCTCGAAAGTATTTTTTTTTATTTCTGGTAGGTTTAGATAAGTATACAAAATATATACAATACAGATGTCTAAATTTTATACATATATACTTATCTAGCAAAATTAATCTTAAATATACAATTAGCCAACGTAAGTGGAAACTATAAAACATTTAAGCAACAACTAGATCAAAATTATTCATTCTTGCAGCTGTAAATTTTTAAATTTAAAATAAATCTTTTAAGCCGAGTCTACGAAAAATTGGCTGGCGACAACTTAGCGAAGATCAGTTTGATAATTGACATTAGGCTAACATGTTATCGTCGGAAAAATATGACGAAAAATATGACGAAAAAAATGTTTAATAAATGGTATTAAGAAAACTGAACAAAAAATATATGATTACGTGATGCTAGCCAAAATAGAAATTTGTTCCTAAAATTTGATATAACATTTAAACTCTCCAAAAATAAAAAGTAATCTGACAGGATAAAAATCAAACTATATAAAAAAGAACTTTTTTATATATTTTCGGCAAACTGCAACGCAATTGGCGTTTCTGGGTTCAGTGTTCAAACTTCGAAATGTGACAAACATGGCATGTCATGGAAAATGTTATAAGTTGAAATTAAATATGCAAAATCTACTAGAGATTCCAATGTGATGTGATGACGCTTGATTTACAAAAGCAAAGTGCTATATTGAAAAGTACCTTTTTATTTTTATGAACAGCTGTATATACAAAACTAATGACAGATCAAGATTACAAGTACAGTACGCCGCACGGATCTGAAACCGCGACGAAAGGGGGATGATTGTCAAAAGCAGACCGTTTCTATGGATATGTAGAGTTTCAGATTCGTACGCCAAACTATACAGACAACTTGAAAGAGGCCTCCTAACAGTCTATGATGAAAATATGAAAAAAAGTAAAACAAAACAAAAGCTCCTCGCCAAGTTTTAAAGTTTTGCACATTTTTTAAAAGTAGAATTTAAGCATATTTGATTTACCAGAGATCCTGATAATTCGCCCCTATCGTTGAATACACAAGTTGCTAAGAATATACATAAATTATAATTTTCTATAAATTACGTAGTTTATAGAAAATTATTATTTACGTATACAGGATATCTCAAAAATCTGCAGAAGCCCCACCATACCTTTCCTTTAATGAAACATCCTCTATATTGCATGTCAAATGGGTCTGTCCTTAGTGATTATAAAATATACTAGGTTTAATACCTTTAAGGGCCCTAGAAATTTGACAAAAACCCTCCGACAAAAAGCAATGCACTCCACTATGTAGTAGACCGTTTTCCGTCTTTCTCTAAAACATTGTTATAGCATATGGGTTTTTGTCATTTTTTTGTCAGTTTACCGTTTGTTCTTGAAGACAAAGGTATCAAGCCTGGCATATTTATACGACGCAAGAAGAGACCCATTTTATGAACATATAATATACAGGGTGTTCCATAAGAAAAATGTATGTTGGGTCTGTTACACATTTATGAGACATCCTACAGCTTTTGTATTCAACATTTTTTTCTATTATTAAACTAATACAACTGAGAAAGGAGGCCGACTATATCTCGGAAACCGTTTATCCCATGATGTCGAGAAAAATTTTGTTATAGTAAAAGTGGCCAAGAAAAAGTGCTGGAAACTATTTTCGGTTTGTGTGTTCTCAAATATGTTTTTTTTTACTTTTTTATACCCCTTAAAAATATTGAAGATCTAAGCTAATGATACCCAAAAACTAATCTCCACGAAACACTATACACTATTATGGTGCAAATTGGAAATGAATCAGTTGACACCTCTCAAGTTATCGTTCGCGAAAAATTTCGTTTACACACACATCTGTTATAAACATCAAAAGTTTTTTTTCTAAAAATATGTCTTTTGTATTCTAGGGACTCTAAAACTCAACTTATATTTTTCGAAATTTTTATGATCCAATACTTCTCATATAAAAAGTCTATATATTCTATCAATTAATATTACAATATAATGACTGTTATATAAGGAAAGTAAAAAATATCTATCTAGGCTTTTAGCCGATGTGGTTACTTATTAAAAACTGCCCATTTTTGCGAAACTACATTGTTATTAAAAAATATTCTTTCCTTATTCTTATATTCTTGATTTTCATTTACATTTACCTGTGCTGTTATAATATATTTAAACGGTTCTATGAGCTGTTCCTAAATATCTAGAAGTAGCTCTAATACTGACGTGTAGATTAATTGCAATATACGCCAACACATTTATAATGTTTTGCCTTCGATGGACGGAGTGACGAAAACTGCCAGTAGCACGAAGACGTCGTGTCAGTAGTGTAAAAACCCCTTGCTCGTTTCAGCGTTGGCCAGGAAATCTAGCAGCGTTCTTCAAGATAAATAGGCATTTGGGTTTTCGTAATACACACTACAAATACTGAGTTAGAAAACAATTTGACAACTCATTTTGTAATTGTATTTTGTTACGGCGCTCGTGCTCAAAGCTTACTATTTTTTTGACAAGTAGCCTTAAATTTTAATTATTAGGATTTTAGATAAGTTTCTAATGGAAGGGATATTGTTAATTGAAGCAAAAAGTTAAATATGACTAAAAAATGTTAAAGAGGACTTAAATTACTAGTAGTATTAGAACAGGAATACTTTTAAACGTGAAAATTAGTTCGCGTATAAATTCGTTTAAAAATTCCTGATTTTCTTCACTTTTACTATAATAAAATTGTTCCCGATATCATGGGATAATAAACGGTTTCCGAGATATAATTCTTTTTTGTACACAATATTAGGGACTATTTGTTGGATCCAAAATAATTTAAATAAAAAAAATTGTAAATTTATTAACTAAAATGCATAATTAAATATTTCAAACTAAATATTTACTGTTAACAGAACTCCTAAAATGTTCATATTTAACATTTTTGTAAGTGCCTTCAGTGGCGTAACTAGGGTGGTGCAGGTGGTGCCCCCGCACCAGGGCGCAGCCCTGGGGGGGTGCACAAACACAAGGAAATATTTCTTTTATGTTAAAACTACAAAACATAATTTAAAATCGATATAGCCCAACACTACATAAAATATTAAAATATCGATCTAGATTGCACATCCCTAATTTTATAGGCGTTTTCCAGTGACAAAATACTCTGTCAATTGACAAAAATGTACTTCACTTTGAAAGCAAACAACAATCGGTTCGCTTTTCGCAACTAAAGTTAAAGTACAAATGAGAGGTATTGTCTGGTTAGCTATAAAACATCATCAATTTAAAATCCTTTTTTATTTGTGGAATCAGAATCAGTCACGTTAGTGTTTGGAAGTTACGTTTGTTAAATTTAGTTTAAAAGTACAAAGTACAAGATACAAGCGCTATATAAGTTGGTAAGTAGTACTACATCTTTGTTTCTTATCTAATATATAAAATTCTCGTGTCACGGTGTTTGTTACCAAACTCGATTTTCATGAAATTTTCTGTGCTTATTGGGTAGGTCTGAGAATCGGCCAACATCTATTTTTCACACCCCTAAATGTTAAGGGTGGTTCACCCCACAATTTTTTTTTTATTTTATGGACAAAATTGTTTTGTTTTCTATTTTTCCACGATTCAGCATTAAAAAATAAAGGAGGTGGATGAAGTGGTCGCGTTTCCGCTTCGCACGCAGAGGATCCGGGTTCAAGTGCCGTTGTAAAGTACTTTTTTATGTTTTTTTTTTAATTTAATTTTTTTCTTGCAAATATTTTTTATATTTCCTTAAAAATCGGGTATTATTTAGTTTTAGGTTTTTTTTTAAGAAATCTTATATATAAAATTCACGTGTCACAATGTTTGTTATTCTACTCCTCCGAAACGGTTCGACTGATTTGTATGAAATTTTATATGCATATTCAGTAGGTCTGAGAATCGGCTACTATCTATTTTTCATACCCCTAAGTGATAAGGGTTGGCCTCACCTGATTTTTTTTCGAAATTTTTTTTATTTTATTTTTTTTATAATATGGCATTAAAAAATACATACAACCCTAAATTTACACCCTTCTATCACCAACCCCTATTTTTTAATAGGTAATTTAATAATTTTTCATCCTGCTCGATAACTGATCATTTATCGTCTTTTTTGTGAATGCTTTTCACTCTATTTCGATTAAAAATTCCCTGAGCTTATGACAAACTGTTTGCGACAGTAGCGTTCCGTTTTGCTAAACTCGTAGTGCTGGGTTTTGGCTAGCTAAGTAATTTCAATACAACTTTTATTATTTGACGGTAACATTTTTGTTGAAATAGATATTTTATCGAAGTCAAACATATACCTAATTTTTTGTAATTCCGAATATAAGGTAGTTAGTTTATTTTTATTCGGTGCAAAGTAGGTATATATAAATTGCGTTCTTACATTACTATAAATAAAAAGACGTTTTTTACGTTTTTCCAAGAGCAGAATTAAAAAAAAATAAAAAAATTTCACTCTTCTTGGCCGCACTCGCGAAGCTATAATATATAATAGCAATCTTCAAATCTAAGTTCACCATCAGAAATGAAGGGATTTTCTTGTTTTATTTTAGATTTAAGAACCAAGGTGGTATTTGTCAAAAATGTCATCAAAAAGACCATCTGGCGCGGAGTTTCGGAAACGAAAAAGAGTAAAAGAAGCCAATAGTAAAAAAATGGCCGACACATTACTTAAATGGGCTAAAACTAGTGACCATCTGATATCTAATAGCGAAGAGAAAAGAGATACTGACTATACAAATATTTCATCATTGCCATTACCATCTACGTCGCAGGAAGTATCGGAAACATTTAATTTATGTCTGGAAGATAACCGAAATGACCCGATTGTGCAGGATGACGACAATGAATCTTCAAATACTTCCCATGGAAATGATGAGCCCGATGTTCAAGATGCTCTGGATCTAGATATCGTAGTTGCGAATACAACCGTCACCGTCGATAGAAATGATCCTGTTACTTGGTACCCAATGACAGATCAAATTCGATGTTTTTTGGTCGAACAAGGTCCTGATCAGGGTAAACATTTTGATTTTTCTTCTACGGATATGACCTCCAATGATACTGCCAAAAGGACGTTTTCTCGAGACTGGTTTAAAAGAAAATTACCCAATGGACTATATACGGAGAGGACCTGGATAATTTATAGCTGCAAAAGACAAGCGGTATTTTGTTTTCCGTGCATTCTTTTTAATGAAAAACTTTCAACAAATCCAAATACACCACCTATAGCTAATCCAGAAAAAGGGTTTACCAACTGGCGTCATTTAAGTCCTAGAATTCCAGATCACGAGCATTCGTCGCGCCATTTACAAAATGTGATAAGGTGGAAAACGTTAGAAAAGAGCATTAAATCTCACTCTTCCATAGATAATGCACTCCAATCAGCCATACAACGGGAAAAAATGAAGTGGAGACATATTTTAAATATACATATTAGTATTGTTCTTTTTTGCGCTGAAAACAATTTAGCATTGAGGGGACACAATGAAAAATTGGGAGACTCCGGTTCAGGAGTTTTTTTAAGTGCTCTTAACATGATTTCCAAATATGATCCAGAGTTAAAATATCACATAGAAACACACAAAAAGGGACAGGTATCATATATTTCTCCGCTGATACAGAATGAAATTATTAGTTTAATGAGTGGTGCTGTTAAAAAACATATTATTGCGGAAGTAAAAGCAGCCAAATATTATTCAATTCTTTTTGACTGCACTCCGGACCTTGCACATAACGAGCAGATGTCTCAAATTATAAGATATGTAAAAACTACCAAAGGAAAAGTTGCTATTGAAGAACGATTTGTTGATTTTATACATTCATATCAGAAAACCGGCGAGGGTTTATCAAAAGAAATTTTGGACAAGATAGAAGCGGATGAATTAGATATATCCAATATTCGAGGACAAGGCTATGATAACGGTAGCAATATGAGCGGGAAATACAACGGCGTACAAGCTAAAATTAAAGAAATTAATAAATATGCTCGATTTGTGCCATGTGCAGCACATAGTCTTAACTTGGCAGGAGTACATGCTGCCAGCGTTACACCGGACATAATAACTTTTTTTGTGACCGTTCAGAGAATATTTACTTTTTTTTCTGGGTCAACAATACGTTGGAATATTTTATTGGAGAAGATTCAAATAACTTTAAAATGTCATGCGGATACTCGGTGGTCTTCCAAAGCCAAAGCGGTAAATGCTTTATATCACCAGCTTAAAGGAGTAATGGGTGCTCTAAATACATTGACGTCCAACAATTTTAACGCAGAGACGATCTCTGGTGCACAAAGTTTGATCAACAGCATCGATTTCAAGTTTCTTTGTTTCCTGCAAATTTGGTCCAGAATTTTAACTGCTATAGATCGAATAAATAAAACCCTCCAAAGCAAAGATATTACACTGGATACTGCTTCAAAAATAATTGAAGGTTTAACAAAACAGGTCCAAGAAATACGAAATGAATCTTTTGGAAAATATTTCAATGATGCTCAAGATCTGGCACAAGAAATAGATATTGACGACCACTTTCCGGAAAAAAGAAAAACACGAATTAAACGGCAAGATCTGGACGAGAGCACTGATGAAGGGTACAATTTAAACAGCAAAGAAAAATTTAGGACACAAATATTTCAGGCGATAGATTCATTATTAGTCGATCTAAAATGGAGGTTCGAAAATATGAATACAATTGCAAAAGATTTTAATTTTTTATCAATTGCTAACTTGAAACACAATGACGTCGAAACGCTAAAAAAGCATGCCAGAGATTTAGCAAATGAATATGAACGCGATATAAACGCATTAGACTTTTTAGGCGAACTGGAATCATTAAAATTTCAATCAGATGTATTATTTTCTGAAACTGAATCCGAGAACCTTCAAGACACGCTGCAAAAACTTCACGAATTCTCTTTGGCAGATACTTTTCCAAACGTAGATACAGCTCTCAAGATTTTCCTTACCCTTCCTGTAACAGTCGCATCTTGCGAAAGAGCTTTCAGTAAGCTAAAACTGATAAAAACATATTTAAGATCGTCAATGGGCCAGCAAAGGCTCAGGGGGTTAGGAATTTTATCAATTGAAAATTCTATTGCGAAACAATTGGATTTTGATTCACTCATCGACGAGTTTGCGTCTCGCAAATCTCGCAAAATTACTTTATAAATTAGTTTTAGTTCTTAGGTAGCTTAAGTGTTCACTGATTTAACTCCTTGTTTTAAGAGTTCCCATTTCACCAAATTTTAAAAATGTTTCTCTTTGTTTTAAAAATGTCCGTTTTGTTTATTAAAATAATGTGATTTATTTTTTCTAACTGTTGTTTGTTCAAATTATTAATTAAATCAATGTGAAAATTAATAATAAAAAAAACAAAATTACTTTTTTTCTTGTCTCAAAGGGTTCAAAAAATGGTAACTGCGCACGTTATCAAATAAAAATCCATTAACAATTTTTTATCTTGGGCATGATTTTTGAACGACTTTTATTTTAAAATATGGGCGTGGCTATCAAAAATTTTCCGCCTCCGGTGGAGGGACTTCAGCAGGATTCCTATGAAGGGCGCAAGATCCACAATCCGCACCAGGCGCAGCGTAGGCTAGTTACGCCACTGAGTGCCTTCCTAAATATAACCATACACCATACCTAAACGTATTATTAATGTGCTTATTATAAACATGCTTCAAACATATTAACCTTATACTCGGGTTTCAATTAACAAGAATAAATTCCCAAATTACTTTTTAAAAATAACCTACATGCAAATACCATTTGTTATTTTACTATGATATTTTTAATGGTAGAAAATAAATTTACAACTGCGGTTTTACTTTTGAGTGATATTCAGTAATAATATAACAATTGCCATCAAAATTGCAAATAATATTCAGTTATTACCATAAGTACATAAAAATTACCGAAAATTCTGAAAAAAATAGTGTTGTCTAATGACTGCGTCAGTGTGTTTTGTTTATTGTTGCAAAGTTATTTTTTTTAACAATGAAGAAAATAAACGTATTGTGGTTAATAGGCAACACGATTTTTTTAGAATTTGCTGGTTAATTTTTATGTATGAATGGTATTCGGTGGAGAATTTGCCGAACAAAAATAATGAACACTATTTCATTTATTTATTTATTTATTATGAAAAGTACAATGATTATAACGCGGTGTCATTTTTTTTCATCAATTTTGTACTTTACCTACTGGGCGATTTTCACTGAGCGAATTATCGACAAAACTCTGATGGACACAAGTTAAGTTGTCTAAAAGCATGAATCAGCAGAGTTTCAGAATTACTTTTTAGTACGAGAAGTAGTTTGTGAAGTGGTTTATTTTATATACGACAAATAGGGCATTTTTTACTGTTTAGCCTTAACAGACCTCTTAACATGTTTTCTTAAGAACTGATAATTAAGCACTAGAGAAAATTGTATTGTTCATAATTTGCACTAGTAAATTCTGTGATGATTCGAAAAACGCAGAAAGGACTAGCAGGTATTTTATCATTAAAATATTAATTTGGTGGTAGATCACCGAAATATTCATCCAGAATTTCATCGGAGTTCTAATTAGTAAGCCTTAGTGATTAGATTGTTATTCTACTAAAATATGGATTGGTCGCTGAACTACACCAATATTTGCCATTTTGCCCTAGCCAACAACTGATTCTAAAAAGATGAGGAACTCCTATATCTTCTACCATGTATGTACAGTTGCGGCAAATGAAAACCGGACACAAACTGACATTTAATGATATTCACATGAATTTGCATATATCTGGCTCTTACCTCCAAGATTTACTTTACCTTTTAGCATTTAATTTTAATAATTCTTGTAAATATTATAAACGCAGAAAATTTAACATATTTTTGATATTCTCTTGGAAGATCATAGCAAAATTAGACATTTTTAAACACAGCTAACCTTCGTAGAGTCAATTTTTTTAATAAAAAATTACTTAAAAACTTGTTTTATTATCCTTCTGGTACGATTTTTCCCGTTGTTTGAGGGGGTGTTAGGCTTGTATGCTGTTACTAGTAACTAATATATGTAGTAATAACTCACATACTTTCTTTATATTTTATTGAACGATTTTTGAATTTCTGTACACAAGTTAAAACAGAGTTTTTGCATTGAAAAGTAGTGAAAATTGTAAGGTTTTTTAGATTTTTTTTTAAAGCATGTATCACATGGAATTTTTACTTTTAATGTACTCTATACAGCAAATACTATTTTAACACTAAAAAAACCTCAAATGTTTTGGTTTATAATATTTACAAGACCCATTTTAATTTGACATGACTGCATTCTCATATGTTATTTCAGAATGAAAACGATTGCTTTAATCAACGACATATAAAAAGGATTTAATAATAAACAGAAAAACATTTATTAAAAAAAAAACTAAAATGTAAATACGATTTTAATTAAGAACCAAATAAAACAGAAATGCAATGAATTGACAAAACTACAGGAAAAATAAAATAAAAAATTAATATTTTGTTGCCCCACCATTTTTTTCGATTACATTGTTAAGTCTTGTGATCATTGAACCAACTAAAGAATTTTCGTAATCCGCAGTTAATCCATTCCACACCTACAGAATTTTGTTCCATAATGGTCAGAATTTTGTTCCATAATGGTCAGAATTCAATGGATGAAATTCGTTAGGAGAATTTTTGTTTATTATGTAACCTTAAAGGTTTTCGACTGGTCGAAGGTTGATGTCAGGGCTTCTTTGTCTAGTTCATTCATTCGGACAGTGTTTACTGGGCAATTGTCTTGTTGGTAAGTAAAATTGTTTTAAAATCTTTCTTCTTTACTTACTTTTGAAATAGCCGTAATAAATAATAACGTCGTTGGCAAGTTTTTGACTGTGACATTATATTAAGGTAACACGCAGGTGAAAAGTTAGAAAAGTACTATTTACAATATGTAAATATGGTGTACGGTTTTCATTTGCCGTTGTAATCCAAAAAAAATGTGTGTGAAAAATAAGATTTTTATAATAGCCAAACGTGAGAGCCGGTAAAACTTGCTACTTTTGTAACACCTCAAAATATTAAATAGTAATAAAAATATTTTATAGGTATCGACATGGTGGCCTTTTTTTAAACTGTCATGTAGGGATGTTGACAATAACGTTTTCCCATTTAACAATCATCACATTCAAAATTTTGTGTTAAGTAAAACAAACCTTTTTATGAAACGCCAATGTACTGAGTGTTTAAATAAACAGAAACAATCAAAATTTAAACGCGTTACTCACGTTATATTTGATTTAGATGGCGTCATCATAGATACCGAATACGGCTACCAAGAAGCATTTCAAAAAACAATTGCAGATTATGGCCAACAGTACAATCCTGAGTTTTATCGACAAATAGCTGGAAGTCCTAGTGGATACGTAGCTAGAGCTAGCATAAAAACTTTCGATTTGAATGTTCCATCGGACGAGTTTATAAACAAATATAGAAATTATGCTAAGGTTGGACTAAAAGACGTAAAATTGTTGGCGGGTGCTGAAAGAATTATCAGACATTTGAATGATAGTGGAATACCATTAGCCTTAGCCACCTCGTCTGGAAAGGCATCAGCGCAAGACAAAACTGCAAAATATAAGGAACTAATGGATCTCTTTCATCATATTGTATATGGCAATGATCCTGATGTTAAACACGGAAAACCACAACCTGATATATTTTTAGTGTGCGCATCTAGATTTCCAGATATCCCTAGTCCCTCTAGGTGTTTGGTGTTCGAAGATTCACCAAATGGAATGATGGCAGCTTTAGCTGCTGGTATGCAAGTTGTGATGATTCCTAATGGAACTGTCCCTGCAGAAATTTGGCAGCTAGCAACTATGAAAATAAATTCTTTAAATGATATAGTACCCGAGTTATTCGGTTTACCACCGTTTCCAAACACGGAAACTGACGCCGTTTTAGACGTTGCTCAGAACAATTTGTTGGGGGACTAGTTAACAAATATGGACATTTCCTTGGTAAACTTTTCAGTAAACATTTTTAATGGGAAATTATACTACAAATACCAGCTACCATCTAAAAACAAAAGTAGGAACAAATATTATTATATTAAATACTATAACAGTAATTGCAGTATTTCTCAACCATTACTCTGGCTTTAATAAATAACTACATTTTTATCTGCAGGGTATTATTTATCGATCAGACATAAGCTCTAAATAACCTAAATTAATATCCGACTTAATTAGGCAATCCAATTTGTTAACCACGGGAGAGAAAATGGGTAATAACTGATTTCCATCACACAACAATTATTTGCAACGCAAAAGTGTCAAGATTTAATTTATAGTGTATTTATATTTTTTGTTCATAGATAGGTTTTTGTCAAGGGCATAAGATACTTGCAGAAATATCACTATATTCGCTTTAAGGTGTGTAAGAGACGTGTAGAAAACTAGAAATTATAAAAGCAAAAGTTAATCTATGTATGTTGTGTATATGTTAGCATCATCCACATACTTACCCTCCTCCGGAGAGTTGTCTTTAAATATTTTATGTTTAACAAATGTTGTGACAGCTAAAAAATAAGTCTCATATTAAATGATAATAAAGACACGACCTTAAATTACTAAAAGTCGATTCGGTAAGTATAACTCACTCAAAATCGACTTACAAGATTTAACCCAGACAGACAGGCAAGCCGTTATCCGAGTCCCAATAGGCCAGGTAGGCCCGGGCCTAGAATCTCATAATCAGAGGGGCCCCACGTTCGACCTGATTTTGTACAACGCAACGGCGATTTTTAAAACAATACATCACATTTCATTGGCAAATTAGTTTACATTTTCTTTATTATTTATCTATAAGACCCAAAATAAGCTTAGTTTTGTTTAGATTTTCTTTAGTCCAGGAAGAAGAGCTATTTTTTAGCAGAGCATCAAGAAAATTAAAGAACAGATGATTTTTTTAGATTTTAACTTCAATAACTTGCAAAATTGTGTTTCTTTTTTAAATCCGTTTTTACATTACTAAACCCTCCGCAAACAAAAATACATTATTTTGCCAATATCTGCTAAAATACAGTATATAGAGCAATTAGGTAAAAAATGAAGGTGGATGGATATCATATACAAAAATGGTCCCGATAATTTTTTTCTATACACTGTAGTACAAATTAAATTGGAGCCTTTTTAGACCTTAATTTTCTTATTTTTTGGCCGATTTTGATGATTTTATTGTAGCTGAATCATTTCTGAGTTCACGAAAATTTTTCAAGTATTTTTCAGAAAACGACCAGCAGCTTGAAAATTTTGTTTTTTTTTTAATTTCAGTTTTACTTCAAGTTACATGCGAGAGGTATATTTAATCGTTTAAAAAAGAACTGTGTATTTTTGTGTTTTGCTTCAAAATTTTCAAAAAACAGCAAAAAAACGGGAATTAAAAATTTAATATACTTATTATAAAACTCCAGAAAAATGAACATTAAATTATTTATTTAAAAACCCTAATAGTATCAACGACGATTTTGATGATGTATATGACCTCCTTGATTTTCTACCATGGCTTGTAGCTTTCTGCGCCATAATCCAGTAGAGTTTATTAATATTTTTTTTTTAGTTAACTCAGAAATGATACAGCTAAAAATCATCAAAATCAACAAAAAAATAAGAAAATTATTTTGATCTAAAAAAGGTTCCAATATAATTTGGACCACAGTGTGTATGATAGTTTCTGAGGTAAATTAATTGGAATCCATAGTCAATTTTCTCCCACTGACATCTTCTGTCATCTTAAAAATCTGGAAAATATAACGCGTCCGGGGATCAAATTTGTAATAACTCCACCAAAAATTATAATATTTTTGTTTAAAAAATTAAGGACTAGGATATAGCTACAATATGTGATAATTTGATTATATATGTAAGAGTTTATATTAAATAACTTCTTCCTCACATGGATAAACTTTAGCATACGAATTATAATAGTTTACAGCAGGGCTGTGCCGTATACTAAATAAACAATGTAAATTATGTAAACAAACATTTCCAAAATAATAATTATTATTATTCATTTCTAAAAGTTTCGTTGGCATTTTGTAGGAACATTTTCACAGTTAACACACAGATTTGAAATTTCAACATAACAACAAAAATATGCTCAAAAATGAACTTCATTAAATATGGAAAACAGATATTCATAATTTTGAAAAAACCACCGGAACCACAATGTACTGGTATAAGTGAGTCCACAAAAATACATATCTTTCGTATTGTGTTTGTTTTATCCTTCTGTATAGGACTGAATCCTCGACAGTAACAGAAGCTGCCAGCAAATGAAGCTTTCGAGATTTTTTATACGTCCTTGAAATAATTCGTAAAGAGTACTTTGACCATACAGTGCGAAATTAATTTCAGTGTAAAGGTAACTTCAACCTCATGCTACACATGTATTTGGGAAACTGCGACCAAGCAGGAGGCTCAAGAATGTAAGGTTTTGGACTACATTTAAGGACTATTTCGCGCAGCAGCAAGCAAAGAATGGTCGCTGTAGCTAGCATTGGGAACGGCAGAAGAAAAATCGGCAAATTCGTCTTTACCCAGAACTTCTCTGATACAGAATTCCGTTAACAGTTTATATATAGAATAGACGAATTTACCGATTTTTTTATTTGTTTTTACTTTTTTTATATTATTTATTAATATTATTAGTACTGTTTAAATAAAGTAAATCAATGACTATTTTCCCTTATATAAAAAAGTTTTATTCCAGGAAATGGAATTTTACTGAATATTTACATATTTTATTAGCCCGCCATTTTGTTTTTTACTTATATTGGATTTTTACCAAAATGTTACCATTCCATCTCCATATGACCCTTGATGTTTGACTGAAATTTGAAGCCAATCGGTGAAATAGTTTTTGAGCTATGCCGAAACTGACAGAACGACAGCCCCTTAGACCCCGACGGATCTGAGAAATCACGAAATCCAAGACAAGCAAAGAATTTTTTTAAAACAGTTAGTAAAGTTAGTTTTAATTTTTTTTATTAAGTTCGTGTCAAACTAATATTGGATGGTGTATTTTTTCTTTATTGGTATTTTAAATATCTTATTTTTCTTCTTCCGTTCCAGATATTAGGGACCATCGGCATCCTTGCTATTTTTCTTGCCGCGGTGCAAAACAGCCCTAAAATATAGTCCAAAACACCTAATTTTTGAGCCTTGACATTTGCTTGAAGCCTGATATGTATATTGATGTTCGTTTTGCTTTACATGACCTGCCTGTCTGTGATACTTTTAGAATGCGCCTCTAAAAGGTGTCTGATTACATTTTTAACGAGAGACTTTATTACATGAGTTATTAAAAAACTTTAAATACAAAAGTTTTATCGGGATCGTTAGAAATTACAACTTTTTTAACTTTTAGATCGGGGTACAAGGTGTACATACAACCGAATCTCGAAAGCTTAGTTTGCTGGCGGGTTCTGTCAGAGTCCAACACTCGGCCCCATACAGAAGAACAAAGAACACACTATTATTATTTATTACAAGTACTATCAAGATATTTGCCGACTTTCATTTAATCAGTTCTTATACCACATAAAATTGTCCTACTGATTCGAGTGGTTTTCGAGATTTTCATGAATATTTGTTTACCATATTTAAATAAGTTTCTTTCGCTTATTTGCTTATTCTTATTTTATATTAAAATTTTCAATAATTAGCTGTAGAAATATTGGTATGAAAAGCGAAATAAACTTATAAAGATAAAGAATAATAAACAATATATTAAACATTGTTGTTTACAATAGTCTCCATTGTCTACGTAGTCTACATGAAAAAGAGGCATGTAAACATCATGTAGATAAGCAGAGTCGATGTAGATTACATTTTATAGTCTATGGCACAAGCCTGGCTTAAAATGACTGTGTCATTCTAAGCAATATAATTTATCAGACTTCTTGATCACTAATATGTTACAATTTTTTTCTACTTCGAAAAAAAAAATACATATATGTATAAATACATATATGCTTTGGGAAAATAAAATACCAGTTTACCACAAAATGTGTATTATTTCCATGGCGCTGCGAACAGGATTAGCCAGAAGAAGGCGTAGGAGCCGTTTTATTGCAAAATAAATTACCTTCTTTATATACCGCAAAATTATTAAGGATTTCAGTTAAATTTGGCTCAAATTGAAAGAGAGATATATAGCGTTGTGTCTGCTTGTGCGAGTACAGAAGCTACCAATGAAGAGGAAATTTTCATTAGTATAAAAAATGCATACAATTATATTATATATAATATTTCAAATCTTGGCTTAATAAAAAAGTGTAAAGATGAATATAATGCTACAGTTATTAGTTTTGTTACAGGCAACGCAGCAAATATGAACATTGCGGCAAAAAAATTGTGAAAGCAGGGGATTACGCCATTTTTACATTCGGGTGTTTTCAGTTCATATATTGAATTTGCTTTCCAAGGACATGTGAAAGATCTGAAATGCAAATTGTAAAATACTTTCGAAATACCCATTTGCTAAATACTTGGTACAAACAAAAAGGAGAAAAGAAGCTGATATTACCACAAGGTGTTCGATGGATAGAGTTTCTGAATGCCTGTAGATTAATATCAGTGAGTGGCCAAAACTGTTGCAAATTTGTGAAGGACACAAAGATGACACTGACTTAGTTATTTTGCAATATAATCGAATATTCATATCAAATGAATTACTGAAGATTTTTTAAAACTTCTTAAACTAATTTCTGTGTCACTGAATATGGTTCAACAAAAACGTGCCTCTTTGTCTAATGTTCAGGCATGGAAAAAACGTATGGCTGTTTTTGATAATGTCGAAAATGAGGACAAATTTACATCAATATCGGCCTTTCAAAACAACATATAAGCTTGAACGCCTTTTCACATTTTGGCATACTTACTAAAATCTATGAAACGAAGAAAAAAAAGCTGCTTTAGATATTGCTTAAAAGGCAGCCATAATTTACTGGGGCATGTCTAGGTAATTTGGTGTTCGGCAGCTTTTGCTTTATCTTCGTTACATGTAAAAAGCTTTTAAGTGAATTAATTTTAAAACCATGTATCTTCCTACCTGTTCACTCATGAGTAGCATTGATGATGACTAGTTAGTCGAAAGCGCTCTGCTATAATTTTGGATTTGGATAATATACACGTTATACAGACAAATGGTTTTGTTTCATTCCTTTCGCATGTGTACACAGCCTTTAAGTTTTCAACAAATGCAGTTGTTCATTCTGATATTAGAAATAGACTTGGCAATGAAAAAGCCTCTAAATTAGTATTTATCTTTAAACAATTTAATACTTAATTGTTCTGTTTGAAAGCATACTTATTTTTGTATTTAATATTATGTAATGCTACATTAGGCAATTAGCTTTTTTTGAACTTTTGTAATGTTTTAGTTAGTTTTAAATTTTACACATATATAGTTCATGAGAAAGATGCTATATTTATGTTTGGTTTTATTGAAAGCAGTTTCAAAATGTTATTTTCATAAATAAACATTTAATCAATACAAAGGGCACTTTTTGTCGGAAAATTAAAAAAAAACGTGATTTTTTATTAAAAATCGTTTGATTGCAATCATGATTTTAATCAGATAATTTAAATCATCTCAACCCTGTTGAGTGCAGTACTACTGCGAAGCTAGTAGACAGTCGATCATCAAATGAAGTTATCCAACAATTAAAATCAATATTTGCTAGACATGACATTCCTAGGAAGGATCATTTCAAAACTTTGGAATTTTGATCACACTATGTTGAGTCCTCTAAATCCTCAGTCAAATATCTTAGCGGACAGCCATGTACAGACTTAAAAAAAAACGTGCTCTACAAAGCAAAATATGTACAAAAATATATATCTCTGAAAGGGCCCCGGATTAATAAGCTCTACAGAGGAGTAAAGTTAAATAAAAACTTGTAAAAAGAAAACCCAGTTTCTTAGCAACTACTGCAACAGTTGATGCGATGTGACCATACCGAATCCTTTTAAACCCTATAAACTGATAGCCATTTCAAGGAAACTCTCCGAAATTAGGCAAACGTGTAAAAACTTATTAAATCTTCATTTTGTTTTCCGGGGTTAAATGGGAGATCATATAAAAATCTTATTTGTTGGGTTTTTTGATATCCCCCTTAAATTTCGAAATATATATATATATATATATATATATATATATATATATATATTTATAGATATATATATATATATATATATATATATATATATATATTTATTATATATATACTTGCAAGTTCAAGAGACGATTTGAGATTTTTTTGATAACTCTGTAAATTATAGGTTATGTATTAAAATTGGAAAGAAACCAACGCATTAATAATAATATATACTGTGGTAAAATTTAAATCCAAAGCTCTCCGCCAAATCTTTAAATATACAGTGTGTGGATAAAGTCTGGAATAATGGAAATAAATAAATATTTTTACATCAAACTGGAACATACAGGATGACTCAAGTAGTGATACGACGATGTTCACGACTTTTTTAAATAAAACATCATGTATATTGATACATTTTTGAATTCTACAAAAATAAATAATTATGTTTTATGTAACATATCATATGTCTAAGTTTTAGAAATATTGACTTTGGAAATTTGTCATTTTGGACTCTTTGATAGGCTGTAAAAGAAACGATTGGAATTAGAGCAAAACGAATAGCGCATTCATATCTTAGTTTTTCGTGGTCTTTCCTATAACATCAACTTTTAGTTTAAGCAGTTAGTTTTTCTGCTTTTCAAGAAAAATATCATGTCGTATGGAAAGTGGCATAATAAGAAAGACCATAAAAATGAACATTCATAATATGCAATTAGTTTTGCTCCAATTCCAACCATTTCGTTTTTACAACCTGCCAAAAGTTCCAGATAGACGGATTTCACATGTCAATATTACGAAAACAATTGAACTTAGACATATGACATGTTATATCAATTATACTTGTTTTTCTTGTAGAATCCAAAGATATATCAATAAACAGGGAATTTCATATAAAAAATTCATGAATATCGTTTTACTTACTACATAGCTCACCCTGTATATTTCAATTTGACGTAGAAACATGCTCAACCAAAATTGAGGGGTCCGAGCGACTTTTGCAAGTCACTGATTTCAAATTATTTCTTTATCGGCACCCTGTATGTTAGATATTCTAGAATTGATAAAGGGATTCGAGGTGACACATGTTTGTTAATATGCTAAAACCTACTCGACCGGGTGTATCTAAAAATCCAGCCAGTTTACCAAAATTGTAAATTTAGGAACTACTTATTTTCAACACCATAATTTTAAAATGGTTTAGTCAAATTTTTAGTATAACATCGGGCTGACATTACGTCTGTAGTACAGCCTTCTTACTATTTTATCATATATACAAGAAACAGGAACTTATTTATTATTATTTTAAGGGAGAAAGCATGTTTATTTTAACAAAGTGTCCGAATTCCGAGTCTATATATGGATCTCGTTTATTATAAGAAACAGAGAAATGACCAAATAGGGAAAAGTTTTTAGGCAATTTTGTTGCAAGGCCAATATCTTCTGCCTAAGAAGTCTAGCTTTTGAGGTATTTAGAAAAAAAATAACATATTGTATAATAAATATAACAAAAGTTTATTCCAGGAAATGGAATTTTACTGAATATTTACATATTTTATTAGCCCGCCATTTTGTTTTTTACTTATATTGGATTTTTACCAAAATGTTACCATTCCATCTCCATATGACCCTTGATGTTTGACTGAAATTTGAAGCCAATCGGTGAAATAGTTTTTGAGCTATGCCGAACTGACAGAGCTGACAGAACGACAGCCCCTTAGACCCCGACGGATCTGAGAAATCACGAAATCCAAGACAAGCAAAGAATTTTTTTAAAACAGTTAGTAAAGTTAGTTTTAATTTTTTTATTAAGTTCGTGTCAAACTAATATTGGATGGTGTATTTTTTCTTTATTGGTATTTTAAATATCTTATTTTTCTTCTTCCGTTCCAGATATTAGGGACCATCGGCATCGTTGCTATTTTTCTTGCCGCGGTGCAAAACAGCCCTAAAATATAGTCCAAAACACCTAATTTTTGAGCCTTGACATTTGCTTGAAGCCTGATATGTATATTGATGTTCGTTTTGCTTTACATGACCTGCCTGTCTGTGATACTTTTAGAATGCGCCTCTAAAAGGTGTCTGATTACATTTTTAACGAGAGACTTTATTACATGAGTTATTAAAAAACTTTAAATACAAAAGTTTTATCGGGATCGTTAGAAATTACAACTTTTTTAACTTTTAGATCGGGGTACAAGGTGTACATACAACCGAATCTCGAAAGCTTAGTTTGCTGGCGGGTTCTGTCAGAGTCCAACACTCGGCCCCATACAGAAGAACAAAGAACACACTATTATTATTTATTACAAGTACTATCAAGATATTTGCCGACTTTCATTTAATCAGTTCTTATACCACATAAAATTGTCCTACTGATTCGAGTGGTTTTCGAGATTTTCATGAATATTTGTTTACCATATTTAAATAAGTTTCTTTCGCTTATTTGCTTATTCTTATTTTATATTAAAATTTTCAATAATTAGCTGTAGAAATATTCGTATGAAAAGCGAAATAAACTTATAAAGATAAAGAATAATAAACAATATATTAAACATTGTTGTTTACAATAGTCTCCATTGTCTACGTAGTCTACATGAAAAAGAGGCATGTAAACATCATGTAGATAAGCAGAGTCGATGTAGATTACATTTTATAGTCTATGGCACAAGCCTGGCTTAAAATGACTGTGTCATTCTAAGCAATATAATTTATCAGACTTGTTGATCACTAATATGTTACAATTTTTTTCTACTTCGAAAAAAAAAATACATATATGTATAAATACATATATGCTTTGGGAAAATAAAATACCAGTTTACCACAAAATGTGTATTATTTCCATGGCGCTGCGAACAGGATTAGCCAGAAGAAGGCGTAGGAGCCGTTTTATTGCAAAATAAATTACCTTCTTTATATACCGCAAAATTATTAAGGATTTCAGTTAAATTTGGCTCAAATTGAAAGAGAGATATATAGCATTGTGTCTGCTTGTGCGAGTACAGAAGCTACCAATGAAGAGGAAATTTTCATTGGTATAAAAAATGCATACAATTATATTATATATAATATTTCAAATCTTGGCTTAATAAAAAAGTGTAAAGATGAATATAATGCTACAGTTATTAGTTTTGTTACAGGCAACGCAGCAAATATGAACATTGCGGCAAAAAAATTGTGAAAGCAGGGGATTACGCCATTTTTACATTCGGGTGTTTTCAGTTCATATATTGAATTTGCTTTCCAAGGACATGTGAAAGATCTGAAATGCAAATTGTAAAATACTTTCGAAATACCCATTTGCTAAATACTTGGTACAAACAAAAAGGAGAAAAGAAGCTGATATTACCACAAGGTGTTCGATGGATAGAGTTTCTGAATGCCTGTAGATTAATATCAGTGAGTGGCCAAAACTGTTGCAAATTTGTGAAGGACACAAAGATGACACTGACTTAGTTATTTTGCAATATAATCGAATATTCATATCAAATGAATTACTGAAGATTTTTTAAAACTTCTTAAACTAATTTCTGTGTCACTGAATATGGTTCAACAAAAACGTGCCTCTTTGTCTAATGTTCAGGCATGGAAAAAACGTATGGCTGTTTTTGATAATGTCGAAAATGAGGACAAATTTACATCAATATCGGCCTTTCAAAACAACATATAAGCTTTAACGCCTTTTCACATTTTGGCATACTTACTAAAATCTATGAAACGAAGAAAAAAAAGCTGCTTTAGATATTGCTTAAAAGGCAGCCATAATTTACATGGGCATGTCTAGGTAATTTGGTGTTCGGCAGCTTTTGCTTTATCTTCGTTACATGTAAAAAGCTTTTAAGTGCATTAATTTTAAAACCATGTATCTTCCTACCTGTTCACTCATGAGTAGCATTGATGATGACTAGTTAGTCGAAAGCGCTCTATAATTTGGATTTGGATAATATACACGTATACAGACAAATGGTTTTGTTTCATTCCTTTCGCTTGTGTACACAGCCTTTAAGTTTTCAACAAATGCAGTTGTTCATTCTGATATTAGAAATAGACTTGGCAATGAAAAAGCCTCTAAATTAGTATTTATCTTTAAACAATTTAATACTTAATTGTTCTGTTTGAAAGCATACTTATTTTTGTATTTAATATTATGTAATACTACATTAGGCAATTAGCTTTTTTTGAACTTTTGTAATGTTTTAGTTAGTTTTAAATTTTACACATATATAGTTCATGAGAAAGATGCTATATTTGTGTTTGGTTTTATTGAAAGCAGTTTCAAAATGTTATTTTCATAAATAAACATTTAATCAATAAAAAGGGCACTTTTTGTCGGAAAATTAAAAAAAAACGTGATTTTTTATTAAAAATCGTTTGATTGCAATCATGATTTTAATCAGATAATTTAAATCATCTCAACCCTATTGAGTGCAGTACTACTGCGAAGCTAGTAGACAGTCGATCATCAAATGAAGTTATCCAACAATTAAAATCAATATTTGCTAGACATGACATTCCTAGGAAGGATCATTTCAAAACTTTGGAATTTTGATCACACTATGTTGAGTCCTCTAAATCCTCAGTCAAATATCTTAGCGGACAGCCATGTACAGACTTAAAAAAAACGTGCTCTACAAAGCAAAATATGTACAAAAATATATATCTCTGAAAGGGCCCCGGATTAATAAGCTCTACAGAGGAGTAAAGTTAAATAAAAACTTGTAAAAAGAAAACCCAGTTTCTTAGCAACTACTGCAACAGTTGATGCGATGTGACCATACCGAATCCTTTTAAACCCTATAAACTGATAGCCATTTCAAGGAAAATCTCCGAAATTAGGCAAACGTGTAAAAACTTATTAAATCTTCATTTTGTTTTCCGGGGTTAAATGGGAGATCATATAAAAATCTTATTTGTTGGGTTTTTTGATATCCCCCTTAAATTTCGAAATATATATATATATATATATATATATATATATATATATATATATATATATATATATATATATATATATATATATATATATATATATATATATATATATATATATATATATATATATATATATATATATATATATATTTATATAACTTTATTACTTTATATCAATGTTTTTTGTTCCTCATAAATGTAATAAAACAGTCGCTATGGCATACGTTAACCAAAGAATTGAAAATAAATGTTTTTAACTAAAAAATCTTTAAAGTCCAAATTATGTTTTCCTTTTAGCTAAATTTGAATATCCTTGCCCCGCAAGTTCAAGAGACGATTTGAGATTTTTTTGATAACTCTGTAAATTATAGGTTATGTATTAAAATTGGAAAGAAACCAACGCATTAATAATAATATATACTGTGGTAAAATTTAAATCCAAAGCTCTCCGCCAAATCTTTGAATATACAGTGTGTGGATAAAGTCTGGAATAATGGAAATAAATAAATATTTTTACATCAAACTGGAACATACAGGATGACTCAAGTAGTGATACGACGATGTTCACGACTTTTTTAAATAAAACATCATGTATATTGATACATTTTTGAATTCTACAAAAATAAATAATTATGTTTTATGTAACATATCATATGTCTAAGTTTTAGAAATATTGACTTTAAAAATTTGTCATTTTGGACTCTTTGATAGGCTGTAAAAGAAACGATTGGAATTAGAGCAAAACGAATAGCGCATTCATATCTTAGTTTTTCGTGGTCTTTCCTATAACATCAAGTTTTAGTTTAAGCAGTTAGTTTTTCTGCTTTTCAAGAAAAATATCATGTCGTATGGAAAGTGGCATAATAAGAAAGACCATAAAAATGAACATTCATAATATGCAATTAGTTTTGCTCCAATTCCAACCATTTCGATTTTACAACCTGCCAAAAGTTCCAGATAGACGGATTTCACATGTCAATATTACGAAAACAATTGAACTTAGACATATGACATGTTATATCAATTATACTTGTTTTTCTTGTAGAATCCAAAGATATATCAATAAACAGGGAATTTCATATAAAAAATTCATGAATATCGTTTTACTTACTACATAACTCACCCTGTATATTTCAATTTGACGTAGAAACATGCGCAACCAAAATTGAGGGGTCCGAGCGACTTTTGCAAGTCACTGATTTCAAATTATTTCTTTATCGGCACCCTGTATGTTAGATATTCTAGAATTGATAAAGGGATTCGAGGTGACACATGTTTGTTAATATGCTAAAACCTACTCGACCGGGTGTATCTAAAAATCCAGCCAGTTTACCAAAATTGTAAATTTAGGAACTACTTATTTTCAACACCATAATTTTAAAATGGTTTAGTCAAATTTTTAGTATAACATCGGGCTGACATTACGTCTGTAGTACAGCCTTCTTACTATTTTATCATATATACAAGAAACAGGAACTTATTTATTATTATTTTAAGGGAGAAAGCATGTTTATTTTAACAAAGTGTCCGAATTCCGAGTCTATATATGGATCTCGTTTATTATAAGAAACAGAGAAATGACCAAATAGGGAAAAGTTTTTAGGCAATTTTGTTGCAAGACCAATATCTTCTGCCTAAGAAGTCTAGCTACTAGGGCTTTTGAGGTATTTAGAAAAAAAATAACATATTGCGTTTTCAAAATTATGCTGCGAGTTTTTTATTCCACAAAATTGTTCATATCTTTTCCCAAATACATTTTGTGCGTAAAATTTGGTTGTTCTGGCAGATTTTGATTCAGACTTTTCGTAAATGGGGTCCCACCATCAATTTTGTTTTTTTAAATACGGAGCTAGATTTTCCATTTCGTTTTTAACAAGTATTTCATCTCCCAATACTAACAGGATTAATATTTGGAACAAAAATTTAAGATTTTCCGACAAAAGATGTGTTGGAGACGGTAAACCAGTATTTCACCAAATCCACATAGAATTTTAAATACTTGTCATGTATGTATGTTAGTTAGTGTATTATATCATTGGATTTGAGCGGTCAAAGGCTTGTAAAAACAAAATTAAAAATCCTGGTCCGTATTTAAAAAAAAATAAGTTGATGATGAGCCCCGTTTACGAAATATCAGATTTAAAATCTGACAGCAACTCGCAATTTTAAACAAAAAGATGCTTTGGGAATGTATTTGCAGATTTAAAAAATATGGAGGGATAAACAAGTTCCAGCATAATTTTTTTTTAATATCTCAAGAACGATAATAGCTAGAATCCGTTTACAGGTGCTATTAGGCTTGTAACAAAATTGTCTAAACCCATTTAACCATATCTCTTTATCTTATAATAAGCGAGATCCCATGTGCATACTCGAAATCCGGAAACACTCATATTTAAAAAAAAACCGTAACTATAAGAACGAACTATAGCAAACCATAACATAACTAAGGAAGACATGAATCGTTTTTAAATTTACGCCGAGTTTTAGACAGACGCCAAAAAATGCCATTAGCACAGAATGTCTTTCATTTTAGTCGGTAATTGTGCAATAATTCCCATGGTTATCACTAAGATGAAATGTTGTGAAAAGTGTACTACTTTTTATAATTACCAGATATATCCAAACTGCTGTAGTTACAAAAGTATTTAGACCTATGGGCTAATCTACAAGAAAGCGCCTTTATATCGTAAAATGCGCATTAAGACATCTTCGTTCGGAAAAATGGCAATGACTCATTTGCCATTCGAAACGGAAACTAATGTTTTCATATATAAAAAATAGCATTTAATAGAGCACTCAACAAATCTGTCTCATCGTTTGATTATGACATTGTATTTCGCTCAGTGACACATCCCCAAACATTGGTCTGGCTACGCCCCTGTTGATAGGTAAAAGTAGCTTAAAGTTCATAGTATAAATAGGTAAGTTTGTAACACGTACAAAAAGAAATCCTGAAAAAATGTGTTTTATCTTATGCTAATGTCTAGTTTTTGCATGTAGAACTACTTCCTAAATATACTGTTACGGTTAGTCACTCCTACTTAGTATTAGGCAATAATGGAAATTCTATATATTATAAGAATCTATTCCTTACGCAGTAATATATCACTATTAGCGAGATTCCTTTTTGTCTGTCAGTTCTGTGGATAAATCGACTTGAAATGAGATTCCATATGGCCTAAGATGATATATCAAATATTCTAGGACGTACATCTGATTTGGTGTTACGTAGTGAAACGAAACGGCGTTATCAGAACAACATTCCATTCCCTGCAAATAATTTGAATTATTATTTGCTTATACTAACTACCAATATTACTAGAGTCCAGGTGCGTGTCAGACGAGACCCGTACAAGCAGCGAGACTGGTTAGTGATGTCTCCGCAAGAACTAATATAACCGAGATCCCTAGGCAATTTGTCAGGTCTAATGTGCCATAATGATTACATGTGTACTTCATACATCTTCGAAAAACAGCATTAAGATGGGAATTAGGTCTTTATGGGCCCTGAATTTCGGCTTCTGGTACGCGCCGGGGCTCTAGTCTAAATCATGTAATAAGATATACAAACTGTTAAACTTATTGAATATATGATAGATTTTATTTCGTGAATATAACTTGAAAGGTGTCACAATACCTCCTCTCAACCTAACTTGATCAAAAAATGTCACTTGAGTTTTATTTCATGAATACGGTAGCCCCTATTAATAACATATCGACAAAAAAACGAATAATAATATATTCTTTTTATAAAAAATAAACCTATTTTCTACTCAATTAAGTATTTTAAAAATTACTGTATTTTGTAGATCAACAGCACTTAGGATACATTGGGCCTCCTTGTACATCCTCCCTGAGAACATCGCTCATCATAAGCCCAATTTTACAAAGTAGATGATGTCGCCTATAGAGAGACTTCCCTTAAGCTGGCAGTGGTAAGCCAGTTGTCTCCCAGAATGGATTATTATCTGATCAGTGATATCATACAGATATTTATTTACCTGTTTTAATCTTTTTAAATACCATACGCGTGCTAAAGAAATGGTGTCAACCCTTGGGTTTTGTCAAAATTTATTGCATTAAAAACTGCATCAAAAGGCTAAACCATATTTCTCTTATAGAAATAAAGCATGAAACTTGTTTCCAACGAGCCAGGACGTCACCGCAACAAAGCTCGCTCGCGCTAAAGTGACGGAAATAAATCGCCGATGTAACTATCCTGTATAGTTTACGATTCTTGGGCAGGTTGTAGTTTTGGATTGTCATCAATAGTAACATTACTTACACTATTGTTCATGTTCCTATTCACAGGCACTACATCCGTGGTGTTTGTACAAACATCAGACTGTTTGTCACAGTGCTTTAAGCTCAATAAAATTAGCTTCTTTTCAGCTTCTAATGTTCTGACACTAAGAGGTTTTTGTTTAGGTCTTTTGTCTGTTTCAAAACATCAGTATCTGCTATGAGTTCGCCTTCTCTTTTTCCCAACACCTGTATCACTGACCAGGGAGGCATTAAGTTGAGATTACAACAAACCTACTTTTAGGCTTTATCCTCTCTATGTGTTTATTTTTACCTTTAATTTGCTCTGGCAAATTTGCTCAACATAATCCTTTTCTTGGTCTTGATTATTACTGTAATGACACCCTTTCGAACAAAGAATTTTATCTACGCACAATTTTACAATTTCCGAAGTTTTTTCCATACAGCTAGAATGGAATATCCCTTTACATATAATACCACAGAAGTTCTGAAAGTCATTATTTTTGCAGCATTTAAATTGTCGTTGCAATTTATATCGATGTTTATAAAAATACTTTGGCGTCGTACTATGCTAAAACTCCCCGAATCAAATGCCAAAATCCTTAGAAGACAGAAAAACAGTAGATATCGAGGAATCACCTATTGTTATAAATGCATAAATATATTGTTATAGTTGAATATGAATTAAAGTGTTATTAGATTTTCCAGTTTTCTGGTTTATTACTCGAATTTGGGCATGATACACATATAGACGAGAACACTGGAAATTTTCTGACTTTTACAAACCACACGATAATAATAAAAAGTTATTAATTAAGATGAAAACTTAGATTTGTTAGGAAACGAACTCACAACGTATTTTATTTTAAGACTGAATTAAATCAATTCGAAATTAACAGGAATATAAGTATGAGATGCAGCGTAGAAAAAATAGTTAGTGGACAAAGAAAACTTATTTAGTAACAAACATTAATTAAAAGCATCTCTAATTATTTTTATAATGAACCCAGTTAAATTAAAATTCTTGGCGAAAAAGTATGACCGCCTATTGGAATATTTTTATATCCTTATATATTCTTTTCCTTTTTAATGCATTAAGCAAATAGGTATTCCTCCTCCTCTAGCAAAATTAATGCAATACGTGCATTAATTGCTTGCAATATATCGATGCAATCTAGTCCCAAGAATAGCTTTTTATTTTATCAAAACCGTGACAGCATCCGTTCTATGCTACCATAAAGTATGGCCAAAGTACGCTATCAATTATTTAGCAAATCCTTTACATATAGAACTAAAATGACAAAATATAAAGGCTCAAAAATTGTCTTATATTTTTGTTAGCACCGAGGCCTGATTTATTATGTATCGATTAAATGTACGTCCATGCAATGAATTATAATGATGTGGCAGAGATCCATTCGTCAGATAAACTACTAGTTTTGAAGAGTTTAGTCGAAATATTAACTCTGCTTACATTTGAAAATATAGATTTTATAGTTAAATTATAAATACGTGTATTATTAGACATAATTTAAGGACTTTCTATATATTAAAAATCTAAAAATTGCTTTACTGAATTTTATTTCATTTGAACCACACATTTTAAATAAGGTTTTATATCCACTTACTGCAGTATTTGTTACCTTCTAGAACTGCAAGAATGTTACTACAAATTTCTTCGGCCTTTGTGACATTTTTTTCTTAATCAAAGGTTTATTAAAATATTAACATAAGGTACAAAAGGTTTAACAGCTATCCATTCTACTACTGGCCATTTTTAAGAGTGCATATTTAAATAGCTGCACCTTTATAACTTTTTCTTATACTTACCTCTTTACTTTCATAATAAATATATTGCCAATACCAAAAACTTTTAGAAACGTGACCAGGTATTAGATGATGCTCAGGGACAAACGGAAAGAACCGTCCTCTCCCCATGGAATCCCTAGAATCACCTGCTGTCACTTTAACAGCTTCCATACAACGACCTAACTCCACATCTTCGGCACCATTGTCACTTTTTGAACATCCTGAAGAATTTGTTAAACCAACCTAAATATTAAGACAATTCATGAAAAACCATATTATTATTAAGCAAAAACACAGGCAATGGACGAACGATCGAACAAAAGGTAATATAAACCTATTTTCAACTTCTATCTTGATGTAGTACCGATGCCTGTTTAACTTAATAATGATCCAATACGGCCATCAAAATCATCAGAATATCATAAAGTCATGATCTATTTTCTTTCCGAACATAAGCAACACATTGAGAATGAAGTAACTTCAAAATTATTTTGAATTATAATGTGAAATTTAACGTCCTAATAAATTTAAGAATAGATGTGTAGCGGGTTTAGGACAGAAATAAAAATACCTTTTTCTTAAAAAAGATCCGACGTTTCGACTATATATTTAGTCTTCTTCAGGGGACGGACAACAGTAGCTGTTGTCCGTTCATACTTTTGGGTTTGTCTTGTTATTGTTGTAAAAATAATGTCATCGTCTTCCTTAGGTTTCATATGGACATGTATATTGACATAAATTCCATATTTAAAAATACCCCTAAAGAAGGCTAAGTTTATAGTCGAAACGTCGGCTCTTTTTTAAGATAAACGTATTTTTATTTCTGTCCTAAACATACTCAGTAGCTACTTGTTTATTTTTAGAGAAGTTTAAATTTTTAACCTAGACTTATTCCTTGAAAACTTGGAAGTTGAAATTTGCAATAAAACTTTATATAAATAGAACTAATAAGTATTATGAAATTGGCGTCAAATTAATAAAAACAATAAATAGACGTTATACTCGTGGTATTAGATTTAAGACACTCAGTACATAAATAAGCATTTGTGTATAAGAAATTAAGAATTAGTTTGACGCCGACTTTATTCAGTCCAATTTCTAGAGATGGAATAAAATATTATTTTTTACTTTATGGTGTTTTTTTGGTTTTATTTTTTTTATAAAAATGTATCTATCTTAACTTTTAAAAGCCAGATGGTATCTCCCCGGTAGGTTGCACCCGATCCCGATAGGAATTATCGATCTGATAACTAATTAAACAGTTGCTGTTTAACTCAAAAATGTAGTTAAATTTTGGGTAAAAAACACGTGTGTTTGAATCACCCTGTATATTGACGTTAATTGTGTTTTATGTCAAACATCCTGCCCAAGAATAAAGTCTAATAATGTACCTTTAAAACAAATAAAAGTTTATTTAAATCGCTTGTAGGAATCAGAAAATATCATATTACAAATATTACTAAAATTTTGTCCGAGTCGTTTCAAATTTCCACGAGTGTAGTTTTATATTAAAAAGTAAAATTCTGACAGTAACTTTGGCATTTAAATGTTTTGATATTTTCAAAAAAAAAAACAAGAAAAGGGGGGTCAAAACATGATAGGACACCCTGGCGATATAGTTTTATACAAAAAACAGCTTATGTTACATTATCAATTATTGTAAATAATAACAAACAAAAATTCTTATTATTAATATAAACAATGTATCTGTAAGGAGAAAATGAGGGAAATACTATATATAATTCACACAATAAAACACCACAAAAATTCCAACAGTATTATGGTTTATCATAAAAAAAACATTCAATTTCGGGTACAAAAATCGTAGATTGTTGTGCCTTATCGAATAGGCTGTGATATGATATGAATTCCACAAATCGCGCCTAATTATCAGCAAACGCCTATTATTTTATATGTATGTGTAGAAAATATCAATTTACTTCCGGATACTAGCTATAATTCTCGCATACTTTACTCTAAACACAGCTATTAAAGTTTAAACCACTAGAAGCACAAATAAAGGCGTTTCACACATAATATATATATATATATATATATATATATATATATATATATATATATATATATATATATATATATATATATATTATCAGCAAACGCCTATTATTTTATATGTATGTGTAGAAAATATCAATTTACTTCCGGATACTAGGTATAACTCTCGCATACTTTACTCTAAACACAGCTATTAAAGTTTAAAACACTAGAAGCACAAATAAAGGCGTTTCGTAATAATATATATATATATATATATATATATATATATATATATATATATATATATATATATATATATAATATATATATATATATATATATATATATATATATATATATATATATATATATATATATATATATATATATAAATATATATATATATATATATATATATATTTATATATATATATATATATATGTATATATATATATATATATATATATAGGGTGGCAACTATTTAATTGACCACTATTGGTATCTTGTAAACGGTAAGAGTTACAGTCTTCGTTAAATTAGAGAAAATGTACCTTTGTTAGAGGCCATTAAAAATCCGTTTACCGAGTTGCCAAATTATTTTTTGCTTCCGAGTTAATGGGCAAAATATAAAAAACGTAGAAAATTACTTTCTTAAAAGTCAAAAACTATTAAATTTGCAGAAATTTGTTCCTGCTCTATAATATAATGTAGCTAGGTTGTCAATAGAACATTTTGTCTTTGAGACACCATCAACTTAATTTTTTTAAATACGGACCGTACTTTTTATTTCATTCAAAATACAGTGATGTATCACACATGCCCAAAAATAATGTTTGTTTCTACAAACACACAGGCATATACCTGTCCCTGTCTATCACATGGGTGTTATGAAATGATCTACCATAATCCAGGGTTGGATTTCTACTTCGATATGTAGAAACAATAGAATACTTAAAAATTCTCTACCGATCAAAAACAGTGAAAAAAAATTATAATGCAATGTTATCTAACTTTTAAGTACATAAAATAAAAGACATCTAGTTCATATAATAAGTTAAAATAATAAATTAAAACAGAAATCTTGCAGAAATTCCAATAAAATGGGTATATTTTATCCATTTATAAGTAAAAATAAACCTACATGTCTATAGAAATTTTGTTCGTAAAACATTCACATTACTGCATAAATTCTGATAGTTTTAGAATAAAATTTAAAATTGTTTACAAATTTATCAATCCAGTAGTCATCATGATTTATAAATATTTATGGTTTTACTTGGTATTTCAATGGCAAAGTTTTTTTTTTAAATTTCAATATAGAAAAACTTTTTTTGCATTTTCAAAAATTATTACTCTACTTACTTATAATAAAATACAAAATTTCAAAAACAATTTAAAAATATGATAAAAATTATGATATTCATATAATTGATTCTTGACGTATTTTACCTTGATAGAAAAACCTCGAGTTTTTCTATGCACGTATAAAACAAGTTTTCTGCTGTTTTTTACCTAGGTAGATTTCCTCAGGTTTTCTACTGAATCAACCCTGACTATAATACAATTTTTTACAGTTTCGATGAGATGTCGCCATAGAGATCCAGTAATAAAATAACAAAAGAGAATTTTTAAAAAACAAAATAGGCATCTGTCAAATCAAAATTATCCCAATCTGTCCAATGTCACGTCGATAAGTGTATAACGTAATTTTTATTTTAAGTGGTATTTAATGGTTCGGTATTCAATAATTTATATAATTCGAAATTTTCAAAATCCTTCCCTTGCTGCTAGAAACTATGAAAATCTATATCCAGAAAGAGTTCAGCCTTCAAGAATAATTCATCAACGAATTTGCAGGACTATGCTAGAGGAAGGTAGTGTTTATAAAAGAAGTAAATATCAAGTTATTTCTAACACAAATGAAATAAATGTCTTGGCTCAAATACACATTAATCCGGAAAATTCAACATCATTCATAGCCAGACAATGTGGTATTACATCTGCAGATATAAAGAAAATACTAAAGAAAAATACATTTCACGATTACAAATTTCAGCCTGTGCAGAAGTTACACGAAGGAGATTCAGAAAGGCGATTAGCATTTTGTGAGTGGTTCCAAATTGAATGATCCAGAATTATGTAAGTCAATTTTATGGACTGATGAAAGTACAATTACAAATCGTGGCATATTTAATCGCAAAAATAAACATAACTGGACCACAGAAAATACCCATGTGTAGCAAGAAGTTAGACCTAATTTGTGGTGCGGATTGGCTAACAATCGAGTTATAGACCCAATTTTTCTAGAAGGTAACTTAAACAGAGCAAGATATTTAGATTTATTAGAACATGACTTGGAAGGTTTATTGGATGAATTGCCATTAGCTGATTTAAGAAATATTAAATGGTTTCAGCAAGACGGATGTGCAGCACATAATGCCTATATTATCCAAGAATTTTTAAACAGACGTTTCTCTAGAAGATGGATTGGAAGAAATGGACTTGTTCCATGGCCACCACGGTCGCAATGTCTTAATCCGCTGGATTATTTTTTATGGGATAACCCCCAAAATAAAATGTATTCTTCACCTTCACAAAATATTAAAGATCTAAGGCAAAGAATAGTTGATGCTTTTCGAACAGTTATACCCGATATGGTGAGAAAGGCTACTGAACAAATAGGACGAAGAACTGCTTGTTGCATTGAAAAACAGGGAGGTCATTTTCAGCAGTTAATGCAATGAAATTGTTTAAGTAGTTTTTAAGTGTTTTCTATGTTCGTACACCTTTTAATAAAATATATTTTCCATTAGATTTGCTGTTTTTTTATATGTTGCATAAATGTGACATGTGGACAATTTATTATTTTTAAAGCATTGAATGCATAACAGAGTAAGATCTGTATAGTAAAAGACATTTTCACAACACCCTTTATAACATAACCTTCTTGCCTCTATATTATAATATGTTGGACGAAACCCTCGCCTGATTAATGGACGTAGGTTTAGAATGTGAATTTTAGATCACTTGTTGCTTATCTTTCTAGCTGTTAAAACTGGCCAGTAGCCACAATCATTTCCTTAAGCTTAGTTTTTTTAGATGCGTCTTATTGCTACTCAATTATTTCAGAGTGTATTAGGACAACAAATGAGTAATTTCAGCACAACATCAACAAAGTTTATTTCACCCAGAACCACTCCATAATAAAAAGCAAATGACGGATGGGAAGGAATGATAGACATGCGAGCCGGGTCTGGGAATATGTGCGTGTAAGAAATAAATAATTTTTTGGGCAAGTACTGCATTTGGGAGTTTACAAGCTTCAAAAAAATTAAATAAAAAGTACAGGTCCGTATTTAAAAAAAATTAGTTGATGATGGTGTCTCGAAGACAAAACGTTGTATTATTAATCTAGGTACACCATCTTGTACAACAGGAAAAAATATGAAACTTTTGTATGAAACAAAATTCTGAAAAGTTAAATGTTTATTTGAGAAAGCAATTTTCTACATTTTTTACATTTTACCCAATAACTCGGAAACGAAAAACAATTTGGCAACTCGATAAACGGATTTTTATTTTCCTCAAATAAAGGCATATTTTCGCTAATTTAACCAAGATTGTAACTCTTGCCGTTTAAAAGATACAAATAGTGGTCAATTAAATAGTTGCCACCCTGTATATATATATATATATATATATATATATATATATATATATATGAGCAAGTTTTTAGATTTATTAGAACATGACTTGGAAGGTTTATTGGATGAATTGCCATTAGCTGATTTAAGAAATATTAAATGGTTTCAGCAAGACGGATGTGCAGGACATAATGCCTATATTATCCAAGAATTTTTAAACAGACGTTTCTCTAGAAGATGGATTGGAACATATGGACCTGTTCCATGGCCACCACGGTCGCCATGTCTTAATCCGCTGGATTATTTTTTATGGGATAACCTCCAAAATAAAATGTATTCTTCACCTTCACAAAATATTGAAGATCTAAGGCAAAAAATAGTTGATGCTTTTCGAACAGTTACACCCAATATCACCAATAAAATGTTTTCAGTTAATATATTTATTATCTGAAACACAGGAAGCAAAAAACAATAGTTGATTTACCTCAACAAATCTTTTTAAAGCCTCTTTGCTAAGTACATAACCAGCTCCACCACTCATATAACCCTGCTTCACATAAGGCTTGAAGCGGCAACCAAAATAGATTGATTCATTTGAACTATAGGGCATTAGCATATATCTTAAATTTTCTAATATCACATACCTAAAATGTAAAAATACTGAACTAAAAATTCAAATGTATAACCAAATTGCAATATTATGGTAATTAATTATCACGAAGGATTGTAGAAGTTGGGAATAAACAAGAGCAAGGATTAAAAATTGTCTGCAATGCTAATAAAATTAATAATAGATCCATACGAATTTTACGGCCTGTGTCAAAAGTGTAACGATACACATTAGCTTTATTGGTTTATATAGACTATTTTTATCAAAGTGTAAAAATGGTTTAGCTTCAGTGCAGGCCAATATGACGAGTTTTAAAAATATCACCTAAAACAACATTTGGTGTAAGCAATTTTTAGTACGTCGCCCGGGGCCTAGAGTAAAAAAGTTTAAGGTTTTTAATTTATAAATACATATTTTACTTAAAAGAAAAAGACTATCACAACAAACAACATTTCTTTTAACTTCACACACGATTTCATACTGCCGCCAAATGCAGAAAAGTAGATGCTTTTCAAAACATGACATCTCCCTGAAATAACTTACGTATCATCATCTGCTTTAAGGAACCAGTCTGCTTTATCAAAATAATGCTTATACACATATTGGAACGCCCTTTTTGTTTTACCCCATAAATATTTTCTGCCTTCTTTTATTGGGAGAGCTACAGATGGCAGCAACTTATCTAAAAAATACAAGCTGTAACAACTGCCTATCTATGTCATTTTTTATTCTCTCATAGACTGGTTTTTTTATTTAAAGAAATATAGGTATATATATATATATATATATATATATATATATATATATATATATATATATATATATATATATATATATATATATATATATATATATATATATATATATAGAAAAGGACACAGTGTCGGTCTGGACACTATTTTGCTATTCTAAACAAATCTTATAGATTGACTTTATTTGTTACATTAGTGCTTTACTTGAAATGAAGTACATACCGTACTAAATGTATTATAAAGAGGCACCGCCGTCAAGGCTTTAAACGATTCTTGCCTTGGTTCTTATTGACCTTGAACCTTTATCTCGGAGTTGCACAATTGCTAGTTGTTACGCCATTTCAGTAGAAGCTATGCTAATACTCATAATTTATTATATTTTAATCGTAAAATAATACATTTTTATTGTTTAGGAAATTAAAATGATCAAAAAGAAACTATTTTGTTAAATAATCAAGTTTGCAACACACATGCGAATCACACACAACTTTGTTATTTTTTAATATGTTTAAAAATATGACATGCACTAAAATATAAAAATATTGCATCAATATATAAAAAAACACTGTATAAATCAGAAATCAAATATGAACTCTTAGCCGCCAAGTATCCAGTCGCATAACGTCATAATTCGAAAATTTGTTTTTATGTGGCCTTCTGTCATTTTGAAAGTGACTCGCCAATCAAAATCCCCAACCGGCTCATGTGATGTATTGGCCAATCATAACTTACCTAGCAGCCGACGTAGCGTATCGCCCAGTGGTTCAAAACAATCTACCATGACACAAAGAAATTCATATATATTTAACAAATAAGTACAAATGGTAAAGGAAGGGAATAGTTTTGCTTTGTAGTTATTAAACATGAGAACATATTACACATAACTATGTATGTTGGGATCTAGGTAAGTTTATACAAAGAATGTTTAATAAGTAAGAAAATGTTTCAAAAAATAAGATAATTTTACATTTATCGAGAGAGAGAGAGAGAGAGAATTTAGTGAAAAAACCGAACAGCATCTAAAGGCTATTTAGCGCTACGAAAGATTCATTTAGTTAGTACTTATAAATAATGGTCTGTTTTATATTTTTCCATACAAATTAGCTTCTTTAAGAAAATTTAGGATATTAATATTTCTAGGTTCTAGAGCCAATGTCGCACTCAAATTACCAATAGGTATATTATGGGAGTTCCTCAAAATAGAGATAGTATGTGATTAAGTATGTGCGGGATGTTGCCGTGTTCCCATATCGGTGGCTCATCATTATTTACTAGATATAGATGAATTAATCTAGAATGACCTATTAGGAGACGATAGTATACTGTTTGATCTTTTCTGCTGAGTTTATTTAGTATACGTTTTTTGGAGAACTTTTAAATGATTCTTGGAGTTTATTATGTCCATCTAAAAGCTCCCAATCGATGGTGTTAAGATTGAATAAAAGTACGTATCATCGGAATAGAAGTAGAGTAGAAGATGAGCATTGTCTGAAGCTGATTTTGTCAGGGTGTCAGCAGTTTCATTCCCCTTTTTCCCGAATGTAACCTGGAGACCAAATAAAAGCTGTAGTTGAGTTTCGACTGAGGTTTTTGATGATCATAGTTTGAATGTTAATAATTGATGGATGGTCAGAGAATTGGAGAGTGCACGGAAAGCACTTTTGGAGTCAGAAGCAATAAGCCATTTATCAATGGGAGAGCTATATGTAATTGCCGCCCCGATGACATGTGTTCCGCTGAGAAAATGCTGCATGAAACATTACATTTATCAGTTAATAAAAAAACGTTCCACTTAGTTTCAAACTCACCTTTTGTAATATTTTCAAATTTGGTAAAAATACAATGTGAAGGGACAAAATGGCGGCCTAGTGAAATATTAACAAAAATGATTTACCCAATTTGCCTCAAATTTTGCACAACAATCAAATTTACGTTGGAATAAACCGGTAACATTTTGGTGCGAATCCAAGGTAACGTTGATATGCTTCAATATATTGTCTTAAAATTTGGTGCGTGAAGTGTAATTAAACAAAAAAAGTAATTTGGGCAGCCTATACGGCAGTATATGTTCGTAAACGTTACAAAAAAATGTGGATATGGCAGAGAGTTTGTAAAATAGTGTAGGATGAAATGATTTAAAAAAAAAGATAAAACCATAAGCTACGTTAAATAAAGTTGAGAAGGAATATATATATATATATATATATATATATATATATATATATATATATATATATATATATATATATACAGGGTCCTGCAGCTCACCTCCCGTCTTTTATTATACCTAAACCATTTATTTTAGAAAAAATATTTAAAGGCCACTATATGCTGTTGATTAGAGAGCACATTTTAAAAATATTCTTGATTATACAGGGTGTTACAAAAAATAGTGGCGCATAAAAGTTGAATTTTTTAAAATGGAACACCCTATATTTTTTTACATTTTTGAAGCACTCTTTGCCTAGTCTACAGACTCCTAGAATATTATCTCTCTTTTTTTAATAGTTTCGGAGAAAAAAGGTAAAATCGAAGAAAAAAAAAATTATAGTCTACATTTAAAATATTTATAAAAATTAGATAAAACATCTTAAAAGCTAAGGTAACCTAGTAGCTTACTGCAAAAGGTTTATAGTTATTCTGCTACGAGTATTATAAGTCTTACTTATACAGGGTGACCCAAATTCCATGTCAAACGTGGCAAAATAAAAAATTATTTTTCTCCATTTTTTTCAAATGGAACACCCTATATATTTTTTTTCTGTCAGGTACAGAATTAACAGATCAACATTTTTTATTATTACACTTATCTCAAAATTCCTGAAGGTTTTTGAAATATTCTTAAAAAACTAATGTTGTACTTTGTTTTTCAGTACGATAATTGAATAAACTCACTAGTAATGTGGAAAAATGGAACACCCTATATATATATTTTTTTCTGTCCGATACAGAATTAACAGATCAACATTTATTATTATTACTTATCTCAAAATTCCTGAAGGTTTTTGAAATATTCTTAAAAAACTAATGTTGTACTTTGTTTTTCAGTACGATAATTGAATAACCTCACTAGTAATGTTCATACCTTCGCGATTTTAAATATTAGATAGGTCAGCGTAGTTCTAGCTATGGGGAAAAACCTAAAATCCTAACATTTTTTCTAATTACGTTTGCTGCATAAAATTTAAATTACTGCCAAGAGTTAAGGCTCGACTTAAGGTGTAACAGCTTTATTTAACATTATTAACAAATATCTAATTATTGCTAAAATTAATTTTTACTTAGAACATATGTTCGATATGTCTTCCATTCTCTTCGAGGCATAAACGAAGACGGGTATGAAAAGATCTTCCTACTATTCTTAATACTTCGGGCGTAATACTTTGAAATGCGGTTCTAATCCGTTGCTGCATATTTTCGGGAGTTGTTGGAGGTTTGTTTTAAACAATTTCCTTAACGTAGCCCCATAGAAAAAATCTAATTTCGTTAGATCAGGCGACCGGGGCGGCCACGTCTTCCAATCCATCGATCTGGAAAGAAATTATTTAAAAAATCACTTGCTCCCTGTCTTCCAATCCATCGATCTGGAAAATTATTATTTAAATGATCCTGATGATGATGATAACTGGCAACGAAAAATGTGCTGGAGCACCATCTTGTTGCAACCACATTGTATTTCTCAGATTAACCGGCAAATTTTCGCACAAATTTGGCAAGTGATTTTCTAGGAAGTCGAGATACATGGCTCCAGTTAAATGTCCATTAAAAAAATGGGGACCAATAACATGTTCACCAATAATTCCCCCCCACACATTAACTGACCATCTGTTTTGTAGATCAAGCTGCCTAAAAATTCTTGGATTATGGTCGGCGTAGTAATGGTAGTTATGACGATTTACAAATCCATTCTTATGAAATGTGGCCTCATCAGAGAATAAAACTTTATCAAAAAAATCAAAACTTAACCTAATTTTAGCTTGTGCCCAATTACAAAAGTCAACACGTTTCTCAAAATCTGCTGGAAGGAGTTCTTGATGCAACTGAATATGATATGCATGAAATTTATGGCTCTTTAAAATTCGCTGAACAGTTCTTTCGCTTACTCCTACGGCATCCCCGACTGCTTTTTGGCTAACAGAAGGATTTTCCATGACAGCTAATAGCACAGCTAATTCATTTTCTTCCGTTCGAACGGGCCTATTTCTAACTGGTCTTGTATAATTTACATTTCCCGTTGCCATAAATCTCTCTAATAAGTTCGTCATGCTCCTTCTGTCTGGGTGCCTTCGTTCTGGATAATTTTGCGCATAAATCCTACTGGCCAAAAAGGCATTTCTATGCGATTCTCCTAACACAAAAACCATATCAACCAGTTCTTCGCGGGTGTACTCCATGACGATAGAACGTTCAAATAAAACTTCTAAACAGTGACGCAAACAAACGAAAAATGAACTACGTAGAAGGTAAAGACCACTATATGAAAAATCCGATAATTATTTCAATTTGTAAAACTAGGATCGAAAGAAGACACAACGTAATCTATAGTACTGGCACTTGTCTTAGTAATTCTGGTTGGTGAGTTGACGTGCATGGCAATTCCTAATGACTCAAAGATGGACTGAAAATTCCTGAGCAGCACACACACTGGAAAAGTCAATAAAAACGAATAAGTAAATTGCCGATATGTTTTAGTTGTTTGACAGTTTCTAGACAATTTGTTTTTCATGGCCTACTTAAATTCTAGTTAATAATTTGGGCAAAACTTGTCAATAATATTAAATAAAGGTTAAGGCCGTTTTACATGCTGCAAGTTTCTTGCAGCAAGGGGTTGCACCTGCAAGATATTGCGCGCAATTTGTCTTGCAGACTGTAAAGCGGCAGTTGTATTTCAATTGCAAGTGTCAGCGTATGCCTTTGTGCAAGTCTCTTGCAACTTGTAGGAAGACCTGCAGCATGTAAAACGCCTTTACAGCTTAAGTCTTGGCAGTAATTCAAATTTTATGCGGTAAACGTAATTACAAAAAATGTTGGGATTTTAGGTTTTTTCCCATAGCTATAACTGACAGGCATTTGGACATCTGGGTTGATATTGCGGTGGTGTATATTTTCTTTATTGATTGTTGTTTAGGCTTATCAGCAAGCTTCTCCAGGGTAAGTGCCATTTGTTTTACACTACATTTTGAGTTTCCTTATTAAGGATTTTTGCATACTGTGGAATTTTTTGAGCAGTATCTTCCACTACTATGAACATTACTAGTGAGGTTATTCAATTACCGTACTGAAAAACAAAGTACAACATTAGTTTTTTAAGAATATTTCAAAAACCTTCAGGAATTTTGAGATAAGTGTAATAATGAAAAATGTTGATCTGTTAATTCTGTACCGGACAGAAAAAAAATATATAGGGTGTTCCATTTGAAAAAATGGAGAAAAATTATTTTTTATTTTGCAACGTTTGACATGGAATTTGGGTCTCCCTGTATAAGTAAGACTTATAATACTCATAGCAGAATAACTATAAACCTTTTGCAGTAAGCTACTAGGTTACCTTAGCTTTTAAGATGTTTTATCTAATTTTTATAAATATTTTAAATGTAGACTATAATTTTTTTTTCTTCGATTTTACCTTTTTTCTCCGAAACTATTAAAAAAAGAGAGATACTATTCTAGGAGTCTGTAGACTAGGTAAAGAGTGTTTCAAAAATGTAAAAAAATATAGGGTGTTCCATTTAAAAAAATACAACTCTTATGCGCCACTATTTTTTGTAACACCCTGTATAATCAAGAATATTTTTAAAATGTGCTCTCTAATCAACAGCATATAGTGGCTTTTAAATATTTTTTCTAAAATAAATGGTTAAGGTATAATAAAAGACTGGAGGTGAGCTGCAGGACCCTGTATATATATATATATATATATATATATATATATATATATATATATATATATATATATATATATATATATATATATATATATATATATATATATATATATATATATATATATATATATATATATATATATATATATATATATATATATATATATATATATATATATATATATATATATATATATATATATTTATTCTTGATAAAAGTTGATCCTTGAAGAAAAACTAATTTTGACTACGTCAAATATCAGGTCGGTTCTACAGGGTGTTCAAAAAATTTAAAAATTAAACTTTAAAATCCGTAAAATTTTTAAAAATAAAAAATTCGCTACAACGGAGTTATACGGTAAAAAAAGTTATAAATAAAAATCAAATAAGATTTTTTTTGATATCTAGTGTAGTTAAAGAGAAAATTTGTACTTTAAAATCGAAAAATGCTTACTTTTTCAGTTTTTGTAAAAAAACTTTACTTGTGTGCTGTAGTGATTTTTTAATTTTTTTTTATTTTACGAATCTTGATTTCTAATTTTTACATTTTTTAAACACCCTGAACATCCGACCTGAGATTTGATGCAGCCAAAATTACTTTTTCTTTTTTATCAAGAATACAATTTTCTGAAATATCAATAATAAAAAAAAACCCATTTGTTGCAAACTCTTTTCCGGTCACTGTATATACATACATACATACATACATCTGTATATATATATATATATATATATATATATATATATATATATATATATATATATATATATATATATATATATATATATATATATATATATATATATATAATGCTTTTTTAATACAACTACACATTAATTCCAAGAAAGCAACTAATGCTTTGTTTTCAAACATAACATATTTTAAATAACCACATTTCCATTGTAAAAGGACAATTGTTATGCTAAATTGAACAAAGTATTTGTAGTAAATTTTTATCATCTCACTAAATTTCTGAAAATGTATTTGAAAAAAAATAACTATATATGTATTTCATTATACACTTTTTCTTACCTATTAAAAAATAAAGTTGTATGTGATATTCTGTTATAATTCGCATAGTGCGTATTTTGCAAACTTGATGATTAATTGATTATTTAACAAAATAGCCTCTTTTCGGTCATTAAAAATGTATTATTTTTATAAGTAAATTACAATAAATTAGGAGTATTGACATAATTTCTGCTGAAACGGCCTAACAACCGGCAATTTTAAGGTTCAAGAGCCAAATCACCGTTTGATGTTTTGCCGGGTACCTCTTTATAAAACCTAGTTACTCTTTGCTAAAACTAGCGATTTTTTTAGTTTTCGTGGTTTTCAGTGACACGAAATCATTTTAATTTTTGACCATTGGTATTGCTGATCTTCTATATAATAGTTACCGTTGTTTTACGTACACCAATTACTCGGGGAAGATTTGACGAACACAGGTGAATTTTTTAAATAGTATTAAGGGTAGTGATGGGGTTATTCCATACGATATATAAAAAAAAACTTAAAAATGACGTAATGGCGACACTTTAATTTATTTCTGCGAGAGAGTTTCCGTAATAACTTTGAAATGCTTTAATATATTGCCTTAAAATTTGGAGCATGAACTGTGATTAATCAAAATAATAATAATAATAATTTGGGCATACCTAGAGAAAGAGCCCCTGATCTAGTGAGAGGCAATCTTTTTTTGGGGCCAAGCTATTTAGCTAGGTAATTAGAAATCTTAATGAATGTTGATATTGATAATATTAAATAAGTTTACTCTAGAGTTTAAACTTTTCTTATATCAGTAACTGAGGTGCGTGGATGGGGAGTGGGTGAAATTGAAAGAAGTAGAAGATCCAAAATATCATGTTAATATGGTTTTCGAAGTTTGTAAGGGTACGAACGTTAATTCTACAAATCATCTTATTTTTTGGCTAGGGCAATTTGTATTGTTGATTTTCTATAACGATGACATTTACCATACAACTTAACACTTGAAAGTAAAAATAATATTTTATTCCATCTTGAAAATTTCGCTTCATATATAGTCGGCCTTAAACTAATAAAAAAACTCCAAACGGACATTTTAATTGCGGTATTGGACTGGGGGAATTATTTTTTACTTTTTAGTGTTTTTTTAAGTCAGTTATATTTTTTACATTTGTTGACATCTGTGCAGGAGAGCTTTGGTTTGATAAAATTGCTTTATTGACCAAAAGACTTCTTATAGACTCGATAAACATCAATAACAACCTAATTCTATCTTGGTTTCCTGGGCATATAAAATTCTTGGAAACGCACAGGCAGATAAACTTGCCAATGTGGGTAGAATATTAACGACTCCTATGAAAATCAAAGTAGACAAAAATATCATAATTCCTATCTTAAAACAAAAAATCACACAGAAGTTTTCACAATTTTGGTCAAGTGGGTGTACTGTTTTTTTTTTAAGTAAGTTATATTTTTTACAGTTGTTGACATCTATGCAGGAGAGCTTTGGGTTTGATAAAATTGCTTTATTGACCAAAAAACTTCTTATAGACTCGATAAACAACAATAATAACCGAATTCTATCCGGGTTTCCTGAGCAAACTAAAATTCCTGGAAGCGGACAGGCAGATAAACTTGCCAATGTGGGCAGAATATTAACGATTCCCATGAAAATCAAAGTAGACAAAAATGTCCTAATTCTTATCTTAAAACAAAAAATCAGACAGAAGTTTTTACAATTTTGGTCAAGTGGGTGGAATGATAAAGGCAGATGGTATAGAAATATTCAAAAAAAATTCCCGACAAGAACGTGGTATCATAATATGACTTATATAGACAGGAGACATATTACTTCAATCATAAGAATGAGGACAGGTGATTGCATGACAAAAGAACACTTATTCAACATAGGGATGAAAAATAACCCTTTATGTGAATATAGGCAAGTAAAAATATCCTAAATCACATTTTTTTCGAGTGTCCATAAATAATATTCCTTGTGTAAATATATATAAAGAATTAAGGAAATGTGGACAATTCTCCCATAAATATCCAAATGGTTCCGGCCAACATTAAAATTAATATAATAAAAATAAACGGTAAATTCTTCAATCTCAACAAAATTAAGATTTAATACTATCCTCCTTATAGGGTTTATACTATCCTTTTTGCAACCGTGGAAACATTTCATTTGTATAATGCTTCTCCGTTGTCCGGGAGCGAGAAGAGTTCATAAATCATTTGTTGTACTGTTTGTAAACTAACTTCCCACACACCATAATTTTTACAGTAAGATACAATAAAAATAACAGCAGTGTATTAATAATTTTAAAAATAAACGGCTTTCGGAAAGCTCCTAGCTCGTCAGTCCGAGGTCATGTCTATATTGGGCTGGATAATGGAAATAAAAAAATGACAGCCGACTCCATTTTGAAAAGAAAGAAAGAAAGCTTTGGCTTCATAAAACTCATTCTTTTGTAAACTATCAAAATGCTAAATAAAGGATTAATTTTTTATATTTTAAAACGCGCTTTTTAATTTTTGATTTTGAAACCCTTATTCCAGTGTGCACGCGGTAGCATATCTAATTTTAAAATTGTATTATTAAAATTTAGTGTTATTTTTTTATAATTTTGGTATGTATTAGTGAATTTTGAGGCTTTAATGAAAAACCTAAAATCATTTTTAAGTTAAACATTAAAATTGAAATTTTTAGCTTAATCTCTAAAAAAATTATTATATAATATACAGGGTGTTCCTTAATAACACGGTAATATTTAGGGGATGATTTCTGGAATCATTTTAAGAAAAAAAAAACTTCATATGAACTTATGACCTAAATGGCTTAACTTCTGAGATAGAGGGTGATACACGTTTCAGAAAAAAATCTTTTTATTATAATATCTGGGACAACATTCTAGATATCTTTGTGAAATTTGGTACACATCTTCTACGCATCAAGACACATTTTCTTCATTTCATTTTTGAAGGAAAAAAAATGGTACGACTGACATTTTATAATATTTTTTGAAGAGCCTGGTTATTTTTACATAAAAATTACCTCTTAAGTTTTTCTCGCCAGATACACCATTTTTTATAAAAACAATTAAATTAAGTTCGCAGCACTGACTAATATATAATATTTGAAACACATACAAGTTGATTCTTCAGCTCATTTTATTTACAAAAATTCATATGAACAGCTTAAATTTATTATTTATTTATAATTATCGTGGATAAAATTGTTATAAAAATTGTTGGAAATGGCCACCTTCACACCTGCTTCCGCCCGTCTTCGCATTGAATTGCGCTCTCGTTCGAATATTCCCGGTGTATTCCATATTGTTTTACTCGAGACAACTACTCGCTCCCTCAAATCTTGAGTACTAACCAGAATTTTTTGTTCATATGAAGTTTTGATGGCGAGGCATTGATTGAATCATTAAACATTATTTAAAAACGCAGATACCGGTCTGTCACTCCATTTAAAATCACTGGACGAAAAGGTTCGATGTATTCGGCCCTAAACTTCACTGGCCCAAATCGACAATACCCGTAAAAGTTACTGGCCAAAACCGATAATACCCCTAAAAGTCATTGGCCCGAAGACTCGAAATCCTGACAGATAAGAATGCATGAAATGCGACGTTGGCTTTAAGTATGGAAATACATAAATTTGCACGCCAATGACGGAAGAACCTTGTATCATCGTTGCCAAACTGCATTATTGTTTAGATAAACTTTAGAAAATCAATCTACGACAGTATTATTAGAATGTTTTTATTTACATTTGATAACGTTAGTGAATCCTGAAATTATTAAGTTGCAAATCGTCAGAGAATTACCTAGTTTATAAAAATAACCCCTTATATTATCCTACTACGACCGTATTTCATTGTTACAATAAAAAAGTTATTTTGAGGTTTTCAGTTCAGAACAGTTCATTTAAATAAGGCGCTAAACAGAGGCAGGGCTGCGATCTGTATGCTCTCCGTGGTAGTTTAAGAGGATAATTTTCTATAATATAGACAACGTTTATTTATTTTCTGGTCTAGTAGCCATACCTCAGTGGTAGAGTTTTGGATTTGCACTAAACAGGTTATGTGTTAAAATCCAGCCAGACACTGTTTTTTTTTAAATCTATAATTTTCTATGTAATTGTATCTTCAATGCATTGCTGCGTTTTTGGTTAGCCCAACTTAAGCCGGTTTTTCTTTTTTTGGATAGATGTGTATCTATAATAAACACTTATACTCTGTATTCATGTTTTTGCAATAGTTGCATTCCACATGTCATTTAAGATATCAATTTCTAAATTAATGTTATATTTAAAAAATTAAGTTATCACATTAAAACAGTTAGTATGAACCCAAGGTTATACAATCAGGTATTAAAATCTTAGTTGTGACTAGTGAAAGTCAGAACAAAGAGGGCGTATAGATCTCAGCCCTGTCTGGTCTTGTGCCTCATTTCATTCACACTTTGAACCTAGCTTCAAAATTAACTTTTGTCATATTTATTCAAAAAGAGGTATAGCAAAAAATAATTTCTTATGAAGGTACTGGTAATCATATCAATTTATTCATATTGTGAACAACTGGCATAATTTGTATTTTTTTAAAACCAAAGTTCCTATTAATTAATGATTGTGGAGTTGTTACAAAATTTAAACTTTATTCTTTAGGACCAAGATTAAATTGATGGACTTTCGCCTCTCAAACAGCTTTATCAAGAAAGCTTGCTGCAGAAAGAAGTATAAAATTGCAGCAAAACATTGAAATTTCGTTCTTTGGATGACTCTCAAAATAGCAAGAAATGGATATATTTAGTATATGTTTTAAATTTATTTTATTCATGTTTTAAAGAAGTTTTAAGAAACAGAATTATTATTGTTGTGTTTTTTATTGAATACTTCATTTAACTGTGCTCAGGTTTCTAATATTTGATGTAATTGTACTTATTTGGACAAACATTTAAGCTTGTTTGGAACTACATACTTGAATAGGAAATTTAATATTATTTGAATATAGGCTTTAAAAGATATATATCCTATTTTTTTTTTACAATATACTAAATTGAGAGTTTTATTATATCATAAAAATAAATAAAAACAATTGATGTTTTCTTTTATTTATTTATATTTATTTATATATATATATATATATATATATATATATATATATTATATATATACATATATATATATATATATATATATATATATATATATTATATATATATATATATATATATATATATATATATATATATATATATATATATATATATATATATATATATATATATATATATATATATATATATATATATATATATATATATATATATATATATATATATATATATATATATATATATATATATATATATATATATATATATATATATATATATATATATATATATATATATATATATATATATATATATATATATATATATATATATATATATATATATATACAAATATATATATATATATATATATATATATATCCAAAGTCATCCAAAAAATCGCAAACTTGGCCAAAAGACAGATAAAGTGATACACTTTACAGGAAAAAAACACAAGTTTAAAATAAGTAAAAAATACTCAAAAACAAAGGTCCTGCAGAAGTTTAAAGTTTCTCAGGAGATGGTATCAGTAAAAATAAACAGGAAAGACTGAGGAAAAATTGCATGAGTTTTGTGTGACGGACTCCGCGTAACTCTGCCATTGGTCCAAATCGACATTGCGGGAGACGACGTTACGTCAGCAGGATTTTGATATAAATATAGTCAGAATTTTGTAACAGTATTCAGATCGTGGCTAAATTCGTGACTGATACTTGTGTTCATAAAAATTCCCCCCTAATCAACGGTTGAAGTATTATACAGTGCGTTTTATAAAGTCATTTTTAGAGATACAGCCGAAGATTAGTAGAGGGACATTAAGTTCCTAATGTTGGAATACGTCGGGTCTTCGTATCGAGAGATTCCAATGCACAAATGTTCCAAGTAGAGTTTAGACTTTAAAGATCGTCCTAGGAGATTAGATCTGGTTCTCCTGATCTATGCTCAAAAGGGGGGTATCTGGAAGAAAAAATTGTGGCTGCTTAAATTGCGTGAGGAAGATTCAGATGGGTCAGTGGTCTCTGTTCTCTTTTCTCATAAACGTTCTCCAAGCAGTAGTTCATGTCCAGATATTAGATTTCCTCTCTAAGTAACCCACAGTATTTCCAATTAGAGTTACTATAAGCTAGATTTAGGGTTTAGTTTTAAAAAACGCTTGGTGAATCCGTTCTTATTAAAACTTAAACTATCCCTTCAATGACTTTCTGGCACGTCAACTACCTAAGCTCTCAGCCTCTTCTGATTGAGAAGAGTTGTTTGTTTTAGGGGCAATTACCGTGCCTTACTGATTTTATATATTTGATTTTGCTATATACTTCGCGTTTTTTTTTAGTATTTCTAATATTCGGTAAAAGATCACGGATTAGAACAAAAGCACTAGATATTATATTAAGTTCGTTTTGTCTCGTGTGGGTTTATTAATCTAGATAATTATAAATTAATGTCTCCCTTTTGTAGGAAAGGCCACATTCATGGAGCGGTGTGACCGATATCAGACCAACAAACCTTTAATATCAACTTTATACATATCTACTTCTGGCGACGCTGACGGTGAGTTTTTTAAATTTTCCTCTACCCATTTTAAAAAATTACACTAACCTCAATGCTTCATAAATACATGTCAGTAAAAATCATTTGGCGATAGCATGCCTTTACAGAGCCATCTTTATTGTTAGTGCATTTGAATAATGAATAGAACCGTTATGTATACATAAAACCTTTATTATCAACAAGACGTTTATTGCCACTATATTAAATATCATTCAAAATATTTGGCAACTTTCATCCAAAAACTATTTTAGATGTAACACCAAAGGTTGAAATAAACTGGTCAATTCGAAGCGTCCACCCTAGGTTTTTACCCCATTTTCAGAGTTGTCTATCTTAAAAACTATCATGCGAATTTCAATGAATTTGAACTTTTTGGAATGATTATTTGACTGGCTCTCAATTGAGGTCAATTTAGCGTTTATTAATAGATAATAAGGATATATAGGGCACATAATGAAGTGATGTAAAATGATCTAAAATGTCTGATGATTCCATTCTAACCAGAAAAATGAACTTAGATTATCAATCCGATTTTTAGGGTCTAGGATGAAAATAGAAAAAAGTAATTTCCCCGATTTTTGAAATTCCGCATTTTTCCTGAGATACGAATTTTTTTGCTGAAAATGAGTTTTTTTTAAAATACGGCCTTGTCTTTTTTTTTGTTGGTCATTCAATCCAACTTCTATTTCAGCTCATTAATGTAAAGTGTTCCCATAAAATGTACAGGTTTGCTTTATACAGAATGTCCCCAAAAATTGCTGACAGCTATTGAAAACAAAAATGCCGTTTTTCTGGGCAATTTTACGAGACTAAACTTTACACGGAACACTTTGTATAAAATACTCATAACTTAAGAGGTTATTTATAATTTTCTGTCTTAAGGTGTATTAGTCTCGGGACGTTATCGCAATTTTTCAGCCAACGTCCTTAAGAAAGATACAGGGCGACTAAAAGTATGCGGTATTCTGGCCAATATAAAAGTCGAGCTCTGTTATTTTAATACCTTAGTGGTCCCAACTGCATCTTAAATAAGCATTTTTATTGAAATAACATTATTTTAATATACAGGGTGTTTAGCATGTAACGAATGAGTTTCGGTAGACAATTGTTTCACTGTATTCTGTAGAAATACGTAATTATCAACATTCAACTTGGAATAAAAGTCACAACTTTAACAAATAAAAAACTAAAATAACCTTAAATAAAAAGAAAAGAATACTAGTGGGACCAAAACAAATGTCATGCTTTCGTTGTCATGATTGTAAAGGCATTTACATGTTTATAAGTCTCAAGTGACAACCTATTTTTTGAACTGTGAGTAAAAGGTTCGACTTTCAGAACACGAATGGCAAAATATTAGAAAGCAGCTAAATTAGTAACTCTTTTGCTTTGCATGTTCTTTATCGAATTTCCGCTTGTATAATTGAAAAGTTACAAAGGTGGTTCAAATAAGAAAGTTGTAGGGGTGTCTTGTAGTTTTTAGCAAATTTACTTTTATGCATACTAGTTGCCTCAAAAAGCTTTAAAATTTTAGACTTCTTTCAAGAAATAAACCCTATAATTTAATTCAACTATTCTGAAAATTTTACGTTTAAAAATTGCCATTTTCGATATTTTGCATGGTTGTAGAATCTAAAACGGTTTGCACATTCCTATCTTAGTTTTTAATATTCTTTCCTATGTTATAATTATGGCATAGAATAGAATATTAAAAAACAGAGTTTAATATAAAATACATGTATTATTATTATTATTATTACCATTATATTATTATTACTATTATTATTATTTTTATGACTTGTTGTCTCCCAGTATTCCTGTGGTTGTATTTTATACTGACGGGATTATACCAAGTCAGTGCAAAAGATAAAAAAAAAAGGAAATGGAAAAAAACATCTATTGTGTATTAGGAAATGATCTAACAATGCTAATGTTTTCAAAATGAACGATTTTTGAATGTTCCTGTAAATGTCTGTATTAAGTCCTAATTGAGCCAAATGCGGTGTAAACGTTGTTGGGGTGAGACCTGTTACTGATATAACGAGAGGAACAATGATGACTCTTTCCTGTTTCCACAGCCTTTTTACTTCCATTGCCAATTCGATGTATTTAGTGATCTTTTCACTGTATTTCGCTTGGATGTTCTCGTCGTTGGGGACAGCCATGTCAATTAAATAAGTGATTTCCTCTGGTCTGTGTTCTCCGTTAGTTTGTATGTTGTGGCTAATGCTTGATGAACGACCTTCGCTGCTGAGTTATGTCTCGCGGTGTATTCAGTTCCGGCCATTATTCTACATCCACTCGTTATGTGATCGATCGTTTCTCTCTGCTGGTGACATCTCCTACACCTCTCGTCTTCAATGGATGTGTCCTTGATGATGTGCTTTCGGTAGTTTCTGGTTGCTATGACTTTGTCCTCGATGGCGTGCAGGAAGCCTTCTGTTTCGGGGAACAGCTTCCCTACTTGTAACCATGTATATGAAAGCTTTTTATGTATATGGTATTGCTTTATGTCGTATCTGTATCTTCCGTGAAGTATTTTTTCAGACCAGTTGTTCATCTTTTCTAGTCGTGATTGAATGTGACTGTGTGCGTCTGCTACGTGGCTCGTTTGAGATAGGTCGAGCGGTGTATAATTCTTGTCTGCCTTCACTATTGCCTTGTAGAGGTTAGTTTGTTGTGAAAGAGTTTTCTGAGTTCGTAAATTTGTTGTTTTATTTAGCGATTGTATATCTATAATTCCCCTCCCTCCTTCTTTTCTCTCGATGGTGAGTCTTTCCTTGCATGAGAATGTGAATGTTTTCTATGTCTGTGTGTGACCATTTAATGATACCAAACGAATAGGTAAGAATAGGTATGGCGAAGGTGTTAATAGCTTTTGATAGATTTCTGGAATTCAGTTTTGTTTTTAGTAGCTTTGTGAGTCTGGTTTTAAATTCCGTCTAGAGCTCTGATTTGATACGAGTGTGGTTACTTTTGATGCTTTATTATTATTATTATTATAATTATTACTTGATGCATAGTTTTAATTTTCGTCGTAGCAGCGAGGTTTTGTCCCAGTTAAATAAGGGCTACGCGGAAGGGTAAAAAACAAAAATTACCACTCTTTGCGTCCGCTCCGTCATTAACAATTTGATATTCTGAGTAATCTAGCAGTTCCAGGTACTTGGAATGCTTATCTCATATCATGACCAAGATGTGGGTTTCTGCTGAATTAAGAATGAAACCGCATGTTTCTGGTTAAAATGGGATTGTCAAATATTTTAGATAATTTTACATCACTTCATTATATGCCCTGTATATCCCTTCCATCTGACAATACACCTTCCATCTGACAATACACACTAAATTGATACCTAAAAGCTATTAAAGAAAAACATTTTCATTTTATAGGAAAAATAGGCATATGATAATAACGCAATAAGCCTTAAAATACAAAAAATAGTGTTGAAAAATCTCGGTAACCAGATCATTTATAAAAAAAAATCATGTAAATTGGTGCAGTACAACTCTCTACCGAACTTGCTGGCTTAGTGCTTTAAATATATAGATTATTAACAGCTACTCTTTGGCATTTTGAAACAAAGTTCAATAAACTTGAATTCGGGATCAACTGAAATAGGACGAGAACCTTTACTTTTTGTTTCACTGTCATATTTCGTATGGAGTTCACCTATGGGTAAATGCCTAAAATTTCTTGTCGATATTTAGATCACAGAAGAAGTTTGTTCGAATAATTGCGAAGGCCGGCTATCGCGATCACTGTAAACTACCTTTTACATATTTTAAAATCACTTTACCGTCACTGTATTTTTTGTATCAGCTTTTAGAAATTCATAAAAACAAAGATTAAATTTAATTATTATCTAAAACTATCTAATTAAATTAAAATTAGACCATCTAGATATATACTAGATAAAACCTATAAAAAATTCTTTAAATATTAGTTAGGATTCTGTTTTGAGTGACTCAATCAAATGTAGTCAAATCAAATCCCGTCTATTCTATTCTATAGGGTGTGTCATTAAAAAAAAATATATTTTTTGAGTATACATTTTTTAAGATGGTTGAAAAGATCTTTTCTTTGTGATTTCAAAAACATATAATATTGTGACATTTGCTTTAACCGTTTTTGAAATAGTAAGCATTAGAAATTGGTAAAAAGTAATATAATAAAAATCGAAGTAACCATGGATAACATTAAAAGAAACAAAATGGCTCTGTTTTGCTTCTGTTTAAATGCTATATGGATCAAAATATACTTATTTTGTTTCTTTTAGTATTATCTGGGGTTCGGTTTTTATTATTTCAATTTTTACCAATTTTTAAAGCGTATTATTTTAAAAACGGCTAAAGCAAATATAATTTTACGTAATTTTCGCCGCCTCTTGATGCTCCTTTATTTTTAGTCATATCACTAAAAGATATTTTAAGTTAAAGTCTTAGTTTTGTATTCACACTTTATTTGTGTCTCAAAAAATAAAAGGTGAAAATGCATGTCAAAATATAGAAAAACCATCTGTGCCAATAATAATTACTATAGATAAGCCTTAACTGAGGCACCATAAAGATAAAGTTTTTTTGCAACCAAATTAAACTTTATGAAATTTACAAGTACTTAAACACACACACCCGGTACCTGAAACCGCATGGTGACATTAGTTACCCGCCTCTAAACTCTAGAGTTAATTGACCGTTAGCCAAAAAATATTTAGAAAATAGGTTTATAATTAAGAAAATTAGGAGTAATTAAAATGGATTTTGAATTATGAATTATGTTTCGAAAATGCCAGATGTGATTTTGGCGAAATGTCAATAAAATTGTTGTTTTCACAAGGAGAGCAGTTAACGGATGTACATATGGAATGAAAACGCAAATTAAATTAATAATTTGTAACAAAAATGTCATAATTTAACGACGAAATTCAACGTATTTATTTGGAAATGGGTTTTAGTTATGGTGCGAAGTGAACCAACTTGCATGTTATCCTAATCAGAACAATTTCTTTTTAATAATTTTATTCTTTAAATTAAAATCTGTAAAAGTAAACACTGAGAACTATAGTCATACAGCATACAGGAAACAAGATTAGTGACCCGGCTGTTTCAGATAATACGCATTAAACTATCTGTAAAAAGTAATTTGATTAATTTAATTATTTAATAAACATATAGAAATATACTCCTTATTTTTGGGTTGGAAAAGCGTCTAAAATAAAGCAAAATAAAAAATATTACATGGAAGTTTGCTTGAAATGTATAGGTATTCAATTAGATATTACTTAACTGTTTCTTTGTTATAACATTAATATTTGTAGTATTGCCGGCAATGAGCTTGTATAGGTTGGGAATGTTAAGAATAAAAAATAGTTCCGAAAATAATTTCCTTCGATATTTTACCTTAGATTAAACTTACTAATATAAAAGATCAAGACTTCCATAAAACGCAAAATCATAATCTGAAAAATGGGTCTCATATATTTTAAAAGAATTATCGTCACAACACATGTCACACGATTTATTTGCATTTTTTAAAACAAAAATATTAAAATACACATTTCATAAATATCGATTTTCGTAAATGTTAAATCAGAATCCAAATAATGGAGAACAAATAATCAATAATATGATTATACAGACAAAGAAATAAAAAAATAGTGTAAAAAAATAATTTTATGCAAATATGAAACAAATGTTCTTTTGTCATGTAGTTATAATCACGAAATATACATATGATGATATAAATTGAGAGATACATAGCTATTCAACCAGAGCCCAAAGTTATTTTAATTTTCTTCAACCTCAACCACAAATTACATTCTCTAAAAATAGCTTATTTTAATATGGGATGAACATTATGCTGTTCCCCTCAGAATAAGGCTGCTTGATATAACATTCAATAAAATACTGAAAATAGTTGAATATGCAAATTACTATTTGCAAAAATCCTTATTTACTACAGTACCTGTGCTAGGTCATTTAAGTGATTATATATTTTAATGTCGTATTTTATTTGTTTACTTTTCTTTGTCTTTAAGGCCTTAAATATTTTTTATAATTTCTTTTGACCATTCTTGTATTATATTTTACGCTTGCACAACTGATAAATAATGAATGATTGTTTGTTTTATTGATAGTGATGTTCCTTATATTAATGCATTTTAACATTTATTTTTATTCTCGCGCTGGGAAATATTAACAATCAATGACTATGAAGTGCGATTTGGTTTGAATCATGGGCGTTCTGAAATCTACATTTTAAAATTACTTAAATAAATAAATAAATAATGACTTTTATTATAAAAACAGTATGGAGACCCACTCGTGCACAACCAGCATAGAGGGCTGCTTTTCACACGGCGAAAAATCTTGGGTCATGAGTGACTGCCAGGTGTGCCTGGATTAAGACCACCCCACATGGTCTGGGAGGCTACACTTGCGGCTATCACACTCCCCAGGGGTCGTCGGTGACGGACTTCATAAGATCTACCCACCCTGGTTACACACATTACACTACATACACTCCACCCTCAAATCATGGAAGGACACAATAAGGAAAAAAGAACGTGCCAGAAAAAGCCAAACACCCTAGCTTCACAGAGGTAGACATGTCTACAGATACGGAGGTAAAATCTGTAAAGGATGATAAGTTTCTAAGTTCTCCTGTACTGCAGTAAGGAGATGCAAGGAGCAACCTCAAAGCAGCAACGCAGAACAATCTGAGGAGATACCGATAAAGATGGTGCTTCAACTTCCATGGCCAGTATAGATCCGCTCGAATAGAAGCGAAGCGAGAACCTAAAGGTGCGTACTCACTTAGCGAACAAGACCGCACGAACAACACCGCACGCATACGGTAAAAACATCCTGCGAAACAACTGACCGTCGGAAAGCTGGCGAACGACACCATACGCATACGTTCGGTCAATGTAGACGTTAAAGCGAATATTGAACCAATGCTTTTCATTGCAAGTGCATCGTTTGTAATTCTTAACGAGGAAGTTAAAAAAAGGCCGTTGGTAGATGGCATCTATATTTAAAAGCAGATATATTGGTATAGAGCTAATGCAGACCTCGGAACTAAATGCCTATGGGAGGTGCATGGCATATAATCGACATAAAATCGAATACTATTGGCGGTTACGTGATGAAAATCCATGGATAAAATTTTAGAAAAAACAACTTAAAGTTTTAAAGATTCTCACTATATTTGTTGTCAACCACATGTTTCGCATATACAATAGCAATACAAAATTATGACTTAAATATCTACGACAAAAGGACGGTTTAAAAAATAAATTTAACAAACGAGAGCTATTTAATTCTAATTGGTCATTTAGCAAAGGGTCAATCCTATTTTAATTTGTTTATTTCCAGAAATTTAAGCATTTTAATTGCATGCCCTTATTTTCGATATGAAGAATTTCAAACTTATGATTAAATGAATGTTGCCCTAGTAACAGATGATTTGCAAAGGCTGAGTCAGATTTTTTATACAACAAACTATGTGTATGCTCTGAAATGCGTTTGTTAAACGATCTCGAGTGTTTTTAAAGATAAAAGTTTAGTTATAATCAGCAGGAAGATATTTATTTGATGGACATGAAATATAGTGTGTTTAAAAAGCGCAATAAAAATAATATAATAAAAACAATAATCCTATTTTTACTGAAGAAACCATCACACAAGTGTTAACTGGCAGCACGAGACCTGGAAGGTCACCGTCCTGGTGGATCAGGAAGTAAAGAAGATGGCACCTGGACTTCGACAAGCGGGAACACCTGCTAGAAGTTCACTTTTCAGGATCAGATAATGTTGACCGCACAGCCAGTGATGACAGAGCTGTTCCAAGCTAACTCAACTACGGCAACTACAGTAGTCATTGATGGTAGCACTGATGGGCCATCAATAATTTCAGTCCTTATAAGGCTGCAGGGTCGGAAGACATCTTTCCAGTTCTATTGCAAAGGAGCAATCTCGTCATTTCATCGATCAACGGAATCGGATCTTCACAATACTATGAAAAGGGTTGAAAAGGCTTAGTAAGTAATTTTAACGACGCAGCTTTCTCTGTGTTTTTCGATTCTGAAGGCAAATGTGCGGTGGGCGCGAACTAGCATCATCTGAGACTCGCTCGCAGCCAGAAGCGTCAAGGCGTGACAGTCTTATATATATATATATAGATTAACCCTAAGTCGGGCATAAGATTTAAACCACATGAGAGGCGGTCGACGTCCTATTACACAAAAGACAGAAAAAAGGCAATGGTAAGAAACATGGAATGGATCATATCGCAAAAAAAACAGGCAGGGGAGGATTCTCCGGAAGTGAACGGGCTCCCCTCGTCAGTTAACGACCGTTATGTTCTCCCAGTGGATGACCGGGCCGGAGTACTGAAAACAGCCACCGGGCATGAAACGAACCAGTTCGACAAGCACAGCTCGATATCCAGAAGAGTCTTCAGCTTTCATCTTTTAAATAAAGAAGAGTGGAATGAAGCTTCTTTTAGGCAAACAGTACTGTCTAAGAAAAACTTTCAGACAATAGCAACCAAACGCCACATAGCCGCCTTTATCGGTCCAAAATAAATCCAAGTTAGTATAAAAAATAGCAGAACGTGCTCCTGATATTCGGAAAGTATCGAAGGGTAATATGCTGAAACCAGAGAATGGTAACTAGCAGCAATATTTTGATAGACGGGGAAGAGGAGGCAGAAAAGGGAGGAAAATGCAACGACATAATAGCATAACGTACAACGCACCCAACTAAAACCTATTCAGAAGTTCTTGTCAATAAAAAAGGAAATAGATCATTTGCAGATTAACTCAGGGAAGTGAAAATGGAAAAATGGTGAATGTCAGGATGACTAGAAATGGAGATCTACTAAGACCTATTAAGGTTAGGGTGAGATCGGGGGGCAAAAGGCGGATCGGCACAAATTGCCAACGCACTAGAGGGAATAAATGGTGATCCTGCCATTAAAACCCTGAAGGGACAGGCGAAAAAATGTTGTGCAATTAAAAAGATAGATAGAACCAAGCAAGAAGTAGAAGCGACAATCAAGGCCATTATTAGAACGGAAAGAGTCACCGGAAGCATATCGGAAGGAGTTTGTTAAAGCTAGCAACCGAGAGTGAGCCAAACAAAAACATAAACTGTTACATGGATGAAAATCTGGACGCGGCAGTGTATTCCTCTGTAATGACTTTACTTATACATATGTAACTCTTTCTTTCTAACACACCCTTCTTATGGCAAACCTGGTATTTTTATAAGCAGCAAGAAGATGCCCATTTATTGAAATAATATTCTAATAGTTATTTGTTTATTTTTTTAACAAATCCTGACTGACGGTTCAAAAAAAATATAAAATTTTTGTATACAATATTTTTTGATATCTCTAAAAGTTAAGCTTGTAGACCCCGTATAAAATATAACCAGACGCCCTGCACAGTGCTGGGCAGCGGGCGTTAAAAAGGTTTCGTGTTGATAGAGGGCCCGGAACTTGTGACATACATCTGCTATATCTCCACAAACGTAAGTGAACAATCCTATAATTTGTTTCTATACCAACTGAAATAAAGCATAGGTTTGGGAAAAATTTTTGATGTCGTGATTTCAATGCCAATTCTCTGGTTGGAGTTCTCCTGTAAATGATATAAGAGGATAAATTATGTAAGAATGGGCGTCGGAACTAGATTTAGTTGCAATTAATAATGGAACTGTTCGCACTTTCTGCAGGGGAATACCTCACCTATAGATATAGCCCTCGCAGCGGAAAAAGTGGCAGTAAGACTTAACAGTTGGAAAGTATCTGATGAAGAGAACTTTACGGATCACAATTACATATTCTTTGAGTTAGAGGTAAATAAAACTAAACTACCTCAATGAAAGAAAAGTGTTCATAAAGTCTGGAAAAGTAGATACGACAAAGCTTGGAGAGTTCGCAAGAAGACTCAAATTAAAATTTTCTAAAAAACACAACATACCAATAACACCAAAGACATAATTCATTAGCGAGATCTGTGATGAGTTTTTTAGAAAAAAAAAGCTTAACGAAAACGAGCATACTAGTGGTCACCAGAAATAGCCTATTTAAGGAAGGAATGTCATGCAAAGAAAAGAACCATGAGAGGTAGCAGCAACAAAATAAAGATCACTAGGCAGGAAACAAATTTTGCCAAAGATCAATTCAGAGAAAAGAGGACGTCTTAAAAAAATAAATACAAAAAGCCAACAAACATGCACGGAAAAAGTAGTAGCAGTGAAACATGACTGTGGTAATGTTTATAAAACAGTGGCAAAATGCATTCAGCTCTACACCATGGCTATGAATTGTAAACTCGCTATATGAAAGAATTCTAGTTGCCTTACTTGGTTCGCATGATGGAGAGGTACCTTTCGGATAGGAAATTGATGTTGACAGAACCCAACCATGGATATTACATGTGGAGTACCACAGACTTTCTCGTCCCACTCCTATGGAACATATATACTGCGACCTCAGACCCAATAAAGAATAGACACTTCCAACCATTGGTACTTATAGTAACAAAATAAAACAAGCAAACAAATCTATCGTCGAATCCCAATTTATCAATGAAATACAAAACATTTGGTAGAGCTGGTTTCCATGCGGGTTTGTTGACTCCCTGAAGTCCACCGACGGAGTATAGCGAGAAAAACATAAAACCACTTATTTGCATGTTACATTAGTAAAATGTTTAAATTTTGCAAATTGTGTTAAATAAAACAGAAATTAACCGAGGCTGGCTTAGGAATACAGAAATATTGCATTTCTTGTGATACACACTTCCAAAACAAATTTCAGTTCATCTCCAAATCACACTTATTTATTATTACCAAACAACTATGGGTTCATAAAATGTTTATCTGTGTCTGTAGTGGAATTCTGTATTATTTTGATTAATTTACATGGTCTATAAAAATAAAATATGTACCGTAAACTTGGGTGACTTTGGTCCACTTTTCAACTTTGAACGCTTGTAACTAACATCGGAGTCAACATATTTTCTAGCTCTTGGTCTTTTACAGGTCTATAATAACACTTTTAATGCTTAGAGTAACAGTTAGTTCCAGGCTTACGAAATATATTTTTTTTAAAAAAATATTGGTGGCCAAAGTCAGAAGGCTAAGTCGGGTCACTTTGGCCAGACTATATATTACCATGAAACTACAAATACAAACAGTTATATGAATGACTTTGGCCACCAAAAAAATATTTCTTTTTAGTTTTGTATATTTTGCATAAAAAAACAACTAAAATATATTAAAAAAACTTTTTTATTTAACAAATCAAAACATAGCACAAATTTATTCGCAAAAAATAAACTACAGTCCTGTGTGATACAAAGAGAATAAAGTAATTATGAATTAAACATGGTGTTACAGATGAACAAAATATTAAACATATTTTTCAATTTCTGGGATTTTGAAAAAGCCTCTTTTAGATGGGGTCGGTGTGTTAATCACCTGCAAAATGTCATCTTTTCCATACCAGAGAAAATCATCCTTTGTTGGCCATTTCCACTGAGAGATTCCACTTGAGGTGAGAGATTTTATTTTATGTTCGTTTGTCTCTACATTTATTTCTAAAACTTGACCAGGATATATTCTTTTTCATAAAAAAACAGAACGAATTTACCAATTTTAATTGCTTGGTCTTCACCATGACTATCTTTCGTTTCGAAATCACTTTCATCGGAACGGTTTGGATCGTCATTTTCTTCAGAGTGGATAGAAATGACCAATGAAGATTCAGAGTCGCTGGAAATCCTCTCGTTTCTCTTCTTTTGGAAGTTTTTTTTCTTGAATTCCGCTAGGGCCAGCTTCTGGGTCTCTGTGAATGTCTATGGTTGAAATACCCATCCCTGCCTTCACGTTAACTTTTTTTTTCCTTGATGTTTTGTCTCTATAATTTGAAAACCTTCTCTCTTCTAAAAGATCAATCACGGAAGCACTGACGTTAAGTTTTATAGTGGGATCGAGATTATTGTTGGTTGGTATTCGATCTAAAACTTTGGCCCTGTTTAGAGGAAAAATTCCTGCTTTTTCGAATCCACTTTTTAGATTGTTTTGTCCAGATTCTAATAAATGTTCTGTTAGTGACTTCAGAAGTCGAGGAAAATGGGATTTAGGTACGGTATTATTTGCTCCAGTCAGTTTATAATTGGTGATAAGTTGTCGCCATTTTATTTTTAATGGCCGAAAGTACGCAATATCTAGTGGCTGCTTAAGATGTGTCATGTTCGGTGGTAAGCAAATAAACTTTATGTCATGCTGAGAACAAAGATCCAAAACATGCACGCTTAAATGCGATGCAAGATTATCCCCAATCATAATTTTGGTTCCTTCTAAGCGTCTCAAAGCAGGTAAAAGTAAAAATTCGAACCAGTCCTCGAATATAGCGCCCTCAAACCATCCACTTTTTGTACGGTTATAACGAGTCCCAGCAGGTCCACCTTCCATCCAAGTATCATACAAATTTGTAGCCTTATACACTACGTATGGGGGTAAAACTTCACCACATGCATTTCCACAAAACATTACACTGGTAGATTGTTTAGACCAATTTAATATTCTTTCTGGGTATTTGCAACCCCGTTTGGTGATGACTTTTTTGTTACCGGGGTCATCTGACAAATTTGTCTCATCATAATTCCATATATTTTGTGGTGGAATTCCGTGCAATTCTTTTTCTAAGTTATCAAAATACGAATTTATTATTTCAGGAGAAATAGCAGCTCTAACGGTTTTTATATTTGCAGCAAACCTTTGTGACAGAGTTGGGTGCCTTTTTAAAAAAAGCCTCACCCATTCAGGTCCTGGAAGATTATCTTGAAATTGTCTCGTAACTACACCCTTTCGATCCAAATAACCTTTGACGATTCTTTTCAAATCTAGTGCATCAACAGGGAAACCATATGTAGATGTTAATGTAATGTGTGCCCCAATTTTATTTTGTTCCTCCATGGATAAAACCGTCTGCCCACCAGCAGTTTTTTTATGTAAACCTTTGATCTTGTTCTGCAGTGTAGCACGTGGTATTTTGTACCTTTCGGAAGCTCTTCTTTGAGATATTGCTCCTTCGTTAATCAGTCGAACAGCCTCCTCTAAATTCGCCTTGCTATAATTCACGTAACTTCTGCTCCCTGCAACTCTTTTATATCGGCCCATTTTCGTAAACTATCCCCCAAATTCGTAAATGAAATAGGCAACGTTCACATAAGATAACAAACACTCAAAACTCACATAACAGAAGAAACTAAAAAACGTTCAGCATAAACAGCGCGAAAGCAAGTAAACAATGCGTCGAAACACGACAGATATGACAGAACGTTAAAAAATAAATCGATTTTACAGATATCTGCAGTGGCCAAAGTCAGGCACCAATCTGTCAAAAAGGTATTGGGCGACTTTGGCCATCCTCTACCGTAGGTACTGATAACTAAATTATTGCAGCTATTAGGTTACAAGATTCCTTAATGTTCGTTAATGTCATGTTTTGAGCGCGACCTCATAGGTGGCACCAGGTAACTCGATGTGAATAAAGTTTTTAAGGATAGTAAAATTAGTATTTTCAAGAGCGTTTTTTTATACGCTGTATTAAAAAGTAGAAAAGTTATTTTGCAAATATGACTAACCTTTATATTTACTAAAGTGTACAGAATCATAAAAAAAAATGAACTTGCAAATATTTTATGTTTTAATGCACATCTACATTATAATAATAAATTTTGAAAAATGGCCAAAGCCACCATTGCTGGCCAAAGCCACCCAAGTTTACGGTACTTTATTCTTTTTTTCTCCATAAAAGGCAATTTTATTCCAGAATATTTTACGGAATATTTAGATATTTCAGCCGCCATTTGGATTTGTCAGTTTATCCCTGTTTTATACTTGATTTTTGTGCAAAATTTCAAGTCAATCGAATAATGGGTTTTGTCATACCTACCGAATTTTTAAATATTTTAGGTGGCCTTTTTGTTCCGTCACAATGGCTCCACACCAAAATTTTACCAGGGTATCCTTATATCACACTTGATTTTTGCGCAAAATTTAAAATCCATTTCATAAAGCAATTCCTTAATAATAATTGATGATTAATAAGATCGACGAAAGTAGAAGAGCAATGTTTTTTGGGCTCTAGGAACCTTAAAACGCAAAGATTTGAAAAAATCCCCTTTCTCCTTAATCTTCAGAATAATGCTAATAAACTAAGAAAGGGTATCCCAAAGTTCCAGTAATAAACGGTATATTACTTACACATTGGTTTTTAGCTACCGAAAGTTTTCGAAATGCACGGGATAGAATTTCCTGTGCAAAATAAACATGCACAATGGCGTGGCCAGCGGGGTTCCGCAGAACCAGGACCCATGCCCCAAAACTTTGTAACATTGAAACTATCCAAAATGGGCTAAGCCAAATACCATGTTTCTATATAACTTATTGAATTCCATCAAGGTTTTCAAAGATATTTTAAATATATAAATAATATAATGGATTTAATCAACTTTACAGTTATACACAATTAATGATGTAACTGCCAAAACTTCGTTTTCAAAATTCATAAAATTTTCAATAAGACAAAAGTAGTTTGTCATCCATTTCGATGTTATCTATATAATCAATATAATTTCAGAATGGGTAATTTAAATCTAATGAAATCATACTTAGCAGGTTTTGTAAAATATGTCATTTAATAACGAAACGAAATTTCCAAAGTATAAGATTTAGGATGGAGTACCCTAGGGTACTATTTTTTTGTACCTACAAAGATGACAATCTTGAGTGTACATCAGACACTACGAAGATTGTAATAAGAAATCGGCTCTTAGTGTCCGGCATGCGATCAATGACATACGAGTGGTTTGTCTCGAATAAACTGAGCACAAATGAATCAAAAACTCAAACATCAAATTTTCCTCTAAGTCGACTAAATAAAAATCCTAAGCATGCCAAATTTCTTGGTATATATGTAGACTCTAAATTAACATGTGACTCAATTTACAAAATGAATACGTAAAAACACCTTTATGAATCGAAACTGTGTAACTCCAAACTGAGTGCCTTCTATGGATATATACATTCACATCATAACTATGCTGTATATTATGTGTTGGACAACTCTCCAAAAGCTGGGTTTCTCGTTACTGTTCATTATTCTTTTTTCCTTCAGTCTATGTTTGCTTTTTAGATTATTTTATGTATGATTAAGCTTAGAGTAAGTGTATTTTTGTTATGTAATTTTATATATAAATATATATATATATATATATATATATATATATATACTCTAAAGTGAGTTACTCATTAATAAATAAATATAAAAAATAAATAATGTATTTGCTGCACACAGAAAATGTGTGAGAGTGATTGCAGGGCTGAGATACTCAGCTACTGTAAAGGCAGCTTTGCCTCTTTGTTTACTTACATTGCCTTTTATCATTAATCAAAGACAATTAATACTTTGAATAGACGTTCCAACTAATTGTTAAATAGATGAACCCCTAAATGAATACCAACTTTGTATTGTATTCCGTAGCATGGAATCTATCGAGATATTCCCGTGTAGCACAGCAAGGAACGACGCTGTTGGCCTAGTACAACTCGCAATGCTGCAAGTCACGACAAACTGCATCCCATTGGCTGGTTAAATTAATTTAGGGATAAGCATATTTTTGTACCTTTCGAATTTCTAAACAAGTCAACTCTTGTTTTGCGTGCGTTCTAATTAAATCATAAAGCCAGTGCGAGAAATACACTTTCTTTTTAATATATTAGAACTTAAAGAAATTAAACTTTCAATCACTTAAAAACAAAAACCAAAATGGTTTTTAAACAAAAAGACATTCTAAGAAAATCTGAATACCTGCTCTGCAATTTCAATGAGCTTATCTAAGCCCAGAAAAGAGCCTACTTATGCAAGGGTTTTCATTGCATTTATATTCTTACTTTCTACTTACATATTTGTGATTTGCTAAAATACTATATGCCGATACTTCATGAATAAACAATTTGAATTTGAATTGAAAATAGCCTGGCAAAATTAACTAAATAATTTGGAAGTATCAAAACATACAAAAGACATTTTGAATACACATTTCTGCAGTATTGATTTTTCTTTTGTTTTTAATAGAATATACCGACAATTGATGAGGGTCCAAATTTAATTCTGGAACCAGGCCCCAAACGTTAAGGGTATGCCACTGGACATTCATATACAATTTGTATAACAATGTGTAAGAAGATATCTGCAAAACTAACAACTATATTGTGTGTCCTAAAGAAGAAAATACAGAGTAACAGCTTGCTCAACAATCAAAATTTTTGTCCACACCCCGCCAACGTTCTGAAAATAACAGCTAACTCTTTATTTTTATTGTTGATGACCGCTGAACCACGGCCATATTAGGTACAGATAATATAACCTTCAAAAATATTGTTTTCTTAGAATTTGTCTTAGCCTCGTGCAGTATTGAATGTACTACAACGGGTATAACACTATGTCATTAAATATTTGTGCTGCAAGTGCATTATTAATTTTAAAATGTATAAAAAATAACTACATCAGCTGATTTACTTTTAATATAGTAATATAATAATATTAGAACAGTGCATAGCCGGGGATTATACCTCTTTAAAGATTTCTGACTGCCAACTTAAGACAGATGGAGCTTAAGCAAACATAAATATCAACTTTTCTGTTTCTTCCGAAATTCGAAAGTGTTGTAGATTGATTTTTTAATTAAATTTTGTATTGATATTTTAAATCATAGAAAAAATGAAACTTGTATAGGTATTTTGATTTTTGTTACCTATAGATAAAAATAGAGTTAAATATCCCTGTTTAGTTACCTTCTTTTGAACTCATAAACAGCAACACATTGCATCTTTTGCCCCAAGTATTCTTCACATGTTTAGCCCTTTTTTCATGATTATTGGGGGCAGTCATAATCCAACATAATACCCTTACATTCTTAAAAAGCTTGTCAGCTACTGAACTATCTTCCAACAGATGAAATTCTTCATTTTTTGAATGTACACCTAAAAAATCCAATACAGCTATGGTCATTATGTTCAATATTTGCAAAAAAATAAAAAATATATTATACAAATATGGACTGATTATGCTACCTGGGTCAATAGTAGGTCCTTCCACAAATTCCATTTCATAACTAGAGTGAGGATCGGTAAAAGTTATTTGTTGTGACATGGCAACATAGGCTACAGTAAACCCTATTGCTAGCCCAGACAATAAAGTTAGTACACATTGCTTGTTTAATGATTGCCTAAAACAAGGTAGGTATGCCTTATGCAAAATACACATGCCAACGACTTTGAATAAAGGCTGTGAATAGAGGTTCACTAGTGATGAATCTCTAGCTAAAATTGCTACGGTGTCATTAAATATTTCTAATGTTGGTTTTTTTTTGGTTATTGGTACTTATATTTTGTATTTTTAGTACAAACTTTTGTCTTTTACCTACGTATTTTTATTACAAAGCTGTTGAAATATCAGGACCCCCTCTAAGGATGCTGAAAATTATTTTTATAAATCTAACGATACAGATATTAATACCAGAAAAATTGGGATTTTTGAGTCATATACAAATAGTATAAAAAAATATAAAAATATAGTAGTATTAAACAAAGCCTAATACTATTAGTAAAAAATATAAAATTCTAATCAACTTCTTGAACACCGTGTCTAGATGGAATGACACTCCGGGTCCAAAACAACTATTTTATTGGCAGTTAGTGAATAAGAACACAGAAAATAAATTTTCTTTAATATTATACTAATTCTTTTGGGTTCTATTAACTCATTATATAAAGAGTTGCTCACTTCACACACTTGCAGAGGTGCTCAAAGATAGACTAATTTTTGCATTGCATAGCCTGCGTTATTTCTCTTTATTTTTGACCTGCCAGTCAAAAGAAGATATATCTTATGATAGGGTTAAAGACGCGAAATATAATGTTATTTCATTCTTCCATTCTTGGGTAAGATGATTCGTAGTTCTGGTATAGAAAGTAGAAGCGATGCTGTCTTATTATATTTTTTAAACATGATACAATTTGGTTATTACGTTTTGGAAATATCTAAGAATGTGACAAGATCAAGATTTTCTCACAAGACATTACCAAGGCGTTTTTCAAACTTGTTATCGTAATCCGATCTAGACAGCCCTGACCAGACCCTATAAGGTCAAGAGCAATATGTAACACACTCAACAGAAACATGATTTGCTTTTACCTCGCGATCGCAAAATAAACAACCATAAACATTTACCATTTTGTAATACAAGGCATAGTGTCTTCCTGGTCAAAAAATGAAAGGAATACACCATCTTTGTGTGTATGCTTTCTGCTCTGACATGTGAAGATATTTTGGTATAATGTTAGATAAGTTTAGTTTAAAATAATTGTATACATGTATGTTATGTTATTGTTTTCGACACTGTTACACGCCCATTGTTTTTTTAATACTATATTTATACAGAAAAATAATTCAATAATTCAAAAACAAACTAAAAGTAATAATAATAACTTTACTGTCATAAAAATTGATGGCGCAACATTGACATTGACAACGTTACTTAAATAAAATACTGAACATATACAAATAGTTAAAATAATACAAATATTTAAAGGTAAAAATATACAAATACTATGTATATAAAAGAATACCAGCAAGACACAAGAAACTGACAAATCAGAACCAGTTATCAAATATATAAACAAAAAAACAAACACCGCAAGTGCTGTCACCATTCTATAAACATCAATCATATACAAATTTAATTTCAATGAAACTACTCAGTGAATATGGAATAGTACGCCTTATCAATAAAATACTTTTTCAGGTTATTTTTAAAATAGTTTAAATTTTGTATTGTTTTAAATTATCTCCACATTGCTCCTGATCGCTTGTGTTTTCACAGACAACAGTCTGCTGCCACATTCTTCATTTTTTTCCCATACTACCGAGTTATTTTCAGATTATATTCAGATATATATTACTGTGCCTATGCCATAAAAATGTGTGTCCAAATCCCTTCATTTTGGGAACAGTGCATATTGTGTATCTCTCAGTTCTTTGCTTACATAGACTACCTGGTTTTTATTAATGATTTAGAAGATCACAGACGCCATGAAAACTTTCTTTGTACATCCAAATATAAATGTTTCTTTAGTGAGTTTAGGTTATACAAGAAGTGGTTTCTTATTATTTTCTAGCAAAGGTAGCATCAATTTATGAGTTACTACTATGATCAAGATAATTTAATATTTTCCCAATTTTGTACATAATACTAGCCTTGCTTTCATGGATATTATCACATAAGCCTGTGAACAAAACATTTTTGTGTGTATCTATATATATAAACGTGGTGTTGGGTAGGCTATTCTCCATAATCACAGTACCCGAAATAATGTCAATAAACACTTAGCGGTACCAAGATGTAATAGTGAATTTCGGAAAAGATTTTAATACTTGGGTCCCAAAATGTATAATATTCTAATAAAATTAAGAATTCAAAAGAAAATATATTCTGTCGATTATCAGAGCATTATATGGTAGAACACTATGATATATTTAAAACTATTTTGTGTAATTTTAAAAAATAATTAAAGGAACAAAAGTGGAAAACTATGAAAAGTTCAAAAACTATTCTATATTGTTATTTTTTTATCTTTCAATTTTCAAACTACCTGTATAGCTATATATTTGTAATTATAGTAGAGAAGAACGCTTACACTAAATGAATAATTTAAACATAACATCTATTATTTAATATTATATTTTGCTAGTCCATACGGGTACCTAAGTACCTAGCGACAATTCTTATTTACTTAATAATCTTAGTGACAGACCTGTAATATTTTTTTAAGACACAAGTATATGTTGTTGAACTGAATTGAATAAATTGAAATTGAAACCTTGTTTTTATTTCTTTCTTACTTTTTATTTTCAAAAAACTATTTACATTGTGTGAGAAAAAAAAACTACACAGAAAACACAAAGTCTTACATACATGTAAGATAACTAAGTTTCTAGAAAGTGTGTTATATTCAGAATAATGACATAATAATAATAATAATAATAATCGAATTTTTCGTTTAAATATCACAAACTCTCCATCACTGATGACAGTTTCCTCAAACTTATCTTTAAGTCATCATTGATGTCTGCCAACCGATTAACTTCTCTATAGTAGCACTTTTATTCAGGCCCATATTCACATCATAACCTATACTTTTTCTTGGCGTTGGAAAGAGGGAAAGGACAATGTCGCAAATCCATGTTCCTTTAATTCTGTAGTAATTGTACTTGAAATTTACTCAATTCTGAAGTCACTAGATGATGTTATTTGCACTGTATTTTGTATTCGGATTTTGGTATATTTTTATAACACACAGCACGCTCTACAAAATATTTTTTCGGCGCATATTTCTATATCTTCTTCTCGCCAAATTTACTTATTGTCTGTTTTATCTTTTTCAATTGTATTTTATTGTGTTAATATAAAGTCTAGACTCAGAAATTTTATGACGAACCTTATATCATGTATAATGTATATATGATCAGATGAATCCTGTTCAGGTATGTTTTATATATGAATACAGCACTCGTCCGTAGTTGTCCATTAGGGATCTCAAGTTTATCACCTGAAGTAATGAAGCCATTTTTGAATGGCTTGAAGACAAGTATCACCTCATTTTGCGTCCAACGAGTTTTTAGCGAGTTATATGTAGGACTTGCATGATATGTAAGTAGTGATGAATTTACAATTTGAATTCCCAATTTGAATGTACGAAAGTGCAGAAATGTATTTTGAATACTTTCAACGCATTTTATTACTATAAAATACAAAATATTTACCAAATAATTAATAAACTAAAAATTATGTATAAAATAAGTTTTAAATTTTACTTTCTTCAACTTTAAAAGTATTATGATTTTTTTACTACATTACTGCTATTTTATAAAGTGGTAGAGATAATTATATTTAATTGAATATATTTAAAAAATAAAAACGAAATATTTAACGAACTGGCAGACTTTTCTTAAATTTTATTTTTTCCAGCCCTTAGTTTATAATTTTGTGTTCTGCAAAGCGGTACACCAAAATATTCAGCTTAATGAGATATTGAATGGTATTTTGTAGTCAAGCATCGAAAAAAATGCAAACAAATATCATTATCTTTAAACAATGGCCGAATTGTTATGATAATAGGCACGACGCACTTCGTTACGTTTGGTATAGACTGTCGACCAACGACTAAAAGTCCTGCACTATTTGAGCGGCAAATCTTTGAATAAACCTCGGCAACTTGCGGGAATTTTGACGGCAAATTAGCATACGTATTCAGGGGCTTCTGACTGTTCGGTCATTTAATTCATACGTTCTATGCCTTTTATGTTCAATGTTCGAAGGTTTTTCCAGAGTTTGTTGAGTCTGTGGTACTTTAGTTTAAGTTTTTATTAGTTGTGGAATTACAAAAGAACACATGAGATGGATTTAGTATATAATTTAGTATCCGTTAAGTATTTTTTTAATACACCTACGAAGAAAAGCTTGATTTAAAAAATAACGGTAGATCCATACCAGACATTTTTATTGAAGTAGCCAGAAAAATACCAACTTGCACATTTTGTACACTTCTACGCACGCCAATTGAAGCTAATAATGTGCAAAGGTGCATTTGTAAATACCGAATTGCGCGTTTTTTCGGAAATTTAAAAGTAATTCGTGCCTTTTTAGTAATTCTCCATAACGCGAGTTAAATAACTTATTTTAGAAAATTACTTTTTAAAAAAACAATTTAATCGAAAATAAATATTACAAATTTGACTTAACAGAGTAACTACAAAGTTTAACTGCAAGTGAAGTGTATTTAGTTTACAATTTGCTTAAATATAAACAAAAATGTATAGTAGACAATATTCTATCTTTGCAGGTGTGAATAATGTCAACCTGAGATCCTCATGGGTGTATGACCAGGTATCTGTTTCCTCCTTGAGTTCGGAAAATAAGGGTCGACTGGTTTTTCGATCTTTAAGTTCGATGTGGATTTTTGGGGTATTTGTGGTTTTTTGGGATGACTTCACACTTCCAAAATCTTCTTGTTAGATACACTAGGAAGATAACAATTATTAATGCTATAATTGTTAGTGGAGTAATCCAATGGTTCACTGATACTCCAGATGTCTTCAGTGTGTGAAATTGGACAGTTGACAAGATCTTCCGTGCTTTATTTAGTTCTTCTAAATTTACTTCTTCAAGTTGGAGTTTTTGATTTGGCTTGTCTTGATGAGTATACGAAAATTTAGGCAGCTTCGGTACATGTTGGAGTTCAGTCTTCTCTTTTTCGTAGGTTTAGTTATTGATTTCTATTGAACATGAAGGTATAACGACTATGCTCGGTTTTTTGAATTTGTATAATCCTCTTTGGCATTTGCTTTTTATGATTGTCTCATTGAATGGAATAATTAAAATTTCTTCTCCATTAAGGCGCTGAATTGTTGTTTTCTTGTAGTTGTTGTGGTTAGCAGCCTTGTAAAGGCAGGGCTCATCTTTAGACAGTTTGTTTTTTTTTGCAAATGAAGATGTCTTCTAATTGTGGACATCTTCTGTTGTGGTCCAGTAATCTTCTTTTGTAAGCAGTATATAAGGGTTATTTAGGGATATAGTTGAGTCAAAGATTGGAATAAGGTATATTTTATATAATACAAATTGTATGAGGACACTTGGTGTGTGTGTATAGAAAACAGAATTATATTCAAATATTTATTGATGTATGTACATGCAAGAATAGGATTTCCAGAAGTCAGATATTAGTAAAAAATAAATGATATTGATATAGAACTATACAATAACAAAAAAAAATTATTGACAAACAGAGAATACAATTAAAGTCATGACATCAAGAAACATAATATATATAAGTAAGAACAACAAAACGAAATAACAAACTCAAATAACTCAACAAAAACATGTTCGAGGTCAGCTGGAGGATCTTTCATAAATCTTTAGATGCAAGTGAAGCAATATCTGTTCACTTTTACATTTTACACTTCACAATTTAAACTTTAAGTTTAAATTGTTTTATTGGTAGTATCCAAATATAGTCAGGTAACTTATTAAAAAACTTTAATCCATAATGATTTCTGATTGGCAATGTAAGTATGCCATACTTGATAAAAAAAGCCTGTGACATTCCCGATATTTCAAATTACACATAACTGTTACTGCGCGTCTTTGAGCAGCAAACACTCTATGGAAATGTGCTGTGTGTCCTAACATAGGAGGGCATAATTAAGATGAGAATAAATATATGCATAGTGGGCTGACAAAAGAACACCCTCAGAGACAACACTCTTCAGATTCTTAAGCATGTAATTGTTCATGTATAATTTAGCTACCAGATGATTGGCATGAGGTTTACACCGAGTCCAGGTATACTCCAAGAAACCTGACACGCTCACATCTTTCATCTATGTACCGCAAAGTAAAATGTAACGCGTTTAATTTGGATTCGCTAACTGTCTGTTGGCCAGAAACCATGATCGTACATCCAAATGACTGTCCCCGACCCTGCCTCCCAGGCCAACCAGACTCTCTGAGCAATCCAAGGTCGTCGTATCATCTGCAAACAATATGATCTCGGAAGTGATATTAGATATGCAGCTGGATATATCATTGATATATATCAGGAATAAAATGGGTCCAAGGATGGATCCTTGGGGTATTCGGTGCAGGACTTCAGCCATCTGATATTTGCTTGTTGTAAGACATATACTGCCGGCGACCATCCAAGTAAGACTGCATCAGCGGAATACTCAGACTGTCAATATGGTCTTTAATTATTACTTGAGGTATGCGACTTGTTCCATATAGGTTTTGCATACTATTTATTATTTTGTTAAGTTTGCCAGGATTTAGAATAGAATTATGCATTGTATTTACATGAACAAATGAAATTGCATTTTCTACGTTATTTATTATTTGATTCAACATATTTAGCTGAAACATAATGTTATCTAATATTAGAGATAAATATAAAGCATTACTTGTATTTGCTTCTGCATCTTCTAATAAGTTTAATTTTTTTAATTTTGCCGACGGCGTTAAATAAACCTCTTTTAGATCTAAAAGGTTTGTGAAAGAGTTTTGTATTGGCTAAGATTGTTTGTAAGTAGTCAAATTTTTGTTTATATTTATGAGTGGTTAAAGATAAAAAGCTTTCGGTTGTATTGGCATTAGTTATTGTTTCGTTAGATTTTTCTAAGGTATTGTATGTTATCGATTTGTGTGACGTTTATATGATAAAGAGATGTATGCTGTGTTGTTGTATCCTATGGATAAGTGAAGGATAGGATTTTTAATTCCTTTGACTTCCAAGGTTGTAACGATGACAGCACCAGAAGTCGAAGGAAGTGTCTCATCTGAAACAATTAGATGTCATTGTGGTTTAAGTATGTTTTTGTTTTTAGTAGAAATAACGTTTTCTTGATCCACTATTGGAGTATTAACTTTTTATACTTAGAAGATTCTTTTAATTTTGATCTTTGTGGAAAGGATTTTGTAAATAACAGTTTTTTGTCTTATCTATTTTTATTAGCTTTATCTAGATTTGATTTTTTTGGGAGATATGTTTTCGTGAATCTGTTGATTCATAATTTTTATGTTTTCTAAATGTTCTTGCACATATTCTGATAACTTTTACTTTTCGGAAAGCTCTAATGGATTTTTATAATCTAGTTTGCCTCAGACGATATGAAAAGGCGTATATTTTAGAGCGCTATGATTATAATTATTATACGACAAAACTGAGTAATTCATTAGTGTAATACTATTTTCTTCAGGTTTTTTGTCTTTTATTGTAAGGATGGTTTGGTTCAATGTTGATGTAGTCGTTCTAGAGGACTGTTTGAATTTGGGTTATGTAGCGAATAATAATGAATTTGTATTTAATGAAGAGAACACAACTTTTAATAGTTTGTCAAAAATTTGTTATTTTTGCACCTTAATTTGATTATTGCTAGAGTACCTAAAAATTTCTTTTTACATATATTAAGAGACTTTTGTACGTAAGGAGCTCCTATTGTCAGATATTCTACCTTAGAATGTTGCATTTCTGTCACTAGTAAGCATTTGTTTTGGTTTAATTTTTATATCTGAGATGTTTATTTTTGTACTTTTAGGTTTTTAGCAATTATGCTTAAGATTTCCTCAAAATCTTCACATGGTAGTGGTAATATTTCGTCAGGGTAGAAATTTGGTAATAGGGATATTTGGTCATCTTCAATAGCATTAATTTGAAGTCATGAGAGAAAGTCTGCGTTTGTGTTCTGTTTGCCTTTTTTGTAAATAATCTCGTCGTCGTACTCTTTTAATTTTAAGCGCTATCGCACTAATTTGGAGTTAGGCTCTTTGATTGAGAATAGCCATTGAAGAGGTTTATGGTCGGTGACTAATTTAAAAGGGGTACCAAAAAGATACGGCCTAAAATATTGTGTGCCCAAACTATGGTTAGCAATTCTTTTTCAATAATACTACAGTTAAGTTCCGCAGGATTAAGAGGACGTGAAGCAAAAGCTATAGGTAAGCCTTTACCTATTGGACGTTGCGATAAGACGGCTCCGATAGCATAGTACGAGGCGTCGGTTGTAAGAGTGGAAGGCTGTGAATATTCGGGGTGTTCAAATATAAGATCGTTCATAAAAATACTTTTACAAGTTTCAAAGCTGTTTATAAATTCAAGTGTATGTTCGACCTTCTGCTTTTTCTTCAGCCAGTTTGTTAGGGGTGTAGTCAGGTGGGAAAAGTTTTTTATAAATTTCTTGTAATGTCCAACTAGGCTTAGAAAAGATCTTATTTCTTTGGGTGTTTTGGATATTGGAAATTTTTGGATTGCTTTGATCTTTTTGGGGTTCGGCTTTATACCACCAGGTGTTATAACATGACCTAGGAATTCGACAGTTTTACAGAGGAATTCAAATTTGTCAAGCTAAATTTTAAGATTGTGCTCTCGCAGTCTTTAAGTATGGCTTTTATATTGCCAATGTGTTCTTGTACAGATTTTGAGAAAATTGTTATTTTGTCAATATATATTAAACATATTTTGAGGTTCTTTTAGAACATTAAACATGACTCTTTGGAAGGTGGCATAGGCATTCTTTAGTCCAAATGCCATACGGATAAATTCCTCATGTCCGTTTTCGACATTAAATCACAATACGCCATTTTTATTTACTTGACGAATCAACCTTTTTTGGAACTATCCAAACTGGGGAGGATCAAGTGCAGGAAGATGCCATCGTTTACTATTTGGCATATTTGTTTTTGGGCTTCTTGTTTATATATTTAGCTTAAGGACTTATAAGTATTCTGCCCACTCTTTCGAAAGTAATCGAGAGAGTGATGGATATCCAAATAAGAGAATATGTCGCCCAATTTAACATATTGCCCACAGTCCAGTCAGGATTCCGTAAAGACAGACTACAGTTGTACTACTGCTCTACTTAAGGTGACAGACGATATCTTGGAGGCAGCAGAACGTGATGAGCTAACAGCGTTGGTCCTTTTGGACTACTCAAAAGCTTTTGACCGTCTAAGCCATACCCTTCTCCTAGGCATTCTTAATTATAGAGCTCAGCTTCTTATTAAAGCATATCTTCATGGTAGAAGCCAGATGGTTAAATCCAATGGTAAGCTTTCTGGATCTTTGGAGGTTCTCTGTGGTGTGCCCCAAGGCTCGATACTGGGTCCATTGCTTTTCACTCTTTACACATCACAACTTATAACATATTTACGGTATTGTTCTGCGCGTTTCTATGCAGATGACACTCCATTGTATTTTTCTTTTAAACCTAGTGGAATCTTGGAGGCTAATGATAAATTGACGCATGATCTAAATGTTCTTATGAGAGCGTCAAGGGCGCATTGCTTGGAAATAAATCCAGCAAAATCACAAATTTTGTTGTTTGGTCCGACACCTCAAAACCAGAATCTTCTTAAAATTAGCTTAAATGGTAAGATCTTGAATACTTGTAATACTGCTAAAAATTTAGGTCTCCTAATGGACACTAATCTTAGGTTCTCGGAGCATATAAATATGTGTGTTAAGAGAGCATTTGCTAATCTTAAAATGATTTTTAATCAATGCGCCCTCCTTACTGATAGTGCTAAAAAGTTACTTTCTGATTCCATCGTCTTATCGCACTTTAACTACTGCGATGTGCTGTATGGACCCTGCCTTTTGGACTGTGATGTCAAAAAAATCCAGCTTATGCAGAATTGGTGTGTCCGTCTGATTTGTGGTATTCGGGTCGTGAAAGGGGTGTTAGTGCAAAATTGTGGGAAATCCACTGGTTGAGAATGAATGAAAGACGAGTGGTACATAGTCTAGTTTTATATAATAAGATAATTTGTAATAAATGTCCTTGTTATTTATATAGCAAAGTAAAATTCAGGTACGATGCACATAACTTAGACCTGAGGCATAAAAACACCTTGACTCCACCTATACATCGTACTTCAATGTATGAGCGGTCCTTTTCTTACCAAATATCAAAGATGTACAATAAAGTACCTGCTTATTTAAAAGAGGCATCAGGTTTAAAGAAGCAGTTAGAACAATAATTCATAATTTCTGTTAAACTTATTTTTGAATTTCTTATTATAATTTTTGCTTTTGTTTCTCTTTCTCTGCCTTCTTAAAGGGGTTATTTTGCAGGATGTGAGCTAATTATATTCAATTAGAAAACCCTATTGATGGCCTGTATTTTTTATATGTTTTACATTTTAGTCACTTAGATAAAACAATATCTTGTATAATAATTCATGTATACATGTATCTGCTGATTGAGATAGGAAGCTTGGCTTCAACTCCGCCAATTGTAATTTAAATTTTCTTAAAATTACAATAAAGCCATATTTATTTATTTATTTATTTATATGTATGGGTATCTATATGATTTAGTATGAACAGGGATGTCGTCAGATGTCTTAATTTCGTATGTGACCTGATGAATGAAAGTTAATTTTTTATCAGGTTTGTGAAGAGCATCTGGAAATTGTGTAATTAATTTATTCAATTCTGATTTTTCTTCGTCATTTAGATGTTATGAACGAATGAGAGAAAAATCACATTTTTCTTCGGATTTTTCGAATTTGTAACATTCAGATTGAATTTGTTCGATATTGAATATTTCGAAGTTGTGAGAGTGAAAAGAGTGGACTTTTTCTCCTATGGAGTTTGGTTCAAAATTTATCAAGGCACTTTCGTTTGTAATGTAAGGAAGAGTGTGGAACTTCTATGATATTATTGTGAATGTGAGACATGAATATTTCTGTATCGTCAGGCATATTAGTAAAAATATTTCTCAAAATTATAGGGGGTGATACTTCTATTTTTTAAATATTGAAGTCGTGGCGGTCCGTTAGAGATATTTCTATAGTATCTGTATAAAGTTTTTTGATTATGTCTATTTTAGGTTTAGTTTTCGTCAATGCCAATAATACCGTCAAAATAGTCGTGAAAATTATATAAAATAAATTCAAGCTCTGTATTTATATTATACTCTTTTAAGAAAAGTATTTTTGCTTTATACTGGTTGTTGATATTACTTTACTAAGGTATTTTTGATGGTTAAATTAAATGTGGAAAGTGTTGTTCGGTTATATAGTGTCTAATCAGAGATGTGTGGCTTCCTGTGTCAATTAAAAGTTTTACTGGTGGGACTTTCAACTCTATATAAGGAAGCGAATTTTCTTAGAAGCTATTAAGGTTTAGGGCGGATTATTTTTCTGAGAACTGTTCAAAAAAAATTTCATGGTATATAAGGTTGTCTCCATTTCCCTCGAAGTTTTCGGTATCAGAGTAATATTCGTTGTTTTCGAAATTATCTAATACAGACTCTTCTGTATAATAATTTTCAGACGAATCGTTTTCTGGATATTCAGGGGTGCCATTTGCTAGGTTCGTTAGGGTAAATGGTTTTTTTGAGAATAGTTGAAGTTTGAATTTTGGTCTTGTGAGTATTCCTCGTCTGCATAGAAGGCATTCTACTTGACGCAGATATGGGTGTTGGATGGCCTATAGGTGTATTCGAATTTTCTTTAGAGAACACATATTTTGGTTTTCCAAAAACTTGTCTGTTAGAAATAAATGTTGCACTGGCCTACTTTGTATATTTATAGGCTGGAAAAGTTGGTTTTAGGGTAAAATTACTGTTACTAGAACTAGAAAATTGGTTTAGTAAAAGCCTTGAAATCATATTACTTGTTTTCGGGAAATATGGCTGAAAATTATTGGATATAGGTATGGGTTGATAGTTGTATATAGGCTGTGCGTTTCTTTGTGTTGGAATAGTTTTATTTTGAATTGGGATATTTTGTTTGGGGACAAACTAACGGGCATTTATTTGTTGCTCTGGTAAAGAATGATTAAGGACATTAGACTTTGTGTCTTCAACGTTACTTGGGTTTTGAAACATAAAAAAAATTGTGTTTTGTGCCACGACTTAATGTATTATCTGCTGCAATTTTTACAATTATCCGAGTTTTTAATATTTTTCTACATTTTATAAAATATAAGACACTTTCATGTATATTCATACATAAGAAATTTCGTTGTGCTAAAATTTGCCTATTTACGCGATCTAAAATTGTTTGTCTAACGGCTTTTTTAATTTGAGGCCAACATGTGAGATCTGGACTACACGGTAAAAAAACACTTGCTTGGTCAATTATTTTTGAACATATAGATGCAAAAACACATTCTTTTAGAGAATCATCTTAGTTGTCTCATGATATCTCTCTTAAAACTTATCTACATTAGCTATAAAAAATTTTAAGTGCTCGCTTCTACTGTTAAAATTGTGTAAGGTATGTGCAATTTTAAAGACCTAAAAATATTGACAGTGGCTAGAACGTACATTTTGGAGGTTTGTGTCTATGTGTTTAAGAATAAAGCGGTGTTTATATGTAATATGGTCGATCACAGATATGATACAAGATATAGAAATAATCTTCTGACTCCAAATAACCATCATACTGCACTGTATCAAAAAAATGTCTTCTATAATGGTTGCAGATTTTACAATCGTTTGCCAATAAATGTTTAAGATTCTTTTTCTGTTACTATGTTTAAATCAAGACTGAAAGGTTTCTTCTTGAAAAAAATTTGTTATATCATCCAGAAGTTTTTTTAAGTAATGTTTTTGTGTTTCAATACTTTGATTAATTGACAATTTATATGTAACTAGTAGAATACTTTTGACCAATCCTTCAATTATTGCATCCTAGTTTATTTTTTAATTAAAGAAATAAAAAAAAATCTTTTGTGGCAGTAAGCAGAAATTTTATTTTCGATTTCAGAGTCAATTTAATCTTAATTAAACAAAAATTAGAAATAAATTCGCAATTTAAAAAAAATTGAAAAATCTAACACACTAATTTCAAAAAAAAATTGGGAGATGAAGAAAATCTCACTTACTATCGCTATTTTGTTGAATCACAACTGTGGGTTTTTCTTCCTAGAGGTTCTTGAATCTCAGCAAACAGTTGAAACTGACGATTTTCTGGAACAGGGGTTCGGGACCATTTTCTAAACACTGCCAAAAGGTCTTCTGAGATCCTACACTTATGACTGCACCAGTTAAATAACTTATTTTCGAAAACTGCTCTTTAAAAAACATGGCATTGTTTAATTACCTCAGGCAATTTATTAAACTTATCCAATAAAATATAGTGTTTTGTCCATTTTTTTTATTTTTTGGAGCTATAAAGAAATCATTCATTTGTCTGGTATTATAAGAATGTATTTCACTGTTTCTTATTGAACAAAAACAAAATTGTTGAGCAATAATTAAAATGTGGCAAAACTTATTAAAAATAACTTTTCGTGACCACAATGAGAAGTGTGAAACACAGCTTGAAAGACAATTAATATTATATTAGCATGTTCCTGGAGTATTAATTCTTTATCAGAGTAACTACAAATGCTCGAAGATTAAGTACAAGTGAAGTGATTTAGTTTCCAATTTGCTTAGATATATATAATAATGCAGAGTAGTCAATATTCTATCATTGCAGGTGTGAATGATATCAGCTTGAAATAATCTTGGGTACGTGACCGGATACTTGACCTGAACACCTATATAGTTTTATCAGGAGCAGCCCCTGATTTTTACGTTTGTCCTATACGGAGATCTCCAAAAATATTAGCGCATAAGGACCGGTTTTATTGTACAGATACGTTGATATAACTGAATTTATTAATTCAAGTGCAATGCTTTTTTCACAAGGAAGCAAGGAAAATCGTTTAATTAGTGGTCAAAGATTTCTGTTAACAGTAATGTGGTTTCCAAAGTATTTAAGGCTGTCATCAAATCAGCATGTTTTTTTGCCCAATAGATCTACCATAACAAAATTAATAACCTTTGAACCGTGCTTACATGAAGCTCTTAACGATAAAACTCAAGTTGACGCCATATTCACGGATGCAGAGAAAGTTTTGTATAAGATAAATCATAATGTTATTATAAAAACTGGGGAAACCGAACCGCTCAGTGTGGAAACTAACGACCCGGCGAGAAAGGGAGCAGATGCTGTGAATGTATGAGGCCTAGTTGTTCTATCCTGTTCGTCTGCCCAGCTCTACATAGAATATTTGCATAATGGCTGCTATGTGCCGGGAGTAGGTGGGTACGGGGATAGATTGAGAGAAAAGGTCATCTCGTAATACCAGTAGTACTCTCAAGGGGCAGCTAGTGGAAGCCAAGAACATCATAATACATAGAGAGATTTAAAATGAATAGTTTAAAAAAATATTTGAAATAAACGAGGTGTACTGGGAGTTTAGAGGTTGCCATCTAGACATCAAGTAAAATGTCTCGGCCGTATAGTCCTAGCAGCTCAAGGCCGTAAAACCAAAGAAAGAAATTCATACTTTCTATTAATGGCATTTGTCATTGCTGATTTCAAATTGTTTTTTGAAGATTTTACATAGGAATGAGTGTGAATTTTTGTAAGAAGACTTAAGTAGAGTGTGTAAGTGGTGTGCTGAGAATGGCTTTAAACTGAATAAAAGTAAATGTGTATTAATGACTTTTTCATTAAAAAAGAATATTGTGATCACTGATTGTAACAGTGAGAATGTTCTGAAACATTTTGTGAATTAAAAAGACAATTACTGACATGATGGGTGAAGATAAATGATACAGATCATTTATCTTCAGATAATGATGAAGGGTGAACTGGTTGAGGATCCTGGGGCCATTTTAAGCGCCTTTGTCCTATAATTGGGTTTGGATCAAAGTAAAAATCAGGTCCCTGAATACACATCATCTTTTGTAAATCCATTATTCATTTTTCTTCATCCGGTGGATCCAGCTTAAATATACAATATCATTAAGGCATTACCAAACAAATATTCGGCTGATATTAACGAAATTCCCTTATTGATATTAAAGCATATTGGTGATTTTATCTGCATCCAATTGGTGTATTTGGTAAACAATTGTTTGAGTCAGGGTGTGTTTCCTGATCACCTAAAGATAGCAAAGGTTGTTTCGATCTTTAAAAATGGCAATCCTCACATCCCATCAAATTACAGACCCCTGTGCCTCCTTTTGGCAGTTGCAAAAGTGTTTAAGAGGGTTTTGTACTCTAGGGTATTAAACTTGATAATACGGTGTGAGGTTTTAAACAACAACCAGTTTGGTTTCCTTCCCCAGAAATCAACTGATATGGCCATTTTTGAGGAAATCATATATAACACTGAGAAACTTGACAAAAATGAAAAGGTGGCTGGCCTTTATTTTGACCTCTAAAAGGCTTTTGACACAATCATTCATGGGCTTCTTATGAGGAAGCTTGAGGCATATAGTGTGAGGGGCCTGTGTGCCAAGTTAATCTCTTCATATGTTGGCAATCAATATCAAGTGGTTTGTATCCATCAACATGGCCAAGACCAATTCTCTAAGCTGCAACCAATAAAATTAAGGGTACCACAGGGCCCCATATTGGATCCGTTTCTTTTCGTGCTGTATGTGAACAACCTTCTGGATTGGATGGATGATACATCCGTGTCGCGGCCTTCCCTCTCCAGCCTTTCAGGAGGTTGTTTAATGTGAGTGAGTCTTTAATATTGTTGAATATTAAATGAGGTTCGAAACTAAAAACATCGTTAACACAGTTAAGGACTGGACTTCTTTTTGCTTTAGTAATTTCCATTTTTTCCAGTAAGTCCAATTTTCTACTTTCGCCTAATATGTGTACTATATACCTAGTAGTTTTATGTTTTAATTTGTAGTGGCCATCTGGTTATAAGGTAATATTAATTTTTTTGTAAATATAATTAAGTTTTTTTGGATATTTTAGGTCTGATGATGACCGTAAGGTCGAAACACGTGACACAAAATAAATTTTAAAGTCAAAAATTTTATGTATCTGACTGAGACCGAGACTAGTCAAAGTCAAAGTCAAAAATTGCTTTATTAGCTAGGCTTCCATAAAATTACAAGTCATTAACTAATATGGTCTAAATTAAACATACATAAATAGTACAAAAAACAATATTTAAATACCCAATTAACACTAAGAATACTTTTATAAAAACAGTTAAAATGACAATATACAATAAATTGGACAATTAAAAGTTAGTATTACAGAACTTTGCAAAGTATTGATTTATGGTCAATAGCCGAAGTAAAAATTGCTGTATTTGTTATAAAGAGTAGGTAAATTCTTGCGAAAAAGCATATCTATAAAAACACAATAAACTAATATGGCTAAAATTAGATATACAGAAATGAAATAGTATACAATATTCAAATAAATAAATCACACTAATATTTTTATAAAAACAGGAAATGACAATGTATAATAAACTGGACAATCACAGGTTGGTGTCGTAATACTCTTGTAAATTATAGAGTTTTTTCTAATAAAATCTTTTTTAATGATTTTCTAAATAATTTAATTGTCATTATTTGTTTGATATGTAGTGAAAGGTGGTTGTACATCTTAAGCCCCTCAAAGAAGATAGAATTTTTGGTAAGTTCTGATTAGGAATAGGTAGGGGTAAGTTATCAAAATTTCTTGTTTCATGCTGGTGACTCATTCGCATGCCCCTGAACCGCTTATGGATAAGGGATGCAGTCTCTAATATCAGTAGGCAAGGCAATGTTAGTATTTTTTCTTGGTAAAACAAAGGCCCGCAATGATCTCTAACCCTGGCTCGGTAAATATAAAGAATTGCTCTTTTTTGCAAAATAAAAACTGAATTAAGATGATATTGGGCCCAAAATCCCCAGAATGGAATGCCATATCTCAAATGGGCTTCAACTAGGCTGAAGTAAACATTTCTTGCCATAGCACTACCCAACTCCTGTGAAACTATACGAACTGCAAAGCAACCTAAATCCAATTTGGAATTAAGTGCTAAGATGTGGTCACTAAATTTTTACCTGCTATCCATCCTGACGCCCAAGAATTTGGATCTCTTGTCAGAAATGGGTATGGGTGTTGCATCTACATCAAATTTAAAAGTCATTATTTTTTATTTTATTTTTATTTATTAATAAACGGGATACCCCATTGAATTACAATAAACATTTACAAAAAATAAATTTTCTAGTAAGGCAATACTAGTATTTTCCCAATACAAATGTGTAACCTAAAAGCAATCATAAATAACAAATTTATGCAAGCATTCAAAACATACCAGGAATTATATTAGAGTCCAAGAATTTGTTCAATCATTTAGTGTCCTGAGAATTTTGGACTTGAATTTTTGTAATGAGCTCCCGAAAGGATCAAGAGAGGAATTATCATTTAATATTCTTAATGACCGTGTGAGAGGTATATTAAGTCCATAATTTGTGGAAATCGATATGAAAGAGGTCAGATCTCCTAAGGGTACGAGAGGGTATTTTGAATTTAATTTGCTGTAGTAGAAACGGACAGTTTACCATACCATTTAAAACTTTATAGGTAAAGCATAGGTCATTCATCTTTCTTCTGCAGGATAAGGATGGTAAGTGTAATTGAATGTCAAATTTATGTTGCAAATATCTTACAAAATTATTCTGAACTGATTCAATATTTGATATATGGACATTGTAGATAGGTGACCATACAATGGAAGCATACTCAAGATGAGGCCTAACCAAAGAAAGGTATAGAAGTACTAAAGATGATGGAGACAAACTTTTCCCACATCTAAATATGAAACCCAGTATCTGCATTGCCTTGGAGGTTACCGCAGCATACTGATCTTTAAATGAAATTCTACGGTCAAATAATACTCCAAGATCCCTTACCTTATCCATCCCTTCCAATTGAACTCCATCGATCGTGTATTCAGATCTATATTGTTTAGTGACTGTGTAAAAGCTCATAAAGGTACATTTCTTAACATTTAGTGAAAGGTGATTATCATGAGTCCACTGCACAAAACTGTCAAGGTCAGTTTGGAGTGCCAAAATATCCGTCTCTGACCTAATAGGCATAAAAAGTTTCATATCATCAGCAAACAGTAGACACCTACAGGAGTGTAAGCTTAGGGCTATATCATTGACAAACAGTATAAATAAGAGAGATGACAAGTGACCTCCCTGTGGTACTCCAGATGTTACTGTAATGAACTTGGAACAAAAAGGCCCTATCTTGACCCTCTGAACTCTACCAGTCAGAAAACTCTCCAGCCATCTCAATAGATCAGTGGCACACCCAAAAGACCGCAACTTGGCAATGAGCAGCCTAAAGTTAACACTGTCAAATGCCTTGAAGAAATCAGTATAAACTGTGTCGACCTGACAACCTTCCTCCAAGGCCTCCAGCACAGCCGTCTCGAACTCAACCAAACTGCTAACCCTGGACCTGCCACTCACAAAACCATGCTGCTGATCAGAAATAAGTTCTTTACATGACCATTTTAATTGCTCCGAGACTAGGCAATCAAAAATTTTTGATATCGCCGATTGATTTGCTACCCCCCTATAGTTATTAACTCTACATCGCTCCCCTGACTTAAAAATTGGTACTATGAAACTCTCTTTCCAAACTTTCGGAAACTCGCACTCTGTCAATGACTTATTGAATAATATATGAAGTGGTAGAGTTATGGTACATACCACATTAAACAACAATATTTCAGGTACTCCATCGGGTCCACTATTTGATTTCTTTTTACAGTTAAAGATCTTATCAAAAACATCCACTAATTTAATTTGATTCACAATTACATCAGATGTTCGTTCCTGAATATAATCAGGTACAGTTATACCAACCCTCTCTGCTGAATACACTGTCTGGAAAAAGTCAGCAAAGGAATCTGCAATTCTTTGACCATCATCTACCATTCTATCCTCATAATACATACAATCAGGAAGATCAAAATTTTTACGTTCGCTATTTATGTACTTCCAAAAGTTACGTGGAGTATTAGATACATCCTGTTCGATTTGTGTGAGATAAATATTATGGTCTCGAGTAACCAACTGTTTACAAATAGCTCTATATCGTGAAAAATTTTCATAGTCATTAATACATTTAGATTGCATATATGATTTATGAGCTGACTTCTTCCATACAATGTTTTGCCTTAATTCAGTACTAAAGTATTTAGGAAAATTCGAGGTTGTATAACGTTTTTTAATAAATTATATTAGTCTTGTTGATATTAAAACTAAGGGAATTAGCCTCAGACCACAACTGAATCCTCATCAGCAGACACTCTGTTTAACAAAGCATCGGCTTCTCCACCTACCCAAAGAAGTGTGGTGTCATCCGCAAAAAAGTAAACGGTCCAGAAATGTCAAGGGTAGCCAGATCATTAACATACAGAAGAAACAACATAGAACCCAATACCGAACCGATTTATTTCATTTTGTTTTGTGTGTAATTTTGACGCCACTTCATTCAATTGTATGGTATACTTTTGTATTGTGCAATTTTTTGAATAAAGAGATTGATTGATTGATTGAACCCTGTGGGACGCCATGCTTAATAGTCATAACTTCAGACATGCCATCCCGACTCTTCACCAGTTGTTTCCTGCCCATTAAATAGAACGAGAACCACTCAAGCACCACCTCCCTAAAGCCATATAAAGATAGTTTGCGTAGCACTAGTTTTTTTTTTGTTTGAATTCTTATAATCAGGTCTCTTAGAGAAATATGGACGATTTGTTTGAATTAAACAATGCTAAACGCGTCCGGATGTATCGAAAAACCTCACACGGAAAAATCCGATGTTGAAAATTTGGTTTCTCCAACAATGTTTATTATCCAAGCTAACGCCAAAATTCGTCATAATTAGATGCCGATCACAGACGAGATTATCACTTGTAGCAATGAAGATTACCAGAAACACTTGGATGAAAGAAGAGATTAAGCATCATTATAAAACCCTAAACTCTGTGAACTCAAAACTTAAATATCTCTATCTGACACTTGCATTTCTCTATTCGTTTATTAAGTTCGTGATATCGGTCTCTAAATTTAGAGATGAGGTTATTTCCTTTGGTGATGAAACTTTTCGGAGACTAAGTAGAAAATTATAAATCTCAATTCATCGCAAAGACCTTCGCTTGTGTTGAACAACTTTCACGATTATCGAATCTCAATGGGCCAGTGTAACGTTAACTTCCATAAGCGTTTTTAAACCTAACTGAGGTTACCTTTACACCCCAAGAAGAACCACTTAACCTCAATCTAAAATATAATTTATCTCATTCTTCAAACCGTTACACCAAAGAAACCTTAGCAGTCGAGGCCGAAAATATAATTCAAGGTGCAGACATCTCTAACAAAAATATTTTAAGAGCAAAACTTATTAGTTTTTTAAACACTTGCCCCCACAATAACAAAAATACATTTAACTATCAACAGATTCATCTTAAAACACTTAAGGATAAAATAAAATTGAATGATATTATTTTGACAAAGGCCGACAAGGGTTCTTGTTTATTAATTATGCAAAGAACAGATTATATTGAAAAAGTGCTTAACTTTTTGGACTCTGATGATTTTCAACATATTAACAGAGACCCTACAGCTTCATTCTTTACTAAAGTAAAAAACGTTCTGGATCAAATACTGACTACTTTAGAGTATTTTAACACAGAAATTATATCCCATGAATCCCAGAACCCCCTTCTATATGGTCTACAAAAGTACACATGGAGGGTATTCCTATTCGACCTGTAGTATCTTTTATTAATTCCCCTTGTTACAATTTATCAGAGTGGCTAAATAATATACTTACTACTTACTCCACAAAAAACTATTGCTTTTGCTCAGTACTTAAAAACCATTGAAATTCCCCAAGGTGCAAAGTTAATTTCCCTTGATGTCAAAAATCTATTTCCAAGTGTCCCGCCTGCAGACTGCATTGTCTTGCTAAGAGGACTATTAGAAAAAACATCTCTCCCTAGGCTTGTTGCTGATAATCTAACGTTACTTTTGTCGACTGTTTTAGAACAGAACTTTTTCAAATTTAATGGTAAGATGTATAGACAGAAGACAAGATTGGCAATGGGTTCGTGCCTATCTCCTTCTTTGAGTGAGATTTTCATGAATGGTCTGGAGAACAAGATCATGCAGGGCCCTTTCGCCAAGTATCTTTGTATATAAACGATATATGGACGATATTCGCATAGTGTGGAGTGGAACTGAACAACAACTGTCTGATTTCATGACCTATGTTAACTCTCTACATACTAAGATCTCTTTTACAGTGGAACGTGAGAAAGAAAACAAACTTCCGCTAATAGACCTCTTGCTAATTCGGAAGACAAGAAGATCGAGTTTGAGGTATATAGAAAAACGTCCGCAACAGACAATATCATCCAATATTCATTCAATTCCCCTCATTCACACAAATTTGCAGCCTTCAACTCCCTTTTCTATAGATTATTTAAATTGCCGCTCTCAAGAGAAGCCTTTAATAAAGAACTTACCACTATAAAACAAATTGCCTCAAAAAACGGTTTTCCAGATGTTTCTATTAATAAACTATATTATAAATTTCTCAATAAGTATAAGCTTTCTTACAATATTATTCAATTAAAATCTACAGACAAGAAATATAGTAGTTTGACATTTTTTGGTAACATCTCTTTGCAGTAGGCTAAATTTTTTAAAAATTATAACATTTCTATTGCTTTTAAAACCATTAAAAAACATTTAGTTAAAATAAAGGATAAAACTGAGCTTTTTTCAAAATCGGGAGTATATTCTTTAAATTGCGGAAATTGCTCTGTGGTTTATGTAGGTCAAACAGGAAGAAAAATATCAATAAGATTTCAGGAGCACCTTAGTTTATTTAATAAATACAGGGATTCTGACATTACACAAACCAAGTCGGCCTCTGCTAATCATTTGTTTGCTTTAGGACACAATTCAACCTCGGAAAACCTCAGTATTTTACATGAATTTCACAAAAGTAGAAAACTGGACTTAACGGTGTTAACGATGTTTTTAATTTCGAACCTCATTTAATATTCAACAATATTAAAGACTCCTAGTAATAAACAAATAAATTTCAACAGCTCCGTGTTCTCAATGTAAGTAATAACTTTTTATTATAAATTATACAACAATATTTGAATATTTTAAAATATTTAAATTTAGACTCGTTTTTATTGAAGTTTCTTGGTTCGACATAAGTATATATATATATAGGCCTATACTTTTTAATATTTGCAGCTCAGTGTTCGTCTAATATGTGTACTATATACGTAGTTGTTTTATGTTTCAATTTGTAGTGGCCATCTAGTTATAAAGTAATATTAACTTTTTATCCTTTTTGTAAATATAAATAAGGTTTTTCGGATATTTTAGGTCTGATGATGACCGTCAGGTAGAAACACGTGTCACAAAATTTTAAAGTAAAACATTTTATGTATCTGAGTGAGACCGAGACTAGTTTATTCTTTTCTTTGAATTCTTACTTTTGTTGTATATCCAAAAAAGCTTACTTTTGCCTTCTTCTGTTAAGGGTAATGTTATTAGGATTAATAGTGATAATATTTTAAATTTACAACCTGTTGAGGCAGTGAGTACCGTCACTCGACAGGATGATTGTCAGTCTAATGTGATTCATGTGTGTGATACTGATGTCTCTGATGGCACGACTATAGCTAGTGACAGTCCTGCGAATAATAGGTGGAATAGTAATTGTGCTCTCTTAGAGAGAAATCTTTTTTTGAAGAACTTTCCATAATATTGCTAAATGTTCAGAGTGAAAGAAAAAGACTGACGAGTTCTCTATTTTTTTGGAAACTCTCAATAATCCTAGTATAATAGTTTTGTTTGAGCACTGGTTAAAGCCAGAAGAACCATTCTTTTTGCTGAATTACTGTACAATTGTTAACTACTGTCGTTCAGCTTATTTACATGGAGGAACAATTGTTCTTGTTAAGGAAATATTTTTGAATTACTATAACTTTATAAACATTAGTAAATTTGAACTTTAAATGAGGATAAAGTTTTTGAACTTTCAATAAGTTACTGCTCCAAATTTAGCCTATATGTTCTTGGCTTATATCGTTTTCCTATTGGTAGTGAATTCTTGTTTAGGTTAGAGTTTGTATTATCACAGTTAAATTGTGGTACTTTGATTTTATTGTGTGGGGATTTTAATATAGATTTTTTAGACACATTTAATATTAATAAACAAATGTTACAATATTTATTAAGCTCATTTGGCCTATATATAGTCGTTGATAAACCAACACTACTATTATTGACTGTGTGCACAAATTTTGAAAAAAATAATGTTCTTTGCGAGGGGATGAATGCAGGTATTTCAGACCACGAAGTCACATCACGTACATTTAAAATGAAAACAACTAAAAATATAAGAAGGTTTAGAAATAAGGGTAGATTGTATACCAAACAGAATTATGCCAAATTCTCGCAAATATGCAGCGAGAGGGATTGGAGCTATGTTTTGCTTTCGCCTGATCCCTTGGAGGTGTTTCATGCTGAGCTCCATAAGGTCGTTAATAATACTTTTCCTGTTAAGTCGCTGGTTAAAAAAGTAAAGAAATGGATTACTCTTCTAAAAATATGGGTTCCCTGCACCACATTAAAAAGTTTTATTTCCATAATCATTTTTTTATTTCATATTTTAACAATTATAGAAAAGTTTATTGAAGTGTTATTAGACTTGCTAAGTCTTTATATTACAGAGATAGAATTGGAACTTCCAGTAATATGCAGCGAGAATCTTGGAATATTGTAAATGTACTAAGGGGAAAAAACAATGTGCCTAACGTCATAAATACAAAATTATCAAGCAAAATCAATGCAACTTTAGATCATAAACATTTTTTTGAAAATACTAGTGTAACAGATTCTTTTTTTCTTCCCCCACAGACATTTACGGGTTGAAGAATATTTTTGCATAAATTGGGAATAATAAATTCAATCTATATATTGGAGGTCGCTAGCCTTTTATTCAAAAATCGTCATAAATTCACAATAGAAAACCCCAAGTATGTTACGCGGCAGATAAACAATTTACACCTGCCTATTCCCACATCAGCATTGACGCGGAAATCTATTTTCTATGAGGGCATACAAATATTCAATCACCTCCCACGCGACATTAAGGGACAGATTATTTTCAGGCGTCACCTGAAAATTTTCTTGGTAGGAAAGGCATATTATAGTACTTTAGAATTTTATAATGACATATTTTAGCTGTGTCAGTCTCCTGCTTTGGTTGTATACGTGGTTTTTAAATACATGTTATTTTTTTTTTTTTTTTATTTATTTACTCAATTTCATACAATTTGTAAAATATATAATTGATATATGAGTTGATTATATTGGTTTCATTATTAAACAATTTTAAGGAGTAGCTAAATGCAAGAGCATCTGTATGTACTCATGTACTGTCTCTTCTTTGTCGATATTTTACATAATGCTACTACAATATAAGTCTATTTCTTATTATAATGAAAACTTAAACGAAACTAAGTATGCATAGTAGCAATATAATGAGTTAGTATAAATGTGGATGGAGAAGGCACGGGGTAACCACAAACCTGTATCAATCAATAATTATTTTATTGTTAAGTTAACAAGTAATTATAATTAGCACCTCCTCTTTTAATTTAAAAGAGCACAAAATGTGTCAAGGTTGTTATATATGTAAGTTTTACTTTTTTTGTTAAATATTTTTATATTTATAAGTTCGCTTATTTCATTAGGCAGCATGTTGTAAAATTGTATGGCCAGATAATCTAAAAATCCTAAATTTATATCTCGATAATTCAATGGTAAGGTCAGATGATTATGTTTATTTTGTCTTGTGTAGTGGGCATGGTTAATATGATTTAGAGTTTTATTTATTTTGTGGATAAAAGAGCATAGAGAATGTATGTACAATAAATTTATACTATTAATATCTTCGCTACATAATAGCTTTGTTGAGTATATTTTTATTGAAAATTATTTTTAGGATATATTTTGAATAAATTGCAGTGAGCGAAGATTACTTTTGTATGCTCCTCCCCATACTATTAGTCCATACCTAAGTAGAGTTTCTACTAAAGATTTATAGATCAATTTTATCAATTTACTACTCTAAAACTCTCTGAACATATAAAATTTGTATATAAGATTGCGCAGTCTGTTTGTTAAGTGTATAATGTGGTCTGTCCATTTCAGGTGCTGATGGATTATTATTCCTAGATATTTTATGTTCTTAACTGATTTAATTTCAGTATATGGGTCGTTAATAACAATACTATCAAAGGAAGTCAAGCCAGTTTTTAACTATAATAAAACCGTTTACTGCCTTTAGTCTTGTTTGTTCCCAAGTATAAAAGCGAATTTAAATATGTTATAAAATGTATAGGGCCTAGAATAGTACCCTGAGGAACACCTATTTTAATTTTTAATAGATCACTAATAGTATTATTTATTTTAACATGCTGATATCGTTCTGACAGGTAGCTGGCAAAGACTTCCATCACTGCGCCCCGTATCCCACACTGCATAAGGATATCAATCAGTTGGTCATAAGGAACAGTGTCAAACGCCTTTGAGAGGTCAAGAAAAATAGCCAAGCTTTTTTTACTGGTATTCAGGCTATTTACAACGTCTGATGTGAGGCAATACATGGCGTCTGATGTACTTAGGCCTTCTGTAAAACCAAACTGTTTATCTGACAAAATATTAAACGTTTTGAAAAATTGGGTCAATCTATTCTTTAGGCACTTCTCAAAAATGTTTGAAAAATTATTTAAAAGGCTTATTGGTCGATAGTTTTCTATATTGCTTTTAGAGCCTGCTTTATATATGGGAGTAATTATTGATTCCTTAAATTGTTTTGGTACTATTCCTGTTTTGAAAGCTAAATTTATGATATGTGTTAAAGGCTTTATTATTTCTAAATGAACCATTTTTATAAGTTTTGACGTTATTCCATCTCTACCGGGGGCACTATCGTTTTTCAGAGCAGCAATTTGATTTATTACCTCAATTTCCGATACAGGTCTTAGATATATGGATGCCATATTACTAGTTTTTGTTTTAAAAGGATGTTTGGGTCTTTGTATCGGTTGTGCCATTTCTATACCAATATTTGTAAAGTAATTGTTGCAGTAATTGGCCATCTCAAGATTATTTTGAAATGTCTTAGTGTCGGCTATAACAGCAAAAGGAGTGTTTGTTTTTTTGTTATGAATATTTGTAGCATCATTTATTAATTTATAAGTTTTTTTAATATTATTGCGATTTTTTCTATTTGTTCTCTATAAAATCTAAATTTTTGAGTTTTTATTAATTTGTTAAGTTTATTTCGATATGTTTTGTATTGTATTTCTAAGGGTATTGATGGATTTTTTAAGAGTTGTTTCTTTAGTTTATCTTTATGTTTGAGAGGTAATTAGACCCTCTGTTATCCATTCCTTTATTTTCTTATTTTTTTGCGATTGATATTAGGTTTTATTGTACATTCCTTTTTTATATTAATAAATGTATTGATAAACATATTCATTGCTTCCTCAGAACTATTTAGGTTAAGAATTTCACTCCAATCCTGTGCAGATATTGTCTGTTTAAATAAGTAATTATCTAGATAAGTATAAGAATCGGGGTGATATCTCTATGCATATTTGTAGTTACACTTTCTTTCTTGTTGGTTATGTTTAAAAATACTGGCAAGTGATCAGTAAGATCACTGTCCAGTCTAAATGATTTAATATTTAGTCCCTGGTTTCTTAGCTTTTGTCTAACAAAAATATGGTCTAAGCAAGTTGCAGTATTATGCGTTATTCGAGTGGGTGAAATGATATAGGGTAAGAACCCATGGCCTCCAAGCAAAGAAAGGTAGTCATTAACGTGATTACATTCCCTATTTATAATATCAATATTGAGATCTCCTGTAAAAATTTCTATACTACCAGTAAGATTATTATCAAAATATGATTTTAGATCCTCAAGAAAAAGCATTTCAGGTATTGGAGGGGGTTTATAAATAGTGGTTACACCAATAGAAGTATTTTCAACTTTGTGAATAATAACCCGAAACCGAGATGGTCTTCATATTCCACCACACAGCTCCACTTCTTTGAGAAAGGGTCCCATTATATGAGCATAAAGGCCTACCAGCTATTGCCTCCAGAAATAAGGAGTATTGAGGAGACATTGAGTTCAAAAAGGCAATCACATAATATGGAAGAAGCCAATGCTCCTACTCATTTAAATTTGTGTACTATATAAGTTTTAATTTAATTTTAATATGTTGTACTTTAATAAGTTAGATTTAATTTTGTTGGCATTTTATCAGTCTATATATGCTTATTTATGATATGATTTATATAGTATCGCTAAAACGCGTTTTTCTTTGTACTGATGTTGCTATTTCATGTAAATGAGTTTGTTGGCAAAAAAGGAAATAAATAAATAAATAAATAAATACAATGGGTTTTATCATAACATCTAGCAAGCACTTTAATGTTGATGTTTTAGATTGCTTGATAGCCTTGTACTATCTAGCCTTCAATACTCTAGCATATTATGGTCGAGTTAGTTTCAAACTTCAAAATAGCTTTATTGTCTCAAGTTACAAATTCCTTTTAGACAAAGCAACTAAGAGTAAAACTGAAACTAGTCCAAAGATAAAAAGATTAAGTTCAAAAATTTTAGCTCAAATTAAATAGACCCAGTGTGGTATAACAAAATAAAAGAACATTTAATAAATATGGTATTACAATTAATCGCAGACGAAAACTAAAATAAATTGGTTAAAACAGTAGTAAAATGTACACAATGTGTTAAAGGCTTTATTATTTCTAAATGAACCATTTTTATAAGTTTTGACGTTATTCCATCTCTACCGGGGGCACTATCGTTTTTCAGAGCAGCAATTTGATTTATTACCTCAATTGCCGATACAGGTCGTAGATATATGGATGCCATATTACTAGTTTTTGTTTTAAAAGGATGTTTGGGTGTTTGTATCTGTTGTGCCATTTTTATACCAATATTTGTAAAGTAATTTTTGCAGTAATTGGCCATCTCAAGATTATTTTGAAATGTCTTAGTGTCGGCTATAACAGCAAAAGGAGTGTTTGTTTTTTTGTTATGAATATTTGTAGCATCATTTATTAATTTATAAGTTTTTTTAATATTATTGCGATTTTTTTCTATTTGTTCTCTATAAAATCTAAATTTTTGAGTTTTTATTAATTTGTTAAGTTTATTTCGATATGTTTTGTATTGTATTTCTAAGGGTATTGATGGATTTTTTAAGAGTTGTTTCTTTAGTTTATCTTTATGTTTGAGAGGTAATTAGACCCTCTGTTATCCATTCCTTTATTTTCTTATTTTTTTGCGATTGATATTAGGTTTTATTGTACATTCCTTTTTTATATTAATAAATGTATTGATAAACATATTCATTGCTTCCTCAGAACTATTTAGGTTAAGAATTTCACTCCAATCCTGTGCAGATATTGTCTGTTTAAATAAGTAATTATCTAGATAAGTATAAGAATCAGGGTTGATATCTATGCATATTTGTAGTTACACTTTCTTTCTTGTTGGTTATGTTTAAAAATACTGGCAAGTGATCAGTAAGATCACTGTCCAGTCTAAATGATTTAATATTTAGTCCCTGGTTTCTTAGCTTTTGTCTAACAAAAATATGGTCTAAGCAAGTTGCAGTATTATGCGTTATTCGAGTGGGTGAAATGATATAGGGTAAGAACCCATGGCCTCCAAGCAAAGAAAGGTAGTCATTAACGTGATTACATTCCCTATTTATAATATCAATATTGAGATCTCCTGTAAAAATTTCTATACTACCAGTAAGATTATTATCAAAATATGATTTTAGATCCTCAAGAAAAAGCATTTCAGGTATTGGAGGGGGTTTATAAATAGCGGTTACACCAATAGAAGTATTTTCAACTTTGTGAATAATAACCCGAAACCGAGATGGTCTTCATATTCCACCACACAGCTCCACTTCTTTGAGAAAGGGTCCCATTATATGAGCATAAAGGCCTACCAGCTATTGCCTCCAGAAATAAGGAGTATTGAGGAGACATTGAGTTCAAAAAGGCAATCACATAATATGGAAGAAGCCAATGCTCCTACTCATTTAAATTTGTGTACTATATAAGTTTTAATTTAATTTTAATATGTTGTACTTTAATAAGTTAGATTTAATTTTGTTGGCATTTTATCAGTCTATATATGCTTATTTATGATATGATTTATATAGTATCGCTAAAACGCGTTTTTCTTTGTACTGATGTTGCTATTTCATGTAAATAAGTTTGTTGGCAAAAAAGGAAATAAATAAATAAATAAATAAATACAATGGGTTTTATCATAACATCTAGCAAGCACTTTAATGTTGATGTTTGTCCTAGATTGCTTGATAGCCTTGTACTATCTAGCCTTCAATACTCTAGCATATTATGGTCGAGTTAGTTTCAAACTTCAAAATAGCTTTATTGTCTCAAGTTACAAATTCCTTTTAGACAAAGCAACTAAGAGTAAAACAAACTAGTCTAAAGATAAAAAGATTAAGTTCAAAAATTTTAGCTCAAATTAAATAGACCCAGTGTGCTATAACAAAATAAAAGAACATTTAATAAATATGGTATTACAATTAATCGCAGACGAAAACTAAAATAAATTGGTTAAAACAGTAGTAAAATGTACACAACAAAAACCTTACACAAACACATCATTTATATATTCTTGGGTTGAATAGTAAGCTCTACCAATCAAAACTTGTTTTATTTCTCGTCTAAACCTTTTTTCACAAGTGATCTGTCATATTCTCATCGGCAGATGATTAAATAATTTTCTGCCATTATATACTATTGAACTCCTAACCATAGCCGACTACGGAAAAGGAAGGACAGTAGTACATAGTCTCCGAGTCGAGTACAAAGACTCCCTTGATTTTCGGCCTTTTTATGTACCAAACAAACCGTTTCCAATATAAATATGCAAGGCAACGTGAGAATCTTTTGAGTCAAAAATACTGGTTTACAAGACTCACGAGGCTTCATGGGACACATAAATATCAACGCTCGTTTTTGTAAGATGAACACTCTTTTAAACAAATAGTCTGCAGAAGCACCCCAGAAGCACACACCATAGCGCAGGTGCGATTCAACAAGAGCATAGCATACATTTCTTGCCATATTCACTCCTAAATTACTAGATACAGTCCTAACCGCAAAGCATCCCCTAAGAGATCTTTTTAGATAGTTGTAAAATGTGCTGTTCAAATTTAAGGTTTTTATCAATATATATTCCCAAAAATGTATTCACCTCAGTCCTTGCTATGGCCCGGTTATCAAGCATTATTTCTTTAAATTGGCATCTAAAATTTAGTACATTTGCTTTGGACACATTTATCATAAGATAATTGGCGTTAAACCACTCTTTGATTTTAATTAAATCTTTATTTACAATTATACACAATATTGTGGTATCGTCAGCACATACTGTAAAGTTTCCAGATATATCCAACATTGTCAAGTCATCTATATAAATCAAAAATAGTAATGGTCCCAAAACAGACCCTAGGCAGCTAGTGTCTACTGTCAGTGACATAAAAATATTTTTCTCTACACCATCAGACATACAGTGAAGAGTCCCACAAGGGTCAATCTGGGACTCTTGCTTTTCTTATTATATGTGAACAACTTGGGGGATTCACTAAATATGGAAAGAGTCTTGCAATTTGCTGATGACACCTCTACAGATAGAACTTTGACTGGGTTAACAGGAAATCTGGCAGTCCAAAACTGGTTTGAAGTTTATTTAGTTATCACTAAACATTAAAAAGTCAAAATGTATGGCCATGAACATTCTAGGATGAACAATACAGAGCAATTTGAAATGAAATATATCGGCTAAGAAATTGCCATATGGTCTATTTGCTATTAATCAGACCATGAACTATGAAAGCCAAACAGCTGCAAAGCAAGTATACTTTGCCCCATTTGAGAGCCATATTCGGTATGGAATAATGCTCTGGGGTTATAGCTTCCACTTAACTGGATATAATCTTCCTACTTTAAAAGTAAGCCATACAAATCTTAAGCAGAAAAAAAGGCCAACACACTAATTGCAAACCCTTACTCAAGAAAGCCTTTGCAGTACACACAAAAAAGTGGATGAGGCTAGGAAATGCAAGGATGTACATCAATATGAAATACGAAATAAAAAAATCACTTGACATTCCAAGTCAGTTTGTGTTATACTATGTTGCTATACAACAAATTATTTGACATACTGACTAGTATAAGACACTTACTAAAATATCAAAAACTTAGAAAAATCTCTGCACACACTTATGAAGAGTTCTTAGAGAATGCTATTCTGCTTAAAGATTTCTTTTAAATATGTGTATTTTCTTTGTTTTGTTTTATAGACACCTACTTGTATTTATTTGTACCTTCTATCTATTTATATTAAAATTAGTCATACAACATGACCTGCATTTTAATAATAAACTGGATTTGATTTGGGTGGTGGAGAGAATAGCATCTGGTGCACTGAGAATGGTTTGAGATTAAATGCAGTTAAGACTGCTCTGTTGCACTGTAACACAAACCATCCTAAACTCTATCCTAAAGAAGCATCCTAAACCATCCTAGAGACCCTTATTTAGAGACCTTAATATATTTTTTTCATATTCTCATGCAACTCTATAATATTTAATGTCTTTTCTTTTATTTTTTCTCACGTGTTATTATCTATCATTTATTTATTTCACTTCATGCCAAAAGATCTAAATAGATATGACAACGTCAAGTGTAAAAATAAAGGAGAACATAAGACATTTTTAAAACAATATTAAGATTGGACTAACTAACAGAAAACAATTATTACAAAATTGAAAAGTAATTTCTAACATTATAATAACTTTCTTCAAGAAGATAACTCTTTGCACTTTTCTTAAATTTTTTGTAAGAAGTTATTTCTCTTAGGTTTGCTGGTAGTTGGTTGTACATATTTCCACAAAAACAATAAGGACTTTTTCGGAAAGTGCTAGTCCTATAGGGAGGTATATAAATGTTTGTTGAGTTTCTTGTACCATAATTATGTATTTTACCGATTATAAAATTAAAATACATAGAAGAGGGAGCATTTTATACTGTTTGAAGTTTTTCTGATTATTCTTTTTTGTAATATAAAAATTCTTTTTAAATCTGTTGATTAGCCCCAGTAAATGATACCATAGCTTAAATGGCTAAATGCTAGTGCGTAATAGGTATTTAAAAGTAGTTTTATTTCTAAAGTGTTTTTTAGATTTCTTATTGCAAATTAGGCACTATTTCACTTACTTGCGACATGGTTCATGTGGTTGCACCATGTTATGTGTGGATCTAGATATATGTATAATAGCAGAAATATATAATTTCTGCAGGTGCAAATTGTGGATCTAGATGTAATCCTAGAAATTTAATATTTTCAATCCTATTTACATGTTTGCAGTTTAATGACAAATTTGGAACCCGAAGCATATCTTTTCTTATACAAAATGTCATAAAGCAGGTTTTGGATTCGTTGACAATCCATAAAGCAAATTTTTCCAAAATTATATTGGCATTATTTTCCAATTTCTCGAAATTATTACCAGAAATTGCTATAGTGCAGTCATCTGCATAGAGAATTATTTTATTTTTTGATAGTGACAGAGGCAAGAAAATTTCCAGATCATTTATAAAAAGCATAAATAGTAGTGGTGAACTAATGCTTCCCTGAGGTACACCACAGTTTATATTATTTCCAGTAGAGATAACATCCCCAATCTTAACCTTTATCTTTCGTTCCTCTAAATAAGACACTAACCATTTGTTCATATCTCCCCTTATCCCCAATGCATATAATTTCTTCTGTAAAAAGGAGCTATTTAAGCAGTCAAAAGCTCAAGTTAAGTCAAATAAGATGGCAAGAACGTAGTTTAATGTGTCCAAGCCCTCATAAACAAAATTTAATAGCTCAAAAGCAGCTGTAGAAGTGGAGCAATTTTTTCTAAAACCCTGTTGTTTGTAACTTATTAATTTTTCTGCCTTTAAGAAGTTTATTTATCTTGCATAAAACTACTTTTTCAAAAAGTTTAGAAAAGGTAGGCCCGTAATACATCGATAGTTTTCGATTTTTTCCCTGTCACTCTTTTTATAAGTGGAATAACTGCCTTCAACTCACGAGGGAACATACCTTTTTTGAGGGATAAATTAAAGATATAACATAATGGGTGTTTAATATAATTCCATATTTTTTCTAATGCCATAACTGGGATGTTATTTTCACCAGAGCCGGCTGTTTTGTTTTTTAATAGTTTTAAAGCTGAATGGAGATCGTGCACATTCAGTGGTGTTAAAAAGATTGACCTGATGTGAAATTCACTGGTTGTACAATTTGAAAAATCAATATTATGTTTACCCAAGGTTGTTGATATTAGGTTTCTGCGCTTGTTGCAAAATATTTGCAGAATTCTTCAAATATTTCAGAGATATTTATCATGTAATTATTGTTAGATATTAATTTTGTGGGATTAGAGCACTTTTTTACTCTTCCTAAGTTAGTATTTACTACTTGCCAGATGGTTTTAGAGTTATATTTGTTTGTAGAAATTTGATTTCTCTAGAGCCAGCTGTTCTTGAAATATTTTTTTTGACTGAGTGTATAAGTCTTTTGACTCCGGTGTGTTCCAAGATCTGCACAACCAATATAAATTTCTTAAATTCTCGCTCTGTTTAATTAGGTCTGGGTTTATCCATTCTTTATTTGAAAGAGCGGTGTTTATAATTGCATTTTTTAGGGGACAGGCTATATATAAACATTGTAGAAAATTGTGCCAAAAATAAATAAGTCCATGATTCATTAACATCTGTAGTATTATATAGATGACTAAGGTCTGTTCTAGATAAGTGATAATTTAGTTGAAAGATGTTTTGAGAATCAAAGAACCTTTTAAAAAAATATAAAATGGAAAATGAGGGCTCATTCAGAGGGGCATTCAAATGAAATATTATTCTCTGTGCCATATGATCTGCGATATTCGCTTCAAAGTTGATTGCATTAAAGTTTTGTGATTTTCAATTACATAATCTAAGTTGGTTCAACTGTTCAAAAGTTCAAAAGTCAAAAAGAACAGATTTTCCTTGTGATTCGATTAAATTATTAATATTAAAATTGCCACAAATTAAAATATATTGTTTTTCTGACATCACATGACATAGTGTTGAATTTAATACTGAAATAAATGTGTTAAAATTTGTATTGGGAGCTGCACTGCTGTTTGAATGATAAATAGTTAAAAGAGACATATTTGAATTATCTATTTTAAAGCTGAGATCTACACATTCGAATACAAATTCAATACAAAACTGTTGTAAATTTATAGGCTTGTAAGTACTGTTTTTATTATAGATAGCAACACCTCCATGAATGTGATCTCTTCTTGAGAAATTTTCTGCTAGCTGGTAACCTGGAATGGTAATTATTTCAGCTTGGTTTTCTTCCATCCAGTGTTCTGAGAAACATAAGAGTTGTGGGTCTTCCGCAGCACAAGCAGCTCCAATTTGCGGAATTACAAAATAATGTTTCTACTATTAGCAATTTTAGTAGTTTATTATTATTAATATATAGTTCACAATTGGTACTAGTTAGTTTTTTATATTTTTCGCTATATTAAGTTGTAAAAGTGTAAGAATAGCCGTAGGCTAAACTTCGCCATTTATATTTATTAACAATAATGTATAAATAAAAGTCGATTAAAAAAAAGTCAGGTCATCACAGACAAAAGAGCAGAGGTCCCAGTATGAAGCTCTAAAGGACGACACATAGTGGTGTATATAACGAGGCGGTTTGGGGCTAAGCCCTAGCAGCTGCAAAGCAAGTATACTTTGCCATATTTGAGAGCCATATTCGGGTAAGGTATAATGCTCTGGGGTTATTTAGCTTCCACTTATCTGGATATAATCTACCTACTTCAAAAGTGAGCCATAAGAATCTTAAGCACCAAAATAGATGAACACACTCATTGCAAACCCTTACTCAAACAGTTGAAAATCCTAAGCCTTTTCGATGTTTGCATTCTAGAAATTCTTTACAATATACACAAAAAAGTGGTTGATGCTAGGAAATGCAAGAATATACATCAATAGACTTAGAAATTGTAATAATGTTATACTTATTCTTCTTTTCTCAAATATTCAGGACATGCAAGTTAATATAGCAATTGACATTCTGCTACCCCTTGACCAGCATCATCCAGCTCTACTTTTATCTTTTACAATTGATACTGGTACCAATGTTCTTGAGTATGATTCACTTTTCTACAATTTTAAAAAGGGTAATTTGACCGGTCTAAATGACTTCATAACTGGTGTAGACTGGGATGGTGTGCTCCAGTCTACGACCAATATAAATATTATGCTTGATCAATTCTATGACATTCTTGCTGTTGCCATCGAACAATTCATTCCGTTGACAAGTTTTAAGACTCCCAAATTCCCTCGGTGGTATAACAACGAATTAAAGAACTTGATAATCGAAAAAAAAAAAAAAAGCTCATAAAAATACAAAGTTACCAACCATTTTGATGATTATATGATTTTTTCACATTTCCGTGAAGTGTAAAAATGTTAGTAAATCTTGTTATCAGGACTATATTTCCATACACATACTCAACCTAAAACCTAAAGCCAAATATTATCTGGCTTGTTCCATGAAATTCTATCGCACAAAAACACAGATGACGCTATCTGAACATTCTGGAAAGAACTCGAGAAATCACAATCCATATATAAGCTGTGTTCGATTGAGTTCAGTTGTTCAGTGTGTAGTCAGTTATGAGTCAGTTGCGATAGAGTTTCGAGTTAACATGTCTCTTTCAAAACCAAGTGGAAGTAAGAGGAAACTTGTAGATGAGCATTGTATCTTTCAAGAAAAATGGGAATTAGAGTTTTTTTGCTGTGAAGTGAAAGAAAAAATTATTTGTTTGATTTGTAATAGTACAGTCGGTGTCACAAAATTATATAGTATAAAACGTCACTATGATATTCATAAAACAAGTATACAGGCATGGTCAGAAACGAAAAGTTAAATAAGTGTTTACAGGTTCAAAGCAAGAAAATGAATCTGTTCTTCAAGCGAGCTACGTACTGTTGGGGTTGATCGCGAAACACTCAAAACCATTTGTTGAAGGTGAATTTATAAAAGAGTGCTGCGGAAATTGTAAGTCCCCGTGAAGGCATTTCAAAATATATCCTTGTCCCAGAATACTGTCGCTGAAAGAGTTACTGAGTTGGCTGCCAATATAAGTGATCAAATGAAAACAAAATCAGACTATTTCATTGCATTTTCTATTGCCTGTGACGGAAGTACGATGTGTGTTGTATGGCGCAACTCGCTGTTGATACAGATATCAATGTATATGAAGAATTACTGGAATTAGTACCATTGCATGATACAACAACTGGAAAGGATATTTTCAATGCTGTTTTATGGACTTCTGCACTGGTTTACCATATTATGCAGAGGTGCAATGGCGTTCCTGTTCTATGGTACTCACCGGTTTTGGAAACTCAAAGAAGAATTACGCGTTTTCATGGAAACAAAAGGAGAAGATGTCAGCTTATTATGGGTTGTACCTTTTTTACAAGATCTTTCATTTATGGTAGATACCACAAAACGCTTGTCAGACTTAAATACGAAATTGCAAGGACCACGTCAAGTTATTACAGATATGCATGATCATGTGAAAGCTTTCAAGTGTAAGATGATGTTATGGGAAAAACAGTTAGCAGAGGATAATCTGTCACATTTTCTGACTTGTAAGACATATCAGGAAAGCACAAGTGTTCCAATATCATACAAAATATATTCAGAGAAAATGAGAAGCCTTCTGGCAGAATTTGAGAAGTGTTTTCAGGATTTTAAGACCCAAGAAAAAAATTTCCTCTATTTATTGGTCTTTTCACTAAGGATATTGATAAAGTTCCCCCTCACTTGCAAATAGAAGTAATTGAGATTCCATGTCAGACCCATTTAAAACAAAAATTTGATAGTATTGGTACATTCGAATTTTATAAGTACTTGCCTGTTCAATACCAAGAAATGAGAAAATTTGCCTGTTAAATCCTGTCAATGTTTGGAAGTACAAATAGACAACTTAATTAAAGACAAAAGAAGTCAAATATCTGGCAAAAGATTTTAATGTTTGTAGTTTTTTGTAATGTCCTTTTTATTGGAAATTTAATAAACACACTTGTCCTATAATAGTACTTTTTCTCAAGATTTTCAGTAGTTTGCCTTCTTTAAGATAAGGTTTTGCGGCCCACCTAGTCGATGGTCTTCATGCTTTTAGCCCACCAGTAACTTTGAGTTTGACATGGCTGTTCTAACTTGAAGGCGTTTGGCTTTGGGGGTTGCTTGCTGAAGTGGCTGGAGTGCTACCTTGTTGAAAGAGTGCAGTCTGTTCGTATAGAGAGAGTGGTCTCTGAGGAGTTCTCTGTTACTTCAAGTGTACCACAAAGAAGTCATTTGGGTCCGCTTTTATTTAATATTTTTATTAATGATCTTGATTTTTATTTAAAATGTCTTTTGTTTGCAGATGACTGTAAAATTTTTAAAATAATTAACTCCATTTCAGATTGCCATGTTTTACAAGGGGACCTAGATGCCCTCTCTCGACCACCAAACTCTGTCTGGTGCAAAGGTAACACTCTGGACCTTAATGTTGGCAAATGTCAAATTATGTCATTCTGTTGAATTAATGCTAAAATTATCACCATATTGATGGACATGTTTTGCTCTTGATGAAGAGGGTTAAGGATTTGGGAGTTGTCCTTGATAGTTAGTTAATTCTTTATTCAATCCTTTAATACATTACAAAGTAATACTTATGCTATGACCAAAATGGGGGTATGGATCATGTCACAATAAATCTTAAAACTAGAAATACCTACAGCTAAATAAACTTGAAGACAATAAGATTATAATAAAACAAAAAACAAATCAACCTTTAAATTTAGTTAAAAGTACAATAAAATTATAATACAAACTAATCTATAAAGGAACAAGCTTATATTTAGTGCAGTGCCTCATTTATAGTGTTAACATCCTCAAAAAATTCTCTCAGACTGTAGTATGCTCTCTCCTTCAAAAATGCTTTAAGCCTATGCAAAACGTTACCAGATGGCTGTTGCCTCAAAGACAGAGGGAGCATATTTCATACCTTAATTATATTAAATACAACATTTCTTTGTACAAATGTAAAATTTGGTTTTTCCGTCTTGAGGTTTGTTTTAAATCTTGTATCATATGAATGTTGTCACATCTTATCAGAGAAAAGGGAAAAGTTATTAATTAAAAACTTAACACATTCGAGAATATAGAGGCTGTACAAGGTAAGTATACCAGCTTCCCGGAATACCTCCCTGCAGCTATCTCGACATCCCATGCCAAATACAATATGTATGCATTTTTTTTGTAATAAAAATATTCGATCTGATTCAACAGAATTTCTCGAAGAGCATAGGCATACCTACTGACCCCTGCTGCAAGCTGTTTAACATGGGACTTCCAATTTACCCACTGATCTAATCTTACCCCCAACAAAGAGACCTTTTCAGATGATTTTATGTTTGTATTTTTATATGTTAAAGAAAAATCAATCGCCGATCTTGACAAATGCATCATCTGTGATTTAGACACATTAAGGAGAAGGTTGTTATTCACAAACCAACCCCCCAATGCATTCAAGAACTCGGTCATATGATTTGCACACACTTGTTGATCATTCTCCACCAAACTTAACTTTCACTTTGAATATATAATTAACAAATCTTTGAAAATGCCTGGCTTTCTTTCGAGAGTAGCTAGAAACTTTGTAAATATTTTCATCCTTAAATTATTGTATCAGTCTTTAGTCCGATCTGTATTAGAATGCTCCTCTCCTGTATGGTCTCCTCATTATCAACGCCATATTCATTCCATTGAAATGGTTCAGAACAAATTTCTACGCATTATTTCCTATAAGCTTAACATTCCATCATTTGATTTGTCTGCCACTGCTATGAGGTCAGCTACAGGTCTTTCAAAACCTTCAGCCAGAAGATGCAATGCTGATTTGATATTTTTATACAAAATAATAAATGCAACGATCAACTGGCCTGCTTTGTTGTCCCAGATTAATTTTCTGGTTCCACCTAGAAACACCAGGAACCAACGCACATTTGCACAATCTTGTCATCGATCCAACTATGGAATGTACTCTCCCATAGCAAGACTTCACTCTGTGGGTAATGGGACCACCTTGGATTTATTTAATATTTCATTAAATTGCCTCAAAAAGATGCTACGGCAATATCCCATAAGTGAATGAATAAGGTATAACAATATAGTTCAAATTAATTTATTTTGCAAATAATAATTATGTAATAGCCATATAGGTTAGATTAGGTTAGGTTAGGATTTTTTGATTCATTCTTGTATATTTGTATATGGACCCGTTAATAAATAAATAAATATGAAATATGAAATAAAAAATCACTTGACATTCCAACTCATTTTGTACTTACTCAAAATATGCTTCGTTACAAGGGGAAGTTGCTATACAACAAATTATCTGACATAACAACTACTATAAGGAAATATAAAAAGCTTCCTAGAAAAATCTGTGCACTGCAGTTATGAAGAGTTCTTAGAGAAAGTTATTCTTACTTTTATTTTAGGAAAAACAATATATATTAGTATAAAGTAAAGACTCTTTTCAGGAACCCCCCCCCCCCACCCAGAGCCAGTTCTACCTACGTACAGTTAAAATAAAGTATCAACAACCAAAAAATAGGTAGAGAACAAAAACTGAGGACTTCTTTTTTTTTACTGTTGAAAGGTTTCATCGTCTCAAAAACCCCTCCAGAAGCAATGTCTAGACACCACTGAGGACACCTGTTCGAACAAATGAGCTTTCTGAAAAATGTTTTTACCATCATATGTGAAGAACATAATCTGACACCTGTTCTGCAGATAACCAATAAGCCTAGAAGGTATCCGTTTACATATTTTGTACACACCTTGTATATTATATGGGAACTTTTATTTTTTTAACAAGCAAAACCTTACAAGTAGAATAATTTTTTTTGCTAAAATTAAAAATTGAAATGTTTTCCATTTGTTAATCGATATGGAACAGACCCGGTATAATAAGTTTTGATGTAAATAAAATTAATTAAATATATAAACTGTATATTATTAACAAAAAGGAGCAACTTAAACACTTTGAAATAATAAAAATCATATATTAAAAAATTTAAAATTATAAGCTGTGAGCTAAAAGCTAACAAAGTACAGGCCAAAACACTGAGATCAAAAATTGGTGTTGCTGGTGTGGGATTTTATCATAAAACAAATGAAATTTTTTGAAGAAACGAGTGAAAAAACTAAATTGTGTATTGCCCACAACAAAAAAAGAACAATTTTAAGTTGCAAATAAATTAGTTGGTATAATATATATTTTATACCTGTTAATAGTGGTAAAATAGCTTGTTTGGTGCTCTAATTCTTGAAAGGCAGCTGTTTAAGGTCTCTATTAGATTGTATGACATTTCGTACATTAAATAATAAATCATATGGCATTAGTAAAAGAAAATATTTCTTTACCATTTATACATCCTTATTTGTCTCATATCAATTAGGGCCAGAAAATAATTGTAATTTCAAAATAAAAACTGTAACATTTTTGAAAATGTTTTTTACAATTTCTTGGCATAAATTGCCATATATTTCATCATTTGTTAAAAAGTTTCATTCCCGATTAATAGACGCTAAACCAGTAATTGTAAAATATTACAATAGGTTGGATACACAATTTCAACTTCATTTAAATTTACTTGGTATTATTTGGGTATTAATATAACACAGTTTGTCAACTTTGTGTGGTAGATAAACAACAATAAAACTGACAGGAGTGACAGATAACCAACGACAAGCGTTGCCACCTTAGACAAGGAAGGGAACCTTAGACACGGAAAGAGTTCCTGGTCTAAGGTTACGACGATCACAATCCTCTTAAGAAATGTACTATATCAAGAGAAAAAAGTACTATTTGTTGGTAGAAATGTAATTAAAATCAAAATTTACTAAATATTAAGTATTAAGTTGAGTAAATTGATCTTTACATTTGTCCACCATATATACTACTTTAGTAGATTTTAGGACTGATCACGAATCTGACGTCAAATTTTTTCGGCGTATTCGTTTTCAATAGATCGAATTCCAAAATTTAGTTCACACGTTTATACCTTTCTTTTTAAAGACATTTAGTAATGATTGTATTAAATAGGTAGATATACAATAATTGAAACAACAAATTTCTCAGTTTGCCATGTTATTTTTGTATTGGAAGTTTTCTATCACTGGCTAGGCAACCAAGTATACAATGTGATGTTTAATGGCCGTTTGAAGAAGTAAACAAAGGTTTAACAAATTAGTTTGCTAACTAGAAATTAAATATAAAATAGGCTTTTGGTAAAAAAAACATATTGTAATAACGCAATGTAACCAGTATCACAATTGTTCTATATATAATTTTCTTTACTTTTTTTCCTTGAAAAAGCAAGGATATTAAAAATGCAGTTTTTTTGGCTTAAGGATTTATTTATGAAATGTGTCATGTAAATGACAAATAATATGACAGTTCTGAATATCCAAATTCTCTTCTTTATTCATACTAAATTTCACTCTTCTTTTCGATATAAATGTTTTGCTATCAGGATTATCCCGCTCCAAAACTTTTTGATTGAATGTTATTCCTCTTCGTAAAACAAGACGTTTTTCATTTCTTAGCTTTTAATACGAGTAGTACTAGGTTTCTATCAGTACGTAATAGATCACTAGATTTGATATAAAAGTACTAGATCTAATACAAATGTTTTGGGTGTGGCAAAACTGAACAGTACTTAGAGGTCAGATTGCTATCTGAGCCTGAGACGCTTTCCAGTGACAAATATTTTGAACATACTAAAGCAAGAGCTTGGTTTTGTTACAATCATTTCTTTTTCCTGATAGAACAACCTGAAGTAAAGGTGGAAAACGACTCGGGTAGATGCAACATTGCCAGATAATCCTTTAAGCAAAACAAAATTAATAAAAACGAAATGATAAAAAAAAGCTTTTCTCGTTCTGCTTATTTAAAGTTATGTTAGTAATCAAATGCAATACTAACATTACTAGTGTCAACGCTTCCTTGTTCCTTGGTTTAACATTAATTGTTGCTTACTTTGCTGACCCATTTTATTGGAATAGTAGATACAGGAACAAACGTAGATCTATTAGTTGAAAGCTTTACCTGTTCGTTTGCTTCATTGACATTATTTGCTTATACTTATCGCCGGTCTCTCTGATACCTACATGTCCTCTGATATTATGATAAATAAAACATCCTTGATGGTTTTAGCCGACAGCGTTTTAACCAAGGTCAATTTGTAGTGGTGTGCGAATAGTATCTACTCGATACTTTAATATCTGATACTTGCGTAGATCCGAAGTAATCGAATCCTTCGACGCCAAATATTCGTTACTCGAATCCCGAATCAATGTTGCCTTTTCGTTACTTGTAACTTGTAATCATTTTGTACTAGTTTGTAGCGGCACCGAGAGGACCGACGGACGGCGACCCGAATACGAACCCGGGCTGTTTATTTATTTAACATATTTCATTCTTATGGCATGTGATGTCTGAATTTCCTGGCGCCATGGCGGTTTGGTTTATTCTAATGGGCAGCCGGGGGCCATAAATCTGATAAGGTTTAGAACCTTATTTGATCTTTTTCTAGCATTATTTTTGTGTAGGTAAGGTACTAAAATGCCGATTATGTTTATGTTATTTGTCGTCGCTCATAATCGAGCCCAGATGGATTTATGCTTGTTGCACATAAAAACTAATAGTTTTTTTTCTATGTCTTTCCGTATAACCCCTTTCATTTTCGGTCATAAAATACTGGGTAGTTTTTAGTTTTACGCGAGACACCGTCGCGTCTTGTTAAAAAAGTCTTGAACGTTGTAGTTTGAATAAATAGCGATTAAGCGATGTCTGATAGAAAAAAAAGTAAAGTTTGGTTGCATTTTACTGTAGTTAGTGGTGAAAAAGCAAAATGTGATATTTGTAAAAATGTGTTATCTTACAAAGGTGGGGCCACTTCAAATTTACAAAAACATTTAAAAGCAAAGCATTTATCTCTGCTCCAGCTCCATGAAGATGGGAATTCTAAACATCACCAACCTCAATCGGCCAGGATGACTATTGATGTACCTGTAGCAGGCCCTTCAAGTGCTTCAGATGTAAATTATGACGACAGTAACACAAAAATTACTTCACAATCTCTAGTTAATGAAACAGTACCGACACGCAAATTTACTCAAACCAAAATGTCCGCTTTTTCTGTACGCCCAGCATCTGTGTCTCGAACAAAAATGTTGAATGAAATGGTCCTAAATATGGTTTTACAAGATCTACAACCATTTTCTGTAGTCGAGGATAATGGATTTCAAGCCCTCATAGCTGCCCTTGATCCTTCCTATCAGCTACCATCAAGAACAACTTTTAGTCGAGATTTACTAAACAAAAAATATGATGATGTTGTATTGAAAGTGAAATCTCTATTGAATGAAGCCGAGTTTATAACTCTCACAACTGACACTTGGACATCACGTTCCGTTGATAACTACATGGCGGTAACTGCGCATTATGTGAATAGTGAGTGGACACAAAAATCACTGTTGTTGGGTTGCTTTCATTTTCAAGAGAATCATACAGCTGAAAATATTAGAAATAAGTTATTGCATATTTTAAATGAATGGAATGTTTCCAATAAAGTAGAAGCTGTAGTAACTGACAACGCAAGAAATATTACAGCTGCAATAAAGCTAACTGGCTGGCCAAATCTACCATGCTTGGCCCATACCTTAAATCTTGTGGTTCAAGATTCTCTAAAATTATTGCTCTCATTACAGAAAAAAGTTAAAAAAATTGTAGAATATTTTCATCGGAGTACCACGGCAGCCGAAAAACTTAACGAAATGCAAACGCAGATGACTGGTAAAACTTTAAAATTAATTAATGATGTTGTAACCCGTTGGAATTCAACCTACTTTATGTTTAGTAGAATTTGTGAAGTTCAGATACCCCTTGAAGCGGCTATTGGTGTCTTGCATAACCCTGTTGACGCACTTACCGCAGCTGAATGGTCAGTGTTAAAACAATGTTGTGTCCTCTTAAAACCTTTCGAGGAAGTAACTAGAGAACTAAGTGCTGACAAAAATGTGTGTGTTTCAAAAATAATACCATTGGTTGAAAGCTTAAAACAATTTTTAAGTGACCTTCAAATTGGTGACGTAACCGCTTCGGATTTAAAAGACAATTTGATAAAGGGCTTAAAAACAAGATTTCATCGTGTTGAGTATAATGTTATACTTGCGAAAGCTTCCTATTTAGATCCCAGATTTAAAAAAAAAGGTTTTAGTGATGAGAACGCAGTAATTCAAGTGAGGGAGCTTTTAATGTCCGAACTATCACAGCTTATTAAGAAAAATAATGAAGCTATGGAAGTTGACAGTACTTCAGTGCCAGAATATGAAGAAGAGACTATTGAAGAAGATTCAGTATGGAAAAGCTTCGACGCAAAAATATCGAAGAATACATCGACGGTAGCCGCTTCAATTATTGAAAGCAAACAGTACGCAGAGGAACAAAACATTAAAAGGAGAGATGACCCTCTGAAATGGTGGAAAACAAGGGAAGCAGTGTATCCAAATTTAGCAAAGTTAGCACAAAAATACTTGAGTGTAACAGCAACATCCGTCCCAAGTGAAAGAGTGTTTTCTAAAGCGGGTCAAGTGGTTTCAGACCGTAGAAGTAGACTTAAGCCAAAAAATGTAGAAAAGGTGGTGTTTTTGAATGGCAATTCACATTTATTTTGATTTTTAGATTTTTGAATCATTCACTGTTTTTTAATGTTTTTTTCTATATTTAAGTACTTATATATATGTTAAAGTTATTTTGTTTTTTTATCTTGTATTTTTTATCATTATATTTAAAACGTTTCATTATTTGTTAAATATAGTTCTTGTTGATTTCATAGTTATTTGTTTTTTTTGTGAAAAGTTTTATCAGATAATATTATGTTGTTATTAACTTATTTTTGCTTTATTTTTTAAAAGACGATTTTTTTTAAGGAAATATTTTAATAGTAGCTACCTCTCTCTTTTTAAAAGTTACCAATATACTTTTTATTAAATTATTCATTTGGACACATTTAAATTATTATTTCTGGTAGGAAAACGATAACAAAGAAGCAGGTACATTTTCAAACCCACAATAAAACAACCCATACAATTAATTTTTTTCTAAATAAATACTAATTATTCTATCTGTTTCATAAAAATATGATTTTAATTTTGAATAATTTAATCATCAACTGACTGAGTAGCCTATATTGCTTTATATATACGACTGATTACATAAAAAATCCCAATTATCGCACGTATTCAATAAATAAATAATGATTACTTAGTAACGAATACAAAGTATCTGATACTCGGATATAAAGTATCAGTATCTACTCGATACTTGAAAAAGTAATCGTTGCACATCACTATCAATTTGGTTTAGTTTTTTAACATCTTATGATAGTTATCTGTTTTTCTCGTGTCTTCCGGTAAACCTAAAAAAAAAAAAAACACTACTCTATCTTCCGATTGCTTTCCCGCTGCTCACAAACTACTACGCAACGTTGTCACCTCTATATCGTGTCGCTGCTAGATATGTGTAAAACACAAACCGTTCTATAACACTAGAAGCAGTTTTGTTACCATTGTCTTCGTGAACTAAGCATCAGCAATAAATTCTGCTGTCGAGAGTAGCAAAATCTGTCAAACGCGCTTTCTACAGTTTAATGACTGAAGGCTTTAACTTAAACAAAAAATGGAGTCCATCATTTTTATATGCCGTTGGTTACAGTTATACCAAATGTAATGCTGATGTTTGAGACGGCAGGGAAAGGGAAATCAGAGTAATAGATGCTTGACGCTTCTGTCCACTGGGACGCTTTAATTATAAGTATATTGTTCCTGAGTAACTCTAGAACGTTAAAAATGTGTCACTGGATAACGATTCTGTTCTGTCACTAACGCTAATACTAGTGTTGTGTCAATCGTGATTGATACGTTCACTTTTATTCAACCACTTCAAAGTATTGAACGTCCTAATCCCGCTTGTTCATAACGTTTCGGTCACCTCTCGAACGATTGACCGACAGTACCAAAACAAAATTCCAGAAAGACTCTCGGTTTTCGTCGTTCCTCTGTGTCAACCTACTAATCAATCTACAGTTCGCCACGTAGATTGAATGTCGGATGCGGTTCATTTGAACGGTTGAGACTGAATTGCATGCCAGACCAGAGAATACGTGACGGGAGTATTGCGAACATTTGGCGCAGCGGTCTGGACACACCTTTATGTTTTGATAGTTGATAATCGGTAGCCCAATATGCAGCACCTACTTCCATATAATTTTTTAATAGGTATATTATTTTTTCTGAGAAATTTGTTATAAAATAATATTAAGTTAGTTTCTCAAATGTATTAAGAATTAATAAATACATAACCTCTGAAACCCACTCTTGTTGCTAACATTGTTTGCTAATTATTTACATTCTTTACACGTTAATAATGTGAAAAATTAATTATTTAGGCGTAAATGCACATCGCGGTTACGAAGCAGTCAATTTTTTAAAACAAATTGAGCAAAATTGGATTGTTGAACGTAGCTAATAAACCATGTTTTGAATTTGTACCTGCTAAAACTACTCTAAACCAACACCAAAGTACAACACAATACAGAAGTCACAATATAACAGAACACAACCAGAGATTAATACACAACTATCCAAACCGTACTTAAAAAGAACGTGAAGACAAAACAATATTTCAAATTAAAATGAAAGCAATCGTTAAACGTTTACAGAACAGAGAATAACAATTTGCAGTCCAACGTGTATCTAAGCAATATGAAATACACTAACGCCGTATTCTGTTTCCAAACCTAGTTAACCAATCTCTGAGAAACTTTTTGAAAACGGAACACCCGTCAAATAATTGACAGTTCAGAAGTTACCCGACAACCAATAAAATTCATCGGTTGTTCTGGTAACACTGTTGACAGTTCTTTTCAGGAACCGTGTTCCGTAAATAACAGACTTTTCAGATAACCGGTAAATACGGAACACGAAACCGAAACCAAGATTGGAAACGGAATATATGGTTTCTGTTTCGGTACGCTCAGTCGTTCACTGATTTATTTCTATCGGCAACGAAAAGTAAAGTGCGGGACACGTAGGAAAACCGGGCGGTCCTTAAAATAAAGGTTAATAGTCTTAAGCAAGCGAAAAGTAAAATTTGTGTACGCAAATAAATTCTGTTATTTTATTTATTGTAATAGTTTGCCGCTTCACCTATAAAGTGCGCCAGCTAAGCGATACGGAAAATTAATCGGGGATTTAGTAAATTTCGCACTGGTCCACTTGTAATTGGGATGTGCCTAGAGTCTCCAAGCATTTGACGCTTGAGGGTCCTAGCGATTTTCAGTGGCGCCTATACATTTCGAGCATTTGTTTTCATTTCTATATAAATGCGTTGCGTTGAATTTGAATTATTATTTCGAAGTAACGATGGCGAGCAAAAGACGAAAAACAATTCGAAGCGGTGCACGTTATAGAGGACTGTACTAGAGAAGCTGAAAATAATAGTTTAACTATTCCAATTCAAAATCGAACAGAACGCGCTGCATTTTACACCGGGGTTTCGGAAAGTAGCGTATGAAAAATTCGAAGAGAACATAATGATCGCTCATGATCTACTTCACCTTTAAAATCTCCTGGTCAAAAAAACCCCGATTATCATATAAAGATAAAATTGACGATGGTGATTTTCAAGTAATTCGACGAACAATAATTTTTGTATAAACTTGAACAAGGTTCCGACCTGCAAACCTCTACTTCGTGCTGTAAAGAACAAAATAGATTTTCCGTACGAGTATAAAACCTTAAATTGGCCTTTACGATCAAATGGTTTTGTTTGGCGCAAGTGCCAAAATAAACGAAAATTGCTCATTGAGGGACCAAATATTTTTCACTGGCGGGTAAAATATCTGTCAACTGTAAGACAATATAGACAACAGGGACGCAATATTGTGTATCTGGACGAAACATGGGTAGATAATGATATGACAGTGAATAAATGTTGGCAAAGTGAAAGTGTTACAGGTGTTGTTCAGAGAATCCGCTCTAGTAGTCGCTCTATTATAGTTCATGCTGGTTCAGAAGCCGGATTTGTTCCAAGTGCTGCTTTAGTTTTTCGCTCGGGACTAACAACTGGAGACTGTCATGAACAGATGAATAGAGATAATTTTGAAAAAAGGTTGCTCGAGAAGCTTCTACCTAACATTCCTCCCAAATCAGTCGTGGTAATGGATAATGAGTCTTATCATTCTCACGTAGAAGATAAAGTGCCAATTTATTACTCTACAAAAGCTCGTACGATATCGTGGCTTAAATCGAACAATCTTGTATGTTATCCAACATTTAAAAAATATCAATTATATGAAGTAATATCAGCCAACAAGCCTAGAAAAAAAATATAAAATTGACGGTCTTTTACGTAACCTTGGTCACACACCTTTAAGGCTTCCTCCATACATGTGCGATCTTAACCCTATTGAACTTGCATGGGCAGGAGTAAAAAAATATATTCGAGAGCGCAACACCGGTGAACTTTCAATTTAAATAAAATAACATTAGAAGCGGTTGACTCAATATCGGCTGAAAATTGGTGTATGTTAAACATGTTCGTTCGATTGAAGATAAATACTGGGAAGTAGATGGCAAAATTGAAACGGTTATTGATGATTTAGTTATCACACTGGGATCTTCAAGTAGTGACGACGAAACTTCATCATTTTCAGAGGAAGGGAACGATTTAGATAGAATCGAACCATTAGAATCACAACCGTCAACCTCAAAAATGGCTTAGTTTTTTTTTTCATATATTTTGTAAAATTGTTCATAAAGTAGCCGTCAATAAACTGCTTCAAAATAATTAATTTTCTGTTCAATACCGGGTGTCAAAAAAGATCTCATATGGCAATTAATATTTGAAAAACTACAGAACTCATATTTTTCCAAAATTAACACATCAATGTAGTTATAGTAGGGGAGCCAGCACTGATTCCAGTGAACAAGATTTATCAAAATTTTAACTTATGCAGTTCGAGTTTTGGGCTATTCGGGTATGCCAAAAGTGACCGTTTGTCTCCGTCTGTCATATTACTTTGTACAGGGGGCGTCATTGTGAAGTACTATACAGGGCGTTTCCTAATTGCGTCCTAATGTTAAAGGGGGATGATTCTTGTACCTTTTTAAGAAAAAAGTTTAATGTGAACCTAAAACTCTTAACTTTGGAGATACAGGGTTTTAAAAAAACATTTTTTTATAATTTTAATTATGATGCTATTATAGATAAATAACTGTGTGAAATTTGATACACGTCTTTTATGCATAAAAGGGCATTTTTTATTAACAATCAGTTTTTTAAATTTCTACTAGTGGCGTGCATATGTAATTAACCTGGGTAAATCCTTATGCTCCTTTATGCATAGAAGACGTGTATCAAATTTCACACAGTTATTTATCTATAATAGCATCATAATTAAGATTATTTTTATTTACAGTTATCTACAATAGCATCAGAATTGGGATGAAAAAAAAAAGTTTTCTTATTAAACTTTACCATCCTGTATCTCAAAAGTTAAGATTTTTAGGACATAAAAACACCCCCTTTAACATCAGCACGCAATTAGGAAACGCCCTGTATAGTAGTTCACAATGACGGCCCCTGTATAAAGTAATATGACAAACGGAGACAGACGGCTATTTTTGGCATACCCGAGTAGCCCAAAGTCGAACCGCATAAATTAAAATTTTGATAAATCTAGTTCACTGGATCTGATGCTGGCTGCCCTTGTAAAATCTGGACTGGTCCAATAATAATGGACTTGGGCAGTAGCCCGGGAACCGTTAATGACAGTACTCAAGAAAAAATATATTTATAGGTAAATCGATCAAGAAAAATTAAAATTAAAATTCGAAAGTTCGCCGGTTTTGCAACACAAAAGAGATATAGAAGTGCGGTACTCGAAAGAAAACAGACAAATATAGATAAAGGTTCATTAAGCATAATTACATTTTTTAATTATCTGAAGTGCGTATAATCAAAAAGGAGTGCCATATTATTTAAAGAACGACGGCACACCACTGGTTTAAAGAGATTTCTTGGCCGACCTTCCTAAATCGATTGACCCCGCCCGGTTTTCTTTCGTGTCCCGTACTTTATTGACATGAACGGATAATTGAAAAAATTCGATCGTTTTCGGAATCGATCACCGATTAATTCGGTCCTCATAAAATAAGGATTGTACTACACTGCCTTATTTAACTAGTGTAATTGTGTTCGGCATTGCAATACTGGTGTAGGTTGAGAAGTCAGTAGACAGTATGTGGAGTGCAGAAGCTGTGAAATGAATACAACTTTTCATATTCATCCTACAATCCCTTGTGCAAAGATATATTTTATTATAAATCCATCAGTTTGTACAGTATTATTGTTCTAAAAAAGTAACTTATTATTACAATATTATTTTAAAACTGTTTTAAAGAAAAACTGCCCAGGAATGTTAACTTTTTAAATGTGATGTTTTAGGAGACTTACTGTGAAAGTAGGACCTCGGATTCAGTGGATAATAAAAATTACAATTTTTTTGAATATAATATGATTTGATTAAAAATGAACAGAGCGTAGGTAACGATTCCGTGGACTTCAAGCGAAGAACACAATCAAATTACGTCATAGGTTATTTTCTTTGTGACCCGATAGTTTTTTTAAATATAGATTATAAACGGTTATACTTTGTTCCAAAGTCAAAATTACCAACCATTTTTGTAGTTCTTTTTTAAGTTAAAAGTTTCGGGTTGTGCATTGTGTTCCAGGCGTTAATACCATGGAGGGAAGAAAACACTCAGCATGGTTAATACCAATGACGTCAAAAAGAAATAGACCCCGCATTTCATTCATAAAAATTAAATAAATAGAATCAAACATCAATTTGTTGTTGTGTACGAGTGGAAAAAAGACGGACTGATCGCATAAAGAATAGTTTGCGGTGAAAATTGCAACGCTGTCAGATATCTTCGCGAGGCTTACCAGTGGTGTAGCTATTTTTGAGATAATGTATTATTTGCTATATTTTTTGAGCCCAAATATTATTATGGTGGATACGACAGTTTTTTGTTCTAAGATGAACAGGAACGACTTCACTTTGCAAAAGTGAGAGTTTTAATAACAACTTGAAAACAACTAATTTAGATATTATGTCGTGGAAAAGTCTGCACTAAATGGGAAACTTTTTTATTATCAATTTCTCGAAAAACTTTCTTCTTGATAAAACTTGTGTGTTTCTCAAAAAAATAGTTTTCACAATATTCAACTTTAAATCAGATATACAAGGTATTCAAAAAATACGAAAAAGTCTATTTCAAAAATTAAAATTTTTGTGACTGTCGCGGCCGTAAAAAATCGTAAATAAAGGTTTAGTATTAGTTATGTCATATTAGTAATAGCTAAGGAAAGATTTAAATAGAAAAATGTTTTTTTGCTGTTTGACCTTAAATATCTCCATAACTACAATATAAAAAATTTTACTCAGTTTATATTTACGATTTTTTTATGACCCTTAAAACTACCGTCAGAAAAATTTTATTTTTTTGAAATTGTTAGTGAAATCCACTTTTTTGAACATCCTGATCTAAAGTTTATTACTATCAAAAATATTTTTTTGAACCACCAACTTTTATCAAGAAATCAATAATAGAAAAAGTAAATAAACGCATTAAAACGCAAGATGGTTAAAAATAAAATCATCGAAACTTTTTGGTGATTCTGAAGCACCCTGTATAATATTTTACACTATATTTGAAACTTAATTTTTTTTTATAAAAATTTTAATAACAAGATTGAAAGTGCACTTTATAAATTTTCACCCGGACACGTGGTTTATAAAAATAAAACAAAGTTTAAAAGTTTGGTATAATTTATTTATAAACGGTTTGATATAATAACAAACAACTATTATTATCGACAAAACAAAAGTAACAGCATATTAATTTAATATTTCATTATTTATATAATAATTAAACTCGTCTATTACATATCTAATGATTCAGTGACCATTTTCAAAATCGGAAATTTAGAGGAAATTTTGTATAGCTTATATATATATATATATATATATATATATATATATATATATATATATATATATATATATAATAAGAAGAAAATTATTGAATTTACCTTTGGGGATTGAAAAAAATTACCTCAAAAAAATATTCGATTTTGACAGTGAGGAATATTTAGAATTCTCAAAAAAAAAAAAACTTTTAAGCAAACGCTCATTAAAAGTAGTTTTAGAATTTCGAGAAAGTACTAAAAAAAAAGATGAATATATTTATGATTAAAGAAATCCAGATTTTTAATGTAGCAATATGGTTCCAGACCCTCTATGTAAGATAGCACCACATTAACAACGTACTACGCACTTATTTATTAAAATACTATTAAATATATAAAACCTAAAAATATTAAGCAAAAGTCGCCAACGCCCTATTTGCTCAAGATATACCTATAATTTTTTACATTCTCATAATTGCTGTACCTGCAATGTTTTAATAGATATTGGCAAATAACTAGTTTTTGCAACATTTTTTCATATTTTGTTGCACTTGCAGGGGAGACTAGCAACAAGTGAAAAAAAAGCATTCTTCTTAATATTTTTTTCGTCATTGAATTGGTTTTGATAGGGTTGGATCCCCCTAGAACTGAAATTCTGGCTACGTGCCTGCAAAAGACATATTTATGTAATGGTTCATGTGGCAATATTTATTATTAGCAATAAGCTTAGTCATTAAAGAACAAGCATTTCCATAACAAAATACAACCAATAAAAGGGTGAGTTCTCATTACTATTGGTACTAAAGATGAAGATAAAACTAAATTTTGTTACATGGACCCACTTTGTGTTTTGATGTCTATACCAAGAGTATAATGCTTATTAAATACCTTTCTTTATTAGCTTATCACCGACTTCATAGGAAATATGTAATAAAATATAATTTATCACTTTTTAATGCAACCTATTTTTTGAAATCGGGTTTGTTTTTCAAAACATTTTGATTTCACCCTTTTTCCAACACATTTTAGTTCTATTTACGTGAAGTTAGGTAAAAATTTGGGTCCACTACTTTTAAAAGTTTGCCAGGCTCGCGGCAAGTAATATTATATAAAAATGCACCACCTTTACATGTATAGGATCTATTCATATTAACAGAAAATCAGCAATAAACATGGCCCAATATTAATATGAATGCAAAATTGAACTTCGTGTCCCTAAAAACCACAAAAACAATATCATTACAGTACTTATCCCCCAATTTATCCCCTTTTTTCCCCACCATCCACATCTTCCCCGCTATACATTTCACTTATTGACAATATAAATATTTTGTGCCAAGATATTCAATATTTTTAACATTCATTATAATATATTATATTATTATTTATATTACCGAAATCACCTGACAAAAACAGATTCTCCCTAGTTGGGATAATGTACCTCAGGATGGTATTTATTTACTTTTTTGATTACTTATTTTTAAAAACAAAATTTTTAGGCAATAAATTAAAGCATTTCAAATCCATTAAAGAAAATCTATGGTAAATGAAAAATTGTAAAGTAACACTGTTGCGCTATTTTCATTTTTTGTATATGCTTGCTATATGAGAACTCCGACACTACCCTAAATATTCCTTGAAAATTTCATAAAAAATACAAACCATCCTGGAGTAATTAATGACAACATAAAATAGTGGGACTTACAGCTTACTCAATTAAAATTTAGTACCTATGCTTTACCAAATAGTATATTTATGTTGTTTATTCACGCCTCAAAAAAGGTGGTTTGATAAATTGTAGGGGAATATTTGAGACTTTTCACAAATATAGAAATTAGCAAAACGCTGTACTCCGTTTATCATCAGTGTCTTCGACTTTATAGATAAGTTGAAGTTATAAAAAATTAATTTAAGCCCAACGGAAATGTGCAATGCAAAAACAATACTTCATTTGCAAATATAAGAACGCTATTAGACGGTGATTTGACCCTTCAACTACAGCACTGGTATGACATATCTTACTTACCTTCGAAAACAAACTTCTGGGTTTAAATCGTTTCTTTTTCTGCAAATAAAGCAAGTTCGCACCATTTTCTTAAAGTTTTTTAAACAGATTCTTGAAAATAGCCACACAAAACCCTTGGATTTCTGAAAAACACTTATTTCACCAACAAGAACAATTACAACGTCGCGCATCAAATAGGTCGAAATTATGAATGACTACGACCGTCTTCGGCGTTCTCCGAATGATCCCGAAAGAAATCTGTAGTATACTCGAAAAAGGTAGAATTCCGACGTTGCCGATTATTCTGGGCATTATTTCTTGAAATAAGGAATAATAATTACAGAATATTTAAATTACATTGAAAACAGACTCGGTTTGAGTTATTTATAATAAGCTATTTAATTATCCGTTTTAAAATATTCTATATGGAAATTTATACTGGGAATTTCTGAAATTCCTTGTTTATTTAGATAATAGTATAAAGGATGATATCCGTTAAAATCTGGCCACAGTAACGGTTTGGCAAACCAGGGTTAATGTTGGATTCCTCCAAAACGTAAACACCTGGGTCTATGTTATTTCCATGTCGTTGGTTAATACAAAGTACCTAACGATTAATTATTTTGTATGAGTCAAAATAGTGCCAAATAAATTGGAACTTTGTCTTTCCAAATTATTCATATTCCCTTAAATAGCAATAAAACGCTTATATACAAGATTTTATTTCAGTAAAATTGAAAATTATCCATTTGGATAATACACAAAAAAGTAATATTTTCAGAACTTACGTTTTATTTAACAAAACATTAACCTATAATGTAGGATTTTGTAAATACTTGTTATTACCAACTTTACATTTTTTGTGACAATTAACCACAGGACATTTACTTAATAAAAAATCAAATTTAGTAATACACTTACACTATTCTCTTAACATATATTAAAGAAATAAATGATACTCTAAAATAGTTCCTATACATTTTTTCTTTTTGGTTTATTCATAAATATCTTCTCGGTCTGCAACATACCTGTTGGAAAGAAAAAAATTATCAGTATCAGAAACACTTGTAAAAAAATATTTGATTATTGACTCAGTAACTGCTAATCCTATTATTATTAATAAAGTTAATAGCTAACAATTTACATCTCATTTCTATTTACATCTAAAATTATCTAATGTTCGGACTTTTTAGGTTCGGTACTTTCACGTTAAAATAGCCGTATTTATTACCCAGATTAAATTGTATTTAATAGGTAGCCAATAATATTTCCTTTCTAGAATAACCAAATATATGTTACGAATAGCTGTTTATTTGAAGGATAAAAAGGCATGAGCAAGAGCAAAGTGTAGAATGATACTTTACTTGGGAGCCCCCAAGGCACAGCGGTATAACCATTATAACCAAAATCCCGTTAGGAAATAATCATGTCAAAATTTTAAACAACTATACGTAGCAAGTAGCAAGTAGGATATTTTATCCAGAGCCTTGCACTGAGGAAAACTGCGTCAGTCCCCCGGATTCTGTGGGGGACAAAATATTGAAATATAAAGACATGCATAGAAATACCACAGATATCTTTAGAGTTATACCATACAATGTACAACCATGCCAACTGGGATGTCATTGGTTAACAACAAGAAGACGAGGCAAACAACTTCTTACATTTAGGTCAAAAGGGCAACTAAGCCAGTCGAATATAATAGACCCAAAATAATAGAAAAATATATCCCCCTATTTCTAGTCATGATGATGGAGGTTGAAAAAAATGATGAGTACATATAGACATGAATAACAGACTCTTGGTGTCACAACACCTTCAGCATGGGTGACTTTCACGCCAAGACTGACAAACAAATTGATGAATCAGAGACAGTGTTAGGAAACTTCAGACCAAATAATAGAAATAACAGAGAACAATTGCTACAAGATTTCCTAACAACCACAACTTATATTTAATGAACATGATCAAGCTTTGATGGAAGAACACAGAATGCTATCAATTTTTTTATAATACGTCTAAAATAACACGTTACAGCAGTGGCAGCTCATGGTTAACTTTTCAGGGGGGTCAGTATATATATATATATATATATATATATATATATATATATATATATATATATATATATATATATATATATATATATATATATATATATATATATATATATATATATATATATATATATATATATATATATATATATATATATATATATATATATATATATATATATATATATATATATATATATACATATACATATATATATGCATATGCATACACACATACACCTAATTTCCTACTTATTATAATTTACACCACAGAGTCATCTGAAAAAATCAAAGACACAAAACAATAAAATGCCCTTATCCCTTCACAATCACATATCTAGTCACATAAATCGTACATATTTTTACTAAAATAACAATTTACTTTTTTGTTTTTGTCTTTACTTGTCTGCCGAATTTTAAGTTCCGGCAAAGATAGACACCTGACCTTAAATTCGAGACATATTTCAAAGTTCAGCTCACTGGCTGTCTTAAGATTCTAAACCACTGTGGCTACCCTTATTTAAAACAATTTTTTCAATTAATTTAAACCACAAAATCAACAAACAAGTCTTGAAAATAAAATAAATTCTATAAAAATATGCAATCGTAACCACAACCTATCACACGATTCATTAAACGCATCAACTGACAAAAATGTTAAGTTTCCTTGGCGCGGCTGTTGACCCAAAATTTGCTAACGTAAGTCGTATTTTACCTATGCACCCCTTTGCGAATTCAATCGGGAACACTCGAGAAAAACTTGCCTCCGTTTATAACCACGAGGACATCGCGGGCCGCCAGCCTCGTGGTCCAACGAAACGAAACCTTCGGAGATCGCTGTGCGAGGCATCGATAGTGCTACTGCCGCGGAATCAACATGAACATTCAACGAGTTTACACGCTTAGAATAATAGAAGGAATTTCCAAATTTAAAAGAAATAAAAAAAATATAAATTATTTATTATGTTCTCTTTGGAAATATTTATTGGGGGGTCATTGAGCATATGACCTAATGGAGGAGCCGCCACTGCATTACAGACTATTACCACTATTCTCAACAAATTTTCTATTGGAGGTTGCCCCAGAGCAGACAGAGCAGCAATTGAATTCAACCTTAATAAAACGCATTATTGCAACAAAAAAGACCTATTAATGCAAGGAATTGCGTAATCTATAAACCACAAAAGTGTTTTGGGAAACCAAGTTTCCATATGAATGTAGGTCAATGTTTTTCTAAAGTTGAGGTTTATATGAAAAAAAATCAATACACTTTACTTGTTTTGCCCTTGTCTAAAAATATTAATCATTGCTGAATAATTTCGCTTTTAAAAACTGTTTCACACGCCTAGTTTCACTATGTGTACTCAAAGATTTTATATACAAAATTGGTGCCTCATACCTTTAAAAAAAAAATGCTGAAACTGTTTAAACATACCTAAAAATCAACACCAAAAACGATTACATAGAGAGCAACTTCAGAATAGAGGTGGATATGAAAAACCAAGATGCCATCTCACTACCCAGGAGTTATAAACCATTTTATGTCAAAGTCAAATATAGCTTTAATATCAAAAGATGAAAATCTCATTGACAAAGCAGAACTTAAAATAAAAAATTACAAGCTAATTAAATTAATTATTTAGAGATATACGACTATAACAATCTATCCATTCACTGGCAATCTTCACAAATATACTAAAAAACGGGACAATCTTTACAAATACACTAAAAAGTCATTAAATAAAAATTAGTTTAGCATATAATAAAAACCTGTACAAAATAAAATATGTATAAAATAAGATCTCAGAATGAGATTCAAATATTAAGCTTATTAAAAACAACATAGAAAAACAGTAATATTAAAATGAATCATCAAAATATTCTGTCAGTGAATAGTAAAGTCGACTCAATAAAATACTTTTAACTTCCTTTTCAAATTTCCTAAGAGTCAATTTTTCTTATAGCCTTCGGAAGGTGATTAAATATTTTTTTCCCATTATATATTACCAAATTCTTAACTAAAGTGGAAGTTGATATAGGAAGCACTGTTATATGAGTATTCGGAGTCATGTAAGCTGGTGTGGTTTCCCTCTCTAAATTTTTTAAAAATCAGACTGGCTGTCTCGAGCAGCAGAAATATACTTGAAGATACAATTCCTGCAATATAGAAAAAATAGCACCGTTAGTACATTTTTCAGCTTGAAATCCAAATTGAGTATTTATTAATATGTTATGGGCACTCAAGAAACTGGTGATACGTTTTTTGACTAAGTTTTTCAATAATTTTTGAAAGTGTTCGAAGAAACAATATTGGTCTGAAATTCGAGGGTGTTTCAGGATCACCGCCCTTAACAAGTGGAAGAACTGTGGCGACCTTTAAACATGAGGGAAAATGACCTGAAGAGAATGAAAAATTTATTGCGTCCACCAAAATTCCCAAAACTATTTCAGGAAGTGCTCGGAAAATTTTCACAGAAATATTGTCACATCCAGCCGATTTTTTGTTTTTTATTTCTGAAAGTACTCTTTTAACGTCAAAAACATCAGTTGGAGAAAAATAAAAAGAGTCACTTATCGAAGAGTTACGCAGATAATCCATATCATTTTTCTCTGGCTTAATTTGCTTAGACAATTTGGATCCTATTGAACAATAAAATGAATTGAATTGACTAGCAGTCACGCTTGTTATCTGTGATACTTTATTTCTACCACTTATATCATTAACAATACTCCAACTCGCTTTTTGTTTATTACTGGACTGGGCCAAGCGTTCACGATAATGTAACTGTTTTGCCACTCTAATAACCTTTCTATAAATACTTTTATATTTACCATAATACCTCATAAAACATTACTGTGTAGCAGATATTTGCGAAGGGTGTGCAGGGAGCGCATGTTTTTAGATGACTTTTTCAGCTCTTCAGTTCTCCAGGGTTTTCTGTTTTTTCTTTTTAAGCTTCTCATAGGAAAAGAAACATTAAACTTGTCTGATAAAATATTATGGAAACATGTCAATGGATCAAGAGAGTGATCTCCTGCACAATTCTGCGAGAATTTTTTAAAATTAATCTGTAATACGTCGTCCGTAAAATCCTTCGTAGTTCTTCTTTCCCTTCTCAACTGCGGACAAGGATGGTCCTTAAGATTCCTTCTTAATTCTTCTATTGTAGAGTTATAATCTACAATCTCTAATCTATGTTTTGTGTTTGTATCTTCTAAGGCTTTTTCACGTTCTTTGAGCAATACCTTGAGAGTATTTAGTTGTAACATTGCATGGTCTGCCCCTTGATTATAGTTCTCGCAACATTTTTTAGAGCATAAAATTTTGTGTCGGTCGATTATTTCATATGTTGTTCTTTCTGTACAGCTCTTGTGATAAATATTAAAATACACAATACAAAAGTAATTGTCTGTTTTTTTAATCTTTGTGCAGCATTTAAAGAAAGTATCCAAATCACCCATTTTTTATGCTACAATTCAAGAAGATTTTCTGATTCGATGAGAGCCAATGTTTCAAAACTGCTTTCTATTTAAAGGTTTAGTGAACTTTTAGCAAACACAAACAATAACAACAAAAAAATGGAATTCCGTAATTTTAAAAAGTTCAAAGTTCTCACTTCTAAACAGTAAATCTTAATAGTTTTTACAGTTTACACAAAATACCAAAAAAGGCTATTCCAAAACTAATCTGTTTCACAGATAAAAGGATTAACTGATAGCAGTAAGGTATTGTTATTATATTGGTTTTTTTTAAGCATTTTATGCATTTAGCACCAATTTAATTTGATTTTCACTGCTTTTTTCACTTTTTCTTAACTGAATAATTTTATATTTTCTGTTAATAAAAAACACAATTATCTAATGATGAAAATGACACCACACACAAGTAAATTTGATCACTAGCCTGTTTATCAACAAGTCAATATATTAATAAATCTCAGACTCTGATACTGATTTTCACTGCTTTTTTCACTTTTTCTTAACTGAATAATTTTATATTTTCTGTTAATAAAAAACACAATTATCTAATGATGAAAATGACACCACACACAAGTAAATTTGATCACTAGCCTGTTTATCAACAAGTCAATATATTAATAAATCTCAGACTCAGACGTCGTCTGTAGAAGAATGAGATCAACAAGAGGCAATAAAAACAAACTCTCACATTCTGGTAACCTATTAGATTATGATATTAGGATTTTCCATTTAAATGTTCGATCTGTAGGATTTAACTGTAAACTGTCTGCCTTATAAATTATGGATTATAAATTTATTATTTATATTATATATAGATTCTCACATGAAAATTTTAATATTTTTTGGATACACTAATACAGGCACTTGAATATAGCATAGAAAGAGATAGCCAAATAGCGTTACTTAGTGCTAGCGGTCGAGACGAAATATGAAAGTGAATTAACCCAGTATACCGACGTTAAACCCGTATATTGCAGACTGTGGCGCCATAGGAGTATTATAAACAAAGTTCATTAGAGTTTTAGTGTGAGACCGATCAGCTCAGCGGTAGGGTTTCGGATTAGCAATGCAAAGGTCTTCAGTTTCAATCCTGATTTGGGCAATGACCTTTGCGCGCCACAACAAAATTGGGAGTCTAATAATAAATAAGTAAAGCCGCCGAAGCCAGATGCCATTTTGGCAACGTCGGTATTCTGAGTTAATTAGCTTCTTACAGACGAAATTAAGGTCGTTTAATACAGTTGGATCTCAGAAGAAAGATAGTATGGTAATACGGGAGCTTACGCCGGTTCCCACTTATTAATGCGCGTATAGAATTATTTCACTGCAATACCTTACCAGTTTACTTAACCAAGGGCAATTGATATAGACACTGTCGCGGGTATATTATGGTGAGACAACTCGGGTGAGTGCTAATATGTGAGTATGTAAGACATGATGGGAAAAGCCAGTCTGTATTTCTGACCTCAGGAAAGGAACTGTGTTCGTATGTGTTTAAGATAAGGCGATAAGACACAGACGCAATTTGGACCCCGAATCTGACCCCAGAGAAGGAATTGGGTGTGTACCTGTATAAAATACATGACGGGAATGGCCAGTCCACAATTTTTTGGACCCCGAATCTGACTCGAGAAAATGAATTGCATGTGTATATGTATAAGACATGATGGAGAGTGCCAGTCCACAAACTAGTTGACAGACCTTTTTCTGCCTTGTCCATTAGATGGAGAAATGAGTTTCCAGTGGAATTATAAGAATATGGAGAGTATTCACCACATGTTCCAGAAATGTTATTGAAGAAAAACATATTTATTTTATAGAAAAAATATGCAATAAAACAAAACAAAAAATAGTGTTGAAAGGTCTTGGTACGCAAACGAGGACTTTTAAAAAAAATCATTTAAATTGGTGCAGTACAACTCCCTCACAAACTTGCTGAAAAATTAGTGTTTTAAATATATAGATAATATACGGGGTGTCCTATTTAAAATAAGTTCATATCAGCCCAAGAGGAAAAATGCAACACCCTGTATAAATAAAACACAATAAAGTAAAACTTCAAAAGAAATTATTGATCTTTGAGTTTTTTTCTCTTTTATGGTTGTCCAGATAAGGAGATAGGACATCTTATTTTAGATACCCTGTACAATGTGAGTATGAGTGTAAAAAGGGTATGCATGAGAAAGAACGGGTGTGAATAGAAGTGAGTATAGGTATGAGAGAGAAGGCCTATAAAGATATACCACCTATTGTTATCTTCCTTATACCTACTAGTACACTGGAGGTATGGCAGGGCTCCATAAAGGTAGCGGCCTGATACTGGTGATACTGCTAGCCAACTGGCCGGTTAATATTAATATCAAGGAAAATAGTAGAAGTTCTATTGACTTTTATGTTAGTCATTTAATATAGTCTATTATAGATTATACGAGAGTGTTTGGGGCCCCCCCAAGTTTCATTGGCAACATCCTAACAAATTATGACTACCTTCAGGTATTCAACACTCATATCAGACCACAAAGGACAAAGAATAACTGTTCAGATAGAAGCAATCAGGTTACAGGTAGAATAGAACAAGCATGTGAGTGTTTACTAAACAGAATAAAGAGCCTTTTAAGCAAGTCTTGTCTGAAGAGAAATGGGAAAGTGTTCTCTCTCTTCTATAGGTTAACATTGCAGGAATTTTATGATAACTTTCTATGATAGTAAGTATAATATTTTAAGTATTTGTGACTTGACTTTTGTTTTCATATAGATGTATGGTTTTTATTTTATTTGTTGACTGTTGTCTACTATTTTATTATAATATGAGTTTTATTGGTTTTATATGTATGTTTTTTGAGTCCTTCTATGTATATATATATATATATATATATATATATATATATATATACATATATATATATATATATATATATATATATATATATATATATATATATATATATATATATTGCATATATATATATATATATATATATATATATATATATATACATATATATATATATATATATATATATATATATTATATATATATATATATATATATATATATATATATATATATATATATATATATATATATATATATATATATATATATATATATATATATATATATATACATATATATATATATATATATATATATATATATATATATTTATATATATACATATATATATATATATATATATATATATATATATATATATATGTGTATATATATATATGTGTATATATATATGTGTATAT